>CM037829.1:24106678-24511678 GCA_021234535.1 Stichopus chloronotus
ACATTGAATGAACTTTTTTTTTACCTCCATTAAAAACCAACTGGTTCTTGTGCTCAATGAGATATCCCTTACTTAAATACACAGCCTTCGAATACCTTTCACATTCTACATAGCCTTCAAATCAACGTTCGAAAGTTAATTAAATGACTCCATGCCAAAAATGTCAGACCTCGAAACTAAACAAGTGCCCAACTTTCAAACCAGAACGCAGAAATGCAAAGTGGTTTTCAATGATCTTTTTAAGAGAATTTTTTTCTGAATCTGATATAATAGCATAAGTATGGGTCACATTAAGCTACATATGCTATATATGAAATATGAGATCTGCACAAGCTTGCTTTCTTGAGATTATATCTACATGTTCACAATTTGACCCTTGTTGACATTGAATGACCTTTTACCTCCATTAAAGATCAATTGGGTCTTGTGCTCAATGAGGTACAACTGATTATTGAATATGACATCTGTCCTAGCTTCCCTTCTTGAGATAGCATGTTCACAAGAATTCCATACTGTGACCCTGTTGACTGCAAATGAACTTTGACCCTCACCAAAGACAGTGGAACTTTGTATACTCTATGAGATACACCTACAATCTAGGAATGTACAGTGCACGCAAATGTCGGAGTAAACAGTGATCTCCAAGATCTTTAAATGAGAATACATTTGCAAAAAATGTCTATGAATGTGTTCAGTTTCATGTATGTACTCTACCTTTGAGTAGGCCTAAACGTTACATTGACGTTCATCTACTATATTCTACTCACTGCAATGTTCCTAACGCCCTGTAGCACTGCTTGTACCCATAGCAGCAGTAAGTTGAGATTTCATGAAATCACTGCTTACTGAATTACACATTCCATCTGGTTGTCGCACAGACACGTTCCCTGTACTATAACCAGTGAGATAAAATGATGGCTTTTTGCAACTGAAATCTCTTACTTTAGGGAGTCTATAACCTTAACAACATTATTGCTGTTTGCATCAACAGAAAGTTGTCTTTTGGAATAATTGTTTAGGCATTCATTCCAACTATAATACTTTGATTTAGTGTTGGAGCTACGCAGAGCGCAGCTGCACATGAACGTAGTTACATGTGCAGTATGTGCTACGAATCTATGCATTGTTAACATAACAGACATACAGGTACGGTGTGCAAGTTTGCCCTCACAGCAGAGGATCGTGACACTGCACAGAATCGGTAAATATGGATGGGCTCAAAACTGTGGGCGAAAGCCTTAGCTAAGTTTTTTTCCCTGCTTACATGACTGAGCTTTCTTTTTAGCGAGAATTACGGGGAAAATGTTAGTTCACGTTATTATCCACACGCATGTTTTCCAACTTGTAGTAACGAAATGAAAACATGCATGCAATTCACTCCTCTTTTTATTCTTACATACCAAATATATAGCGGTAAGTACACACATGTCGGCCTTTCAACTGCTATTCTAGGTAGGTGTACGCTCTTTTGGAATACACCTCGTTCTCGTTCTCGCGCTTTGCCTTTGTTTTTATGTCCTACAAACAT
Source organism: Stichopus chloronotus (assembly GCA_021234535.1). Lineage (NCBI taxonomy): Eukaryota > Metazoa > Echinodermata > Holothuroidea > Aspidochirotida > Stichopodidae > Stichopus > Stichopus chloronotus. The sequence goes on from CM037829.1 coordinate 24,108,207, forward strand.
TGTTACTTATTTTGATGTTCCATTGTCGCCAAGTTTTTGTCTTTTTACTTAAATGCTAATTTGTGTTTGATGTGCCCTGCAAGGTGCACAGCTTTTTGTTCACAACTCCAAGCATGTGTCTCCGAATTTTCCGCAACCCTTAATCACAGACTATTCCAATTACATACTTCTGACTTACAGGGTGTATATACTGCAACAAGTGGTGTACATGTGATTGGCCAATGAAGCACAAGTCATTGTATGAAGGTAAAAACATGTTTGCAGTTCAGTTACGTACTGTCTGACCATTTGACCTCAAATGACTGTTGACCTCCATTAAAAACTATAGCATTCTTGTACTCTATAAGATGCACCTACATACTTTATATGACATCTGTCCAAGCTTCCCTTCTTGAAATATTGTGTTTACAAGGTGTTCACAATTTGAATCGAGCTGTTGACCTCAAATGACCTTTGACCTCCACCAGAATCAATAAGGATGTTGTACTTAATGTGGTACAGCAATGCACCAAATATGACATTTGTCCAAGATTCCCTTCTTGAGATATTGTGTTTACAAGGTTTCACAATTTGACCCATGTTGACCCAAATGACCTTTGACCTAGACAAAAAACAATAGGGTTCTTCTACTCAATGTGGTACATCTACATACCAATTATGCGATTTGCCTAAGCTTCCCTTCTTAAGATATCATGTTTATGAGGTTTTCATCACAATTTGATCTCTGTTGACCCCTTATGACATTTGACCTTCACCGAAAGCAATAGGCTTCTTTTACTCAATGTGTCACACCTGCATAACAAATATGGGATCTGTCCAAGCTACTCTTCTTGAGATATCGTGTTTACAAAGTAGGGTGTCACGGACATACATGCACACACATACACACACGTACACACACATACACACACATGCATGATTACAAAGATTACGATTATCATTGAAACCAAAAGAATCATTACACATATTTTTTCACACCTCATCTAGTGACATCTTTTGTTTACATGCAAAGATGCATGCTGAGAAAGTCTGATGTACAATGACAATGAATTGAGATCCAGACACCATTTTAAAAGAATACCAGAACATCCAGCTGGCCTGACTATATTTCAATAAATGATATGTATTGAGATAAAAACAATCCAACCTGAGATCTTCATATGTTCTATGAACACAACGGCTTTGACTCACCCTGCACTTCCCCTTCAAAAGTTAGAGTGTTCACAAGATTTTGCTGCACACACATACATACCCCCACACACGAACATATGCACATACACTTAAAACACCATCGCAAAGATTCCTTGCCCACCTTCAATAAGGAAACAAAAATTGTTGTCCAGGGGACAACCAACTTAATAATTTTTGGTTCACGGACGATTGGACACCGTTTCAATCGAGACCTGCCAAATATGAAATTTATTCAACCTTCCCTTTTTAAGACATCGAAATCACAATCAAAGCATTACAAACTTGCACTTTATACAAAATTGCAAAATTTTAAGTATACCTTACCCAAAGATCTCTGGTGTTTTAATTCATGTGGATTACTGCGGAATGTCCTTTTCCGGATCAAGCCTAGATCCCTAAAAAAAAAATGAAAACCTTCTGTTGTGATAAATTAATCTCAAAACTGTTAAACAAATCAAATAGATCACTGACCATGAACTATGGAGAATTTCCTCAAATCTTAAGCTGCCATTTGAAAGTGACTGAACTGTGACCAAGCAAATCAATGTTAATCCTTGAAGGACCATAGACGCCAATCGACGACACCAGATAAAAGACCATAGGCGCCTATCGACACCATCCACACTAAGCTCTTTTCTGGAAAGGAAATGAATATATACATAGCACCATCACTTTAGAGTCTTTGGTAGCTGCAAAGAGCACAAAATTATCTATCACTTGATGCATTGCATGATATATACTTTCACTGAAAATTTCCGAGATAACATTACTGAAATCTCATACGATAAAAATGGATATAGACATGCACGACCCCTATGATTCAGAAGGAGGATTGGATTTGGATACCTCACCCTCTTCTTCAGTGATGTTCTTCCTCAGAAGAAGAGGGTGATGTGTCAGTGACTAGTGAGGCTAGGCAAAGGCCTAATACTAGAATGAATAGGACACCTGTACAAAACAATATACATATGAGAGGTGTAGGCCATAGGCCTAGTACTGACCCCAGGGTTTGAGAGGGGAACACTGTGAGAAATCCAGCCCCTGCCAAGACAGATTACAGAGCTGGATGGAATCAAACCAATGTTTTTCAGCCTTCCATTCCGCCATTTACTGGGACACCAGGTCAGGCTGATGATTAAAGCCAAATTTCTCTTGTTCACACCTTTGAATTGTTTTTTGATGATGACATTGTGAATCACCTTGTTGTTGAAACAAATAGGTATGCTGGGAAACGTTACAAGTACACACCCAATCATGGAGGACGGGGCTGATAAAGAGGTTACAGTGGAAGAGATGAAAGCATACTTGGCCTGCATCATGCCATGGATGTCATATCCTTGCCAGACTATAAGTTGTACTGGAGTGCTTCTGACATACTATGTAGCAAATTCTTCCTATCTGTCATGTCAAGGAATCGCTTTCTGGAATTGAAATGATATTACACATTTCAGACAACAATGCAGCTGATCCAGATGATAAACCTTGTAAAGTTCCCTCCTTCTCTGAACTTCTGGTTCCCAAATTCAAGGAACGATACCACTGTGGGGAAAACCTGTCTCCTGACAAGAGTATGATACGCTTCACAGCAAGGTTAGGGTTCATTCAGTTGAGTATATGCCCCTGAAGTCAATCAAATGATGAATGAAAGTAGGGGTGATTTGTGAGAGTAAAACAGGATACACATTGGACTGGCAGCTATATTCAGGCAAAGATAATCGAATCCAAGCAGTTGCAGCTTGGGTGGGGGTTCATGCACAAGGGGGTAGACCCCACTCTAAACCACCCTGGTGTAGAGCACCTTACTATGAGGGAGAAAGTTATCATGAAGCTGGTAGAAGGCCTGCAACGGAAAGGGCACAAAATATATTGTGATAATTTCTCTTCCTTTCCATTCCTCTTCAGGCAACTGACTACTCTAGGTTTTGGTGCTTGGGGCACAGTGAGATCTTCTGCAGCAGGGCTACCTAACAAGTGTAAAAATGACTTGAAGACAGGTGACCCCCACAAATACTATGAGAAGGATGTACAATTATGTCTTCTCTGGTACGACAACAAACAATTCAGAATGCTTTCTACTATTCATACCACAGCACAGACACGGAAAAGAATCAGGAGTACGGATCATGATGGCAAATCCAGAGATGTCAACAAACCTGTTGTTATCAAAGCGTACAGTAAAAATATGGGCAGTGTTGATAAGTCAGATCAGATGTGTCAGTATTACATGCATGCACACAGATCCATCAAGAGGTGGAAGTGAGTATTTTTCAAACCTCTTTGAAGTATCAATTGAAAATGCACACATTGTCTACAATTGCTACAGGGATAAGAAACTGTCAGGTCTTGAATTCCACCTCTCCATCATTGAAGAGCATTTGGAAGAATGGCTGCAGAATGTTGCTGATTTTAGTAGGGGTGCAAGGCCAGCTGATGTGTCAGGTCATATAACAAGACAAGGACACTTCCCAGTGAAGATTGAAGGTGGTACCAGGCCAGATTGCATTGTCTGCAGTGATCGCAAAAAAATCCCGTCTACAAACACAATACAAGTGTGGTCAGTGTAATCGAGCTATGTGCCCATCACCCTGTTTCGAACGTTACCACACACTTGTTCATTACATACTTGGAAAGAAAATAATCAGAGAAGAATTTGATTATCACTGATTTTTGTCACTTGAGTTTCAGTTGCATGCAAAAGCATTGCATCAGAATGCGTAGCTAATGGACAATGTAAAACAAAACAAGGAGTGAAATTTTTTGCATTTTATTGTTTTTATTGCTTTCCTTGCTTTTTATTTTTATTCTTCCTTCGTTAGTAGGCGTTTTATCATATTAGTCTGCATCACTGTTTTATGTCAGTTGTTGATATCTGGGTTATCCAAAGGACCCAAGAAAAATGTTTGGTTGAAAGAAAAAAGGAGTACAACACAAAAAATAAAGAGAAAATGCTTGCAATAAGTTCAAAATTTGTCTCTTTATTGTTTTTTGTCAAATTTCATAAAACTTGCTATATTTTGGTATATTTGGGTATCAAATGAAAGAGAATTTCCTCATGAATAAAACTTATATTCACCACTTGTCTATTGGAAAATGATTTCTTATGGAAACCGAAAACTGAAAGTACCCTCTTGTATTTCTTACGACTGTACAAAAATTGGCTGGTCCTGGAGACAGGGCAGCATATAATTGTGTGGTCCTGAAAGGGTTGAATACAGTATTTGGCATCATTAAGGATCTGATTGGAACTGGTCAGTTTCAACATTTCAGAAAGGTTTCTCTCACCCTTTGAGCCATTGAAATTGTTAACTATGAATTAAGTTTAACCCCATTATCTAGTTTGGGAGCCCAGTTTTTTTTAGTAGGGTGCAGCAAGAACGAAACTTAGGAATACCCTTAGGCTGTCTACTGTTGGGATATTTAGATGTGGTGGGAGCCGTGCAGGGGTAAGTCGAATTATTGGCCAAATTAGCTGTTGGCTTGAAGTTTCCGCGCAGGGAGCGGGGGTCCCACACTTCGTCTTCAATAAAAGTGGTAATTATCATTAAAAAGTTAGACTTTTGGTGTTCCATAGAATTTGCCTCAATATACTTTAAGTGTTACAGTAGCTTACATTATGCACAGCTCAGCTACGAGAATGAAGATGGTCACGCAGAACAAGGCCAAAAGCTTCAGGGTTTTTAAAGACAAAAATATCACGTTCAGGGATATTGGTGGACAAAGCGGTTATTTGATGGTGGAAATTACACACTCAACTTTACACGTGCATATCAAACTTGTGCAACGATGGTGCTGAAAGGATCAGGAAAGAGAAAGAGTGGAAAAATTGACAAGTTCACACAATGCAAGTTATTGCATAATAGCAGTTCATCACAAAAAATGTTCGTTTTGGAGTCGTTGTAATTCATCAGTGAAATCTTGCGTGAGCACAATTTTTCCCAGTGAATTACTGAAAGTAATTTCCTTTACACATGCTAAAGGGTTAGTGAATATATTCGTGTAATCAGATTTTTGAATGCAAATGGTAAATGAACATGCAGAACTACCACACCTCAAAACTCGTACACCTACTGTGGGCTTAGGCACCTAGTGTACAGACAAAAACTCATCACCCGAGACAGTTTCAATTCTTGCAACCACTTACACGTCTAGTCTCTCCTCCAGCCTGTCTAAAATTCCACCACATGTGCTATCAAAACAATGGATCCCAGTGTACGCTGTGTAGTATGAGCTACTCTGCATCTTTCGAATTTGCTGTCAATCAAAGAGTACTGTAACTTAGAACCAGTTTACACCAGCTCTTTCCTGATCCCACCTGGTGGTGTCTACTGAACCGGACGCTGACTCTATTACTCAGGCTCTTCTTGTTATTGACCCAGATGTCACTTTGGTACTATTAATTAAAACTCAGTGATTAGTGTAACAATAGCAGAAACCATGGATGCATCACTCATGGAGAGCATGTTGAAATTGGCAAGCTTATTCAGATGGTATGACTTCTAGAATACCATAATTGTGCCCTAACTTCTACTTTGCTAGTCAGGTTCCATAGATGGAGATTTGAGACAATTGCCCTTGACGCCGACTCTATTGTCGAACTTCTCTTGCTACTGGCCCAGACACAACTTCTGTGACTTGAGCCAATTAACTCAGAGTTGGAAGCCTTCTTTAATGTAAGCTACACCACTGATCTTTTTAATAATTAACAGAGCAATATGTGAGCTAAATTTGGCTCTTCTATCTCGCGCCAATGTCCCCAGTTACAGTATGTATTATATCATTTGAGTCCGGGTGAATGGTGTTTGATACTGATAGTGTTATTCAACCGGCGTCCATGTCAATAGACACAACGGCACACACACCGTTGTGTCTATTGACCCGGACGCCGGTTCTGTTCCCCAGTATCAAACGCTTATTCACCCGGACAAAGATGTTGGTGTCAACCAATCAGTGAAAGCCGCAGGAACACCATGGAGATCACAAATCAAACAACAAAGGCCTGATTAAAACCAGCTTGTTGAATGTCATAAGAATGTGGAAATGGAGCTGGGACTGGGAGCTGAATTTACCTTGTTTGAAGGTCTGAAGCAAGCAGTCGAAAAATACTCCAAAGAAAACACTGCAGTATTTGTTATAGGAGATTGTAGAACTGTGAAAGCTGCTAATGAGAGACTGAAAAATATCTCCAAAATTCCAGTACTCTTTAATGAGAAGTTTAAATACTCTTACATGAAGTTCGTTTGTAAACATTTTGGGGATTCGAAGACGAAAAGCACAGGCCAACGACCAAACCAGAGGTGAATTGTAGGGCCAATTGTACCATATCTTTGTCAATTACGAAGACGGACGCAGTAGGGCGCTAGTCCTAAATTACAAGTTACGTCCGAGTGAATAAGAGAAGAAGGTCGAGTAATATAACCAGTGTCCAGGTCAATTGTCTTAAGTGTTCAGTTATTGATCGAGACATAGTGGAGGCGCTCTGCCTAAATTACAAGTTACGTGCGGGTCAATAACAGGGAAAGCTAGAAAGTAGAATAATAGAGCCGGCGTTCGGGTCAATAGGCCCCACCCACACACACTACATGATAATTTCGCTAAACCGGCATATTAGTAATTCTCATACACGCGAAACTTAGGTCCAGACTGACCATAATTTACCTTAATTGCAAAAAAAAAAAAAAATGTAACACTCATCAAAATAATTATCAAAATTGGCGCAACTTTAGAATCCGTACCATATGAACATGCTCGCTAGCTTCGATTCGATTGTTCGATTCGGTCCACTGCCATCCTTGACTAGTGAATGATGAATGGATTGTGTCGGTAAACAGGGCTTGGGGATCGGGTCAGGGGATCGGGTTAGGCGTCATGATTCAGGGTTAGGGAATAGGGTTAGGGAATAAGGTTAGGGGATAAGGTTAGGGGATAGGGTTAGGGGACAGGGTTAGGGGACAGGGTTAGGGGACAGGGTTAGGGGATAGGGTTAGGGGATTGATACTTATTTATAGTATATGAATGTATATATACTGTTATATGACTACGTTGGATTACGCGTTTGTGAATTGTATGCATTTTCGAACACTCAACCACCACAACCGCTCTCGCAGCGTAGTGGGTTAAGCGTAAGACTTATGATGCATCAGTTATCATGATATTCTAGGTTCGAATCCTCCTCTAACCTATACTTCTCTTTCAGCAATAATCTATCACTTCTTCCACAGGTGTCAATACATGTTGATCATTGCACAAAAAATCGGTGATTTCGGATGTCTAAAAAAGATAAAAAAAAAACTAGCGTAAGTAAAAAAAAGGTAAATAACACATAGACGCTATGCCAACTCTTTTAGTTATCTGATACCTTGTCCGATTGGTACGGATTCTAAACTAGTACCTCAAAATCTGCTTTCATGTAATTTCTGCACAATAATTGTGAACAAATTTGACGTGATTGATTAGTCAAAAGTTTGTTGAAAACGAAAAAAGTGAAACGTCATTTGGGTCTTCGCAGAACTGAGCTTACAAGTATAACGTTCAATTGGCGGTTTGCCTAATTCAAGTTCGTTCACATTAACCATTAGCAAAAGAAGAATTCCAAACCTGTAACCAAGAAGAAGACGAATTTTTCATTTTGGCATTTCAACTGATTCCGGTAGTATTTAAATTTGTCAGTGATAGGCGATATTTTATCTCGCCTACGTAGAAACTGTACACCTACTGTACTGGATATTCAAGTCAACACAGTGGAATCACTAGTTCTCACCCGGCTAACTGCTTCGCTGTTTTCATGGCCCAGAATAAGATGTTTATGCTCAACTTTCGAATCAGTAATTGTGCAATAGCTGTAGGTTGCACTCGCTGCGGGAAGATTCAAAATTACAAGCGTACGGTTCAGAGTTGCCAGGTTTTTCGTTAGTCACAAAACGCCAGATCAGCCGCTAAACAGTGGGACCAGATTGTTCCATCAATCACCGGCCAAATATGTGCTGAAAATCAGCCAAAACGGTAAAAAATATGCCAAAGGTGTACACCGACACCACAGAAATAAAATAGGTTCCTGTGACCGACACTCGCATACCTGTACGCACAGATAGTGCAATCGCGCAACTTTGATTGATTATTAAAAGCGAAGTATGCCTGAAGTATGCCTGAAAAATGGTCCGGCTTACCTGTTAAAACAGCTCAGCGAGCTCACATTCTCCCTGGATCTTTTTCTCAAGTGCGTACATGTTGTTTGCCTTGAACAACTCCACCAAAACGACACTTTGAAATGAAGTTAGCGGAAAATATTAAAGATGATGCCAAATCTTTTTTTGCATATACTCGATCCAAATTGAAAACTAAAGACAAAGTTGGCCCATTTTTGGACTCAAATGGTATCACAATTACAGATAATGCTACTGCTGCTAATGTTCTGAATGAATATTTTGCTTCTGTTTTTACGAGTGAGTCAGGGGATTCCCTGCCTAAACCTAGGCAAGTTTTTGAGACAAGTCAGAATGAGGAATTATGGAATATAGTTTTTGAGCAGGAAGTTATTTGTAATAAGTTAGAAAATCTTATGTCTGACAAAGCACCAGGTGTCGACTCAATTTATCCTAGAATTTTAAAGGAGACAGCTAAGGAGCTGACTTTGCCTTTGTTTAAGATTTTTAAGAGTAGCATGGAGAATTCTTCTGTACCTGAGGATTGGAGAAATGCCAATGTTGTACCTATTTTTAAGAAGGGAGCGAAAAGCAATCCTGGCAATTACAGGCCTGTTAGTCTTACTTCTCAGGTGTGCAAAGTAATGGAATCCATTATTAGGGATGAACTGGTTAATCACCTCAGTGTCCATAAGCTAATTGGTTCTTCCCAGCATGGCTTTATGAGTGGCAAATCTTGCTTATCAATATTGCTCGTTTTTATGGATGAAGTAACCAAATATGTTGATCAGGGGCTTGCTGTAGATGTTGTATATTTAGACTTCCAAAAGGCTTTTGACAAAGTTCCTCATTATTGTGTTGTAGCAAGTAGCCGAGACAGGAATAACACAATATACAGTAAAGCAAGTATAGTGAAGTGATGTTTATTGCTCTCTGTCTAAAACGCCTCTGAAGCAGGCTCTTTGTTCTTACATTCAACACAAGGTGCTGTACCTACATGACTCATTACAATTACTCATATTTCTCAGAAAAGGCATGTATCAGAGAAGAGGTTAGAAAACCGGATATAACAGTTAACGGTTAACAAAGAGTTACTTTATAAAACACAACACTCATCTTCGTCTGATTGCCAAACTTCAAGCACATGGTGTTTCTGGACTTGTGAGGGATTGGATTAAAGCTTGGTTGTCTGGTAGAAAGCAGAGGGTGCAACTTGGTGGTGCCTTTTCTCATTGGTCAACCGTTTGTAGTGGTGTACCTCAAGGGTCAGTGTTAGGACCAGTTCTGTTTACTGTCTTCGTTAATGACATTGATGATGACGTTGCAGGAAGTATTATTAAGTTTGCTGACATACTAAATTGTTTTCTAAGGTCCATTGTGAAGGTGATGTTGCTTGTTTGCAGAAAGATTTGGATATGGTGTATAAATGGTCAGAGGACTGGCAAATGTTATTCAACGTTGATAAATATAAAGTGCTTTACATTGGCGGGAGTAATCCCAATTTTTCATATTTTATGGGAGGAAAGCTGTTACAGACCATCGATGAAGAGAAGGATCTAGGTGTTATTGTCCATAAGTCTTTGAAACCAAGTAAACATGTTGCAGAGATAGTTAAGAAAGCCAATAAGACACTTGGTATCTTGATCAGAACTTTGATTTTCAAAGAAAGGGAAATCCTCTTGCCACTCGATAAATCGTTAGTCCGCCCCATCTTGGAATACTGTAGTCCGGTATGGAATCCTCAGTTGAGGAAAGATGTTAATTTGATCGAAAACGTGCAGAGGAGGTTTTCACGTATGATTCCAGATGTGTGTCATTTATCTTACGAGTGTAGGCTTGAAGATCTCGGGCTTATGTCATTAGAGATGAGAAGGTTTAGGGCAGATCTTATTGAGGTTTACCGGATCATTAGAGGCTTCGAGGATATAGATTCTAATTTTTTTTTGAAAGGAGGCATGGATTTACCAGAGGTCACAGCCACATGATTTATAAGGGTTCCTGCAGACTGAACACCAGAAAGAATTTTTTTACTCAAAGAGTTATTAACGCCTGGAACCAGCTACCACCTGAAGCTGTGGAATGTAAATCAATAAATTCATTCAAGTCCTTCCTTACCAAAGACCGCTTAAGAAGACTAATGGGGGATTATATGAGTCTTGACTCCCTTCCCCGTCAGCCACCTGATTAGTCAGGTGGCACACAGGTGAATACCATGCGCTCGGTAACCACAAAATCCCTACAGCACTTTGAAGTTATTTCATCTACATCCAGGCTGTCTGATATTGAAGAAGGCAAGTTTACAGAAAAAATGAAAGACTGCCTTGAGCAAGTTGCAGAAGCGGGGCGTAAATTTGATAGGGATGAGTTACGGATCGAGAGACTTTTTGGAAATTCAAAAACGTAAGAGCAACATTGTTATCCATAATTTAAAGGAAAGTCTAAATCCGGCTGCTGAAGCCCGAAGAGATTGTGATGATAAGGCTCTTTCAGACCTCCTTCACAGCAAACTCGAGCTGCCAGAATCTATAAAACCAAAGCAGTTTTTGAGATTGGGGAATTTTACAGGTGAAACTTCTGTAGGTCAAAAATCTAGACCTCTGAAAGTGGTCTTTTCTCATTAATTGGTAAAGGAAGAAGTGATGAACAAAGTCTTCAATGACAAAAAACTAGGAAGAAATGCTCTCCCTGGAGTAATTATTAGTCCCGATAGAACAAAGTGGGAGCAAATAGAGTACAAAAGATTTAAAGAGGAACTTAACAGAAGAAGAGAGAACGGAGAGAAGGCATTAGTGATACGGGACCTTCAGATTAAGAAACGTTTTCGGAGCCCCTCAGCCCCATACGAGTAATACCATAACAAGAAATAGCAGTGTAAATAAGGTAAATAACCAACAGTCCAAGATTAGATGTATATATACAAATTGTGATTCTCTTCCAAATAAATTTGAAGAACTTAAAGTTTATGTAGCAGAGTATAAGCCGGACATTATTGCTTTGACTGAGCGTATGCCAAAGAATTTGTCAAATAATTTTCAGAAGAGAAGTGAGTTAGTGACTAGCTTACAAATTGATGGCTATGAACTCTTTCATAATTGGTTGGAACCTGGGAGGGGAGTGGGAATTTATGTTGAGAAGAAGATTAAAGCTACAGTAATTTTGCCAACGGAAGATTTTTCGGAAGTACTACTTATTGAAATAAGAACTGGAAAGACAAAGCCGCTATGTGTTGTCTGTGTATGTAGAAGCCCAACTAGTCCTGAGAACAATAATATGAAGCTATGTAGCATTTTGAAGGATGCCAGTAATCCAAAGTATATTGACTGTTTGATTGTGGGTGATTTTAATTACAAGGACATTGATTGGCAAAGTGAATTGCCCCGGAGCACAAAGGTGGATTATTTTGTGAGCTCAGTAAAGAACAATTTTCTTATGCAACACCAGCAGCTCCCTACTAGACACAGACTAGGACAGGAATCATCACTGTTGGATTTGGTATTTACCCAGGATGCTGGTGTAGCGCCCTAGTGTATACATTGTAAATACAGAAAGAGAGAACCAGTTGAGAGCCGATGTCTATTTTTTTTTTTTTTGGTGCTTGTTTCCTGTTTTACAAAACGTTAATCTTTTTTTTGTTTAAAGTATTTTTTAACTCCCCTCGCTAACGTTTCCTCCCTTTCCGGTGTTTTGTTCTCATCTCCCTACCCGTCGTCACGGTCATGGTCCCGCACGTGGTTGTGAGTTGTTTTTATATACTTTGACCTCTGACCGAACGACGGAAGAAAGAGAAGTCACGTAGGCCACATGTTCACGGCACTCCGAGGCATTACGCGATACAGGCAAGACCTACACTAAGTGAAGCCCCTACGGAGGGAAACACAGTTACGCACGGTAAGAAAGCTTTTCTAAGTCTAAGACTCGAGAGAGCTCAGTAATCCTAGGTACAGAAAAGTCCAGGGTTTGGTGGTACTGGTACTGATTTGGGGTCGGGATTTTGGACCCCTGGTAGAGCTCGGGGAGTCGGGGAGGATTTAGACGCAGGTATAGGGGGAGGCAGTGGCTCTTGCCTTGCGGAACTTGCAACTGCCGACAAGCAGGCACTAAGGCTTGATTTTGGCTTGATTTTCGAGAATCCTAGGTACAGTAAATCCCAGAGTTTGGTGGTACTGGTACGGATTTGGGGCCGGGAGGTTGGACCCAAGGCAGAACTCAGGGAGTCGGGGTGGACTTAGAATTGACGCAGGTTACGCACGAGGAATTGACGCCGGTTATGCAAGTGCACCAACACCAGTGACGCACGAGAAGACGCCGGTGACGCATGGGGATTTGCCGCCGGTTACGCACGTGCACCAAAGTTAGTGACGCATGGGAAGACACCGGTGACGCACGGGGACTTGCAACCGGTTACGCACGTGCACCAACACCAGTGACGCACGGGAGGACGCCGGTTACGCACGAAGACTTGACGCCGGCTACGCACGTGCACCAACGCCAGTGACGCACAGGGGAGACACCGGTTACGCACTGGGACTTGCCGCCGGTAACGCACGTGCACCTACGCCAGTGACGCACGAGTTGATGTCAGAGACGCACGGAAACTGATGCACTGCAAAACAATACTTGATAATTCCCGGATTAATTGTAAAGTTTTGATTACTCACTGATTGTACTTTCGAAACAATTTCTTCAATAAACACCTCAAGTAAGGCTGTTTTCCGAAATCAAAATACTCTGTTTTCTTCTCTTTTATTTGTGGATTTACGACTTAAGCAATTAGTTACTCTCTATTGGTATCAAGATCCCGACAAACCCTCGGCGACGTTACACTGGCATGGTTTCACAAATTGAACAGTATTCAGGATTAGGAAGCAGCGATCATGACATTCTTATTATTGACCTTGCTTGTACTTATGAATCCAGTGAAAGTACAAAAATTAATTATCTTTTTGATAAAGGTGACTATAATGGTATGAGAGAGTTTCTTAGGCATGACTGGGTGAGGGAATTGCAAGGGAAGTCAGTTGAGGAAGCATGGAGTCTTTTAAAGCATTATATGTATAAAGCTGTGGATTCGTTGATGCCTAAGTCAAGTGGGAGTAAAAGAAGGAAGGGTTCAATGTGGATGACTGGGAAAGCTTGGAGAAGGTCAGGGAAAAACGGAAAGCTTGGAGAAAGTATATCATTTCTTGATGAACAGAGGACTACAAATGTTTTGCTAAATCGAGGAACCAAGCCAGGTGGGAAACGAGAAAAGCCAATATAAATTTTGAGAAAAAACTGGCTCAGGAAGTGACAGGCAATCCTAAAGCTTTTTGGAAGTACGCACAGAAAAGAACAAATGTACGGCATGCTATTCATGAGCCTCAGTTAGATGAAAGTGGTAAAAAAAACTACTTCAAATGCTAAAGAAATGGCTGATATTTTGAATTACTTCTTCTGTAGTGTTTTTACTAGTGAGGATCTATCAGCTTTTCCTAAAGTGTGCAACAGAAGTGTTGGGAAAATCCTTTCAAATGTAGTTATTACTAAAGATAAGGTCTTGGAGACACTTGAGACTTTGAATGTGTCTAAATCACAAGGACCCGACAGGATTCACCCCCGGATTTTATTTGAGACTCGTGAAGAGATTGCATCTGCACTATGTTGTATTTTCAAAATTTCTATATTCACGCACACATTACCTGAGGACTGGAAAGCAGCAAATATTACTCCTCTTTTTAAAAAAGGGGAAGAGGACTTCTCCAAGTAATTATCGTCCAGTTAGCCTCACATCTGTTGTGTGTAAACTTTGTGAGTCTTTAATCAAAGATGAAATTGTGCAGTACATCTGGAAATCTATTTACTCCTCATCAGTATGGCTTTTTGGCAGGAAAATCTTGTGTTTCCCAGTTGATCGATGTATTGGATGATTGATCACAAATTCTGAATGATAGAGGCAATATAGACATTATATATACGGACTTCATGAAAGCATTTGATAAAGTTCCACATGAACGCTTCATTTTGAAATTGGAATCGTATGGCATAACAGGAAGTATACTTCTTTGGATTAAAGATTTTCTAGCAAATCGCATTCAACGCTTATGTGTAGAAGGCCATTTTTCTGACTGGGCCAGTATTACCAGTGGCATCCCTCAAGGAAGTGTACTGGGTCCTTTACTGTTCTTGATTTTTATTAATGATTTACCTGACTGCATATCTGATTGTTGTGTGAAAATATTTGCAGATGATACTAAGCTCTATAAGGAAATGTTATCGGTACATGATTGCCAAATCCTTCAGCAAGAAGAGGGGCAGCTGCGTTTTCACCCCGACAAATGTCATGTATTTTGACTTGGTAACTCTGTTCCTGACTTTCAGTATTATATGTCAAATTACCAGGGCACCAACCAGTTTCTCAATTTTGTAACTCAGGAGAATGATTTAGGGGTTATAATTGACAAGGATTTACATTTCAAGGAACATATCTCATCAGTAGTTAGCAAAGCTAACAATACCCTATAATAAGGAGAACCTTCAGGTATCTGGATTCTGACACTTTGTTATTACTTTATAAAGCAATTGTGAGACCTGTTCTTGAGTATGGTCTTCCAGCATGGTCACCTATCTAAAAAAAGAAGCTGATTTAATTGAAGCAGTCCAACGAAGAGCTACCAAACTTATACCCGGATTGAAAAATTTACCTTCTAGTGACAGGTTGTCTCATCTCAAGCTTTTTTCACTGGCTCATAGGCGATTAAGAGGAGACATGATTTTTGTGTATAATTATCTAAAGGGACGATTGAAAACAAACCACTGCCTGTTTACTCTTAGTGAAGGGTCCACAACAAGACTTCACTCCCTTAAACTAGTCAAGCCAAGAGTTGAAACTTCATTACGCCAAAAGTTCTTTACACAACGGTCTATTGACTCTTGAAATTCATTGCCAGAGCATGTTGCAAGTGCTCCTTCTATTAACAGTTTTAAAGCTAGACTGGATAAGCACTGGAAAACAGACCGGGAGTGTTCGATTATACCGACACTCACTAACTTATCGTCGACCCTTGTTTCAAGTGATGTGACTATAACCTTTCATGAGCGATGAAATGGCCAATGGCCAACAACATCGAAACTGATGATGATGATGATGATGATGATGATGATGATGATGATGATGATGATGATGATGATGATGATGATGGAACTGAAATGAAGAGTGGTCCTATCGTATGTGCAACGTCAACTGGCACATGTAGACCTCTTGTTCCGACAAGTTATAGACGTCACATTCATTGTCACATCCAGTGATCAGGTCTTCTCAAAAATAGGTCAAGCAACAATTTGTATGGCCGAGTATAAACAAAGACGTCGGTCATTGGGCAAGGTCGTGCTGTCAGTGTCAAAAGTCAAAGATCCAACGCCATACAGTTACACCTATAGGAACTTTTGCCCTACCGTCTTCTCGTTTTAGTCATGTTCATGTAGACATAATATAGGACCTTTACCACCATCGACTGGTTTCACCTTCTTATTAACTAATATACTCATTGCCATACTCATTGGCTATTGTAGCGAACAGACGTACGTTTCAGTGCTAGATTTTTATTGTTAATTTCCTTGGTTTTACTTCCTCGTGTGTTAAGATTTCACTTTTTACTGTTTGTTTTTCGTATTTTGTGTGGCTTCCTTGTGGCATTATCTGTGTGTTTTTTTTTTTCTGTTGTTACGCGGCCACTTTAACCCACCCCCTGTGGAGCCCTGTGATGTTTTGTCTGGTGACCCCGCGGTGATTCTACATAATGCCAGAAGGTTCCATTACAACATTGTTTATGCTAAGAAAACGGCAACCCATACTATACTACGCTGAGTAATGCAGTTGTAGTAAGTACGTGTCTTTTCGAGACTTTTCGGCGTGATGCGTCGTAGATATATTTATAGAAAAATTAGTAAGTTGCTATAGGTGAACATTGCGTTATTTTATCTAGAACTTTCCACCCGTCCGCAATTGTATATTTAAGGCCGACATTTTTCACCTTCGAGGGAGACATTCACACATCATTTTTTGGAGCTCGTCTTGAGTTTTTTCCGCCTTCGGAGAGACCCATAAAGGAGATTATTATTATTTTGGAGCTCGGAGAGGGGAACAGATTTATAGCCCGTTATTGCAGCCTTTTAGAAGTCTGAGTAATATTTGGAGTAGTAAATCGCTTTTGCCGTGCCTCTGAGGATATTCCACCTGCCCGGACCGATATACCTGCAACAATTATTTTTTTCTACGCTGGACTTGAGGAGCGCGACCAAATCGTCGAACCGGACTTCTACCAACCAGATAATCCTGGGGTATGCATATTAAGTGTATTTTGTAGTAATTAAGTAATTAATGGTTAATGTATGTATAAACTGAAATTGCATGATCGGAAGAGTTTTTAAATAATTGCGTTTTTAAAATCGAAACTCACTTAGTCTCTACCTCATTCATCCTCATTGTTTATTATTCGCATCCTTAATTGTTTTCTACGCGGATTGGGGGGGGGGGGACCGTTTGTTCACCCGTATCCGTAACAGAATTGGGGGCTTATCCGGGAAGGAACATAGATTTTCTTGCCGTCCTAAATTAAATTTCACGTTGTATCGGTATATTTAAAAATCCAAATTTCGGAACTTGACGTATAATTAGGTTATTTTCAAAATGCCGTTTGACGTTAAGAAATTTCTAGAAACTCCCAAAGTAGAGGATTTAAAAACCCTGAAAAAATCAGAGGTTATAGCTCTTGCAGAGCATTTCGATGTCGAATTCAAGAAAAATATGAGGAAGGATGAGATTTAGAAATATGTGATAGAATATATGGTAGACGAGGATGTTATTGACAAAAGTGCCCTTGACCTTGTGATCGAAGTACCTGTCGATAGTTCGTTCGCCCTTAAACAGAAGGAGCTTGAATATCAAAGAGAAATTAGACTAAAAGAAATAGAAATAGAAAGAGAAAAGGAAGAGATTAAAAGGCTGAAAATTGAATTCCAAATGCGGGAATTAGAAATTACAGGACAAATGAGACAAAGAAATTCAGAAAATGAGGCTAATGTCTCAGGTCGAAAATTTTTCGATGTCACGAAGTATCTGAACCTAATTCCCCGATTTCAGGAGAATGATGTTGAAAAATTCTTTCTCCATTTTGAAAAATTGGCGGAGCAGCTCGAATGGCCCACAGATAAGTGGACTCTGCTTATTCAGAGCGTTTTAGTTGGAAAAGCCCAACAAATTTATTCGGCCTTGTCAATACCAGATAGCATGGATTACTCCAAGGTCAAAAAGGCGATATTAAACGCCTATGAATTAGTCCCTGAAGCATATAGACAGAAATTTCGGTCTAGTAGAAAACAGGATAATCAGACTCACGTAGAGTTTGCAAGGGTAAAGGAAAATCTGTTTAAAAGATGGTGTAATTCACAGAAGGTAGAAAAATTCGATCAGTTAGAACAATTAATTCTCGTTGAAGAATTTAAGAGGTGTATTAATACGGATATTAAACTTCATCTAGATGAGCACAGGATCGTTGATCTTGATAAAGCTGCTGTTATGGCAGACGATTATGCTCTGACTCATAAAAATTCAGGTTTCCAAAGTAAGAGGTTTCAAAATAAAACAAAAGCTCCTAACTCTAGTCCAAATAAGTCTCCATCTTCGAATTCGTCCGTTGCGAATAAGCAATCGGATTCAGGCCGGTCAAAAAGTGACCGTGCTAATTCTAATAAAGACGACTCCAACATCACAGTTCCAACGTGTGCGTATTGTCACAAGAAAGGTCACGTGATGTCACAGTGCTTTAAATACGCTCAAAAACAGAAAGAACAGGAAGCTACTTCCAATGCACTTGCCATATCAGATAGGTCTGCCTATTCCGAACAGGTTGTGATGGCGCCCAAATATGATGAACTAAAGAAGGAGTACCTTCCTTTCGTGTCCGAGGGATATGTTTCTCTAAATGGAGAATCCAGCCAACCACCCGTAAAAATTAGAATGTTGCGTGATACTGGCGCAGACCAAACCTTGGTATTAGAGGATGTCTTACCCTTGTCTGAGAGTACCTCAGTTGGGGCAAATGTTTTCATTCGGGGGGTTGAGTGTGGACGTATTTCAGTCCCTCTTCACAAAGTTCATCTGAAATCAAATTTGGTTTCCGGGTCAGTCATCGTAGGTGTTAGGCCTACCCTGCCTGTTAAGGGTGTTTCAATGTTATTAGGTAATGACCTGGCAGGTGACAAAGTGGTAGCTAACCCAATTGTTACTAATGAGCCTTGCACATATGACAACACAGAGCAGCTGGAAAAAGAAATTCCAGGTTTATTTCCTGCATGTGCTGTCACTAGAGCTATGTCACAAAAGCTCCAAAGTGGTACACAAGACCACACCCCTCAATTAGAGGATTTACCACTTCCGAAAAAGGAAGTCCGAACCTCTCCTGTAACCACAGAGTTACCTTACGAACCCTCTAAAGAGAGTTCCAAAGGGGAGTGTTGTAAAGAAGATTCCTTTATAGACTTATCAGAGTCATTTATGAGTCACTTAGACGAACGTCAGGACTCCGAATCTTCCCTTTCGACTCAACAAACCACGAGCCCCGAACAGAACAAATCTGTTCCAAGTTCTGATAAATTATCGTCAGACCCCCTTTCAAGGGATCAATTACTACACGAGCAAGGCAATGATCCTGAGCTCTCGTTGTTCATAAAGGACGCCATTAGTGAAACTGATGCAGAAACTGTGCCAGTTTGTTTTTATATGAAAAATGGTATATTAATGCGTAAATTTAGACCTCCAGATGTACCCGCCGATGATAGCTGGCGAGTCTTTCATCAGATTGTAGTACCTAAGGCGTACAGAGGTGAAATTCTTAGTATGGCACACGAAACACCATTTTCAGGTCACTTAGGTGTTAATAAAACCTATAATCGCATCTTAAGTAATTTCTGTTGGCCCAGACTTAGACATGATGTAGCGTTGTTTTGTAAAACCTGTCACACATGTCAGATGGTTGGAAAACCTAATCAGAAAATCCCTTCCGCACCATTGAAGCCTATTCCAGCTTTTGACGAGCCTTTCAGTAGAGTGATAATTGATTGTGTAGGTCCTTTACCAAAGACTAAGTCGGGACACATGTATATTTTAACTATAATGTGTGCTTCCACTAGATTTCCTGAAGCAATTCCCCTTAGAAACATTAAGGCTCAGACAATTTGTAAAGCTTTAGTCAAATTTTTCACACTAGTTGGTTTACCGAAGTCAGTTCAATCTGACCAAGGGTCAAATTTTATGTCACATGTTTTTCAACAAGTGCTACATCAATTAGATATTGAACAAATTACGTCTTCTGCGTATCATCCTGAAAGCCAAGGTGCACTTGAAAGGTTCCATCAAACATTAAAAAACATGTTGAAAACATATTGTCATGGTAATGAAAAGGGTTGGGATGAAGGTGTCCCATTTTTGATGTTTGCTGCGAGAGAGTCAATTCAGGAGTCGCTTGGGTTTAGTCCCTTTGAACTGGTGTTTGGTCACACTGTTCGAGGACCATTAAAACTACTTAAAGAGAAGTGGTTATCTGACCAAACCGACATTAGTCTGCTGGATTACGTGTCCTAATTTAAGGCCAGACTCAAACAGGCGTCCGAGATAGCCTCCCAAAATTTGAGACAATCTCAAACTAAAATGAAAACCTGGTACGACAAAACTGCCAGGGATAGGGTATTTGAGCCAGGTGATAAAGTTTTGGTCCTATTACCAATTTCGGGTCAGCCACTTCAAGCCAAGTTCTATGGACCTTACGAAATTGAGAAAAGGGTCAGTGACACCGACTACATTGTATTAAACATTTTAAAGGAATATCATGAAAGGAAGTCAAGTGAAAAGGAAGTTAATGCCATTGTTAATGTCGACACTGATGATAATATTGATGCTAATGTGGGCTTTGTTGATGCTCATGAAAATCTTGATGTTAATACTTGTGATGTTAATACTTCAATTAATGCAGATAGTGATAATGTAAAAGCTGACGATATTCCTGAAATGTGTATCAAATTACAAAATTCTGATATTCTAGCTAATCTTGATGACAAACTTAGTCATCTGTCAAGTCATGAAAAGGAACAAGTGACGTCATTAATACATGAATATAAACATTTGTTTTCTGATAGTCCAACAAGAACTCATTTGATTAAACATGATGTTGATGTTGGGGATGCTGCTCCAATCAAGCAACATCCATATCGTACAAACCCAGTAAAACTGAAACATCTTCGTGATGAAGTTCATTATATGTTAGAGAATGATATTATAGAGCCTAGTGACAGTGAGTGGTCATCTCCTTGTGTCCTCGTTCCGAAACCTGATGGCAGTTTCCGATTCTGCACAGATTATCGCAAAGTAAATTCTGTCTCTAAAACTGATTCTTATCCGATCCCCAGAATCGATGATTGTATCGACAAGATCGGAAATGCCAAGTATGTATCGAAATTCGATTTACTCAAGGGTTACTGGGAGATACCTCTTACTGAACGGGCTAAGAAAGTGTCAGCATTCGCCACACCTGATGGTTTATATCAATATAAAGTTATGCCTTTTGGTATGAAAAATGCACCCGCGACATTTCAACGCTTGGTGAATAATATAACTGCTGATCTAAAAAATTGTGAAGTGTGTATATATGATTTAATTGTATATAGTCATACATGGGAAGAACATGTTGTGCAAATTGAAGCACTCTTTAAAAAGCTGACCGAAGCTAATTTGACAATTAATTTGGTCAAAAGCGAAATCGCTCATGCCCATGTTATATTTTTAGGGCATGTGGTGGGTCAAGGTGAAGTGAAACCTATTAAGGCCAAAGTTGAAGTGATCGATCAATTTCCCGTTCCCACCACCAAAAAACAATTAATGCGTTTTCTTGGCATGGCGGGATATTACCGGCGGTTTTGCCCAAACTTCTCTGAAATGGTGGCACCCCTTACAAACTTGTTAGGGAAACGTGTAAAATTTGTCTGGACTGACAACTGTCAGCAGGCATTTGATACAGTAAAAACCGTTTTAATGAGTGCCCCTGTCTTGGTTGCTCCAAACTTCGATCAACCTTTCAAATTGGCGGTTGACGCTAGTGACAACGCTGTGGGCGCCGTGCTCTTGCAAACGGGTGAAAATGATATTGACCACCCACTTTGCTATTTTTCCAAAAAGTTTAGCAAACACCAAAAGAATTATTCCACCATTGAGAAGGAAACCTTAGCTTTGCTATTAGCACTTCAACACTTTGATGTTTATCTTGGTGGTGCCGCACGACCAATTACCGCCTTGACTGATCACAACCCGTTAATTTATCTTCATAAGATGAAGAACAAAAATCAACGGCTGACTCGATGGAGTTTGTTTTTACAAGAATATAATCTATTTATTAAGCATGTAAAAGGTGAAGATAACATTATTCCTGATGCATTGTCAAGAATTTGAAAATCAATTATAATTCCTTTTGTTAATCTTATATCTTATATTGCGTTTAAAAGTTTACAATTTCAAGCTAGATATTCTACTGTGTTAGGTATGGATGTAATCGTGTTATTACATATCTTATTATTATGTAACTTTAATGTAAGTACATGCATACCCTACAACTGAACAGCAACTTTTGACCAGGACGTTCAAAACTTCCTCTTAAGAGGGGGGGGGGGGGGTGTTACGCGGCCACTTTAACCCACCCCCTTTGGAGCCCTGTGATGTTTTGTCTGGTGACCCCGCGGTGATTCTACGTAATGCCAGAAGGTTCCATTACAACATTGTTTATGCTAAGAAAACGGCAACCCATACTATACTACGCTGAGTAATGCAGTTGTAGTAAGTACGTGTCTTTTCGAGACTTTTCGGCGTGATGCGTCGTAGATATATTTATAGAAAAATTAGTAAGTTGCTATAGGTGAACATTGCGTTATTTTATCTAGAACTTTCCACCCGTCCGCAATTGTATATTTAAGGCCGACATTTTTCACCTTCGAGGGAGACATTCACACATCATTTTTTGGAGCTCGTCTTGAGTTTTTTCCGCCTTCGGAGAGACCCATAAAGGAGATTATTATTATTTTGGAGCTCGGAGAGGGGAACAGATTTATAGCCCGTTATTGCAGCCTTTTAGAAGTCTGAGTAATATTTGGAGTAGTAAATCGCTTTTGCCGTGCCTCTGAGGATATTCCACCTGCCCGGACCGATATACCTGCAACAATTATTTTTTTCTACGCTGGACTTGAGGAGCGCGACCAAATCGTCGAACCGGACTTCTACCAACCAGATAATCCTGGGGTATGCATATTAAGTGTATTTTGTAGTAATTAAGTAATTAATGGTTAATGTATGTATAAACTGAAATTGCATGATCGGAAGAGTTTTTAAATAATTGCGTTTTTAAAATCGAAACTCACTTAGTCTCTACCTCATTCATCCTCATTGTTTATTATTCGCATCCTTAATTGTTTTCTACGCGGATTGGGGGGACCGTTTGTACACCCGTATCCGTAACACTGTTTATCGTAACCTTTTGTGCAAATATTCCCTCGTGTTTGTCAAGCTGTCGGTGAGTATCGTACTATTGTATGTGTACAACTGTAGCCGAGCTCTTCCTATTGGTTCCCTTACTGTAGTGTTCTGTGGTTTCGGCTTCTGTCACTCCTCTCCTGTCGTTTTCACGTCATCTCTTTTTCTTTCTATTTGGTCTCCTTCTCAACCTTTTGTTTGTGCTTTTTTTCAGCCATATTTGAGGTCTCTTCATTTGCTTAGGCCTACCTCTTGTCGTTTTGTATTGTACAATCATATTAATAGGCACTGCTTCGTACGCTGTGCTGGCCTAATTGTAATACGTCTTGCATGACGTCTACGACGGTATCTAATTCTGACAAATCTGGGTAACGTCTGTAAAAGGAGTCTCAAGCCTAGCATTACGAAAATCATATCTCGATGTATAACAATCTGTCAACTGGTTAGGTCTCCTCACCATACAGTCACTATTCCATTGATTATGCGCCTGTGGGGACCTGAACTGCCACAAGTCAGATAATGCAACCTCTTTTGCTTTTGCGAAATCTCTTCTACACAAGACTTAAGGTTTACACTAGTATCATATACAGTGACTACCCCATAGTCCATAGTAAACATGCACAACTACAAGACAGCAAGACTGACTAGGTTACAGACACACATGTCGGTATGTGTACCGTACGTTTAAGAGTATACGTATGAGCAGACGCCTTGTTTACAATTCTTGGTGACGGAAGACGGTCACAGGTTACCGTTAAGTTAAGCGCTAATTTGATATGCGACAAATTGTCAAAACAAGACAGCATGTACAAACTGTCTTCATTCACATGCACAGGCATTGCAAAAACTTTGTGAAAGTGGTGGGATGTAATATTTAAAGAGGTTAAACAGTGCATAGTTGTGATAAATATTCTTTCCCACACAGATTTGTTGCCTAACATGATCTGCCAGTGGCAAATTCGGTCAAAAAGTCCCCTAGCCCCGACAGAAAAAAAAAATCGTAATTTTGATCTCATCCCTTTACATAATTTACGTGGTGATATATTGTAGTTGCGTTGGGACATTCGGATGTATTATGCCTCTCTCAGTTGCCATAGCAACATTTGTCAAGGTAACATGTACGGTTGATATATATGAGACATGGGGGGTCTAACCTGGTATGGTACTTAAAGTGACCAGCTAACACCCCCATTAGGGTAGGGGCCAAAATGTGTGAAGATGTGTGTGTGCGCATGTTTGTGCGAAAGGAAATTTCGGTTTCAAAAGTTTTCGTCCGTAACTCCTCCTAGACCTTCAAGCTATATGAGGGTCCAAGTTGGTAGATAGGTTACTCATGGTCTTTGTGATGTCCTTTCAACGCACGCTTCAGAGACACGAGTCGACAGAAGCGGTCACTACACATGAGGTGCCATAACGAAGAGGTTCTTAATTTATTTAATCACGTGACACAATACATCACACCTTTCCCCCTCAATAGTTTGAAAGAATTTTCACAAATTTCTCAAAACAGAGGTATACATGAACACTACAGAAAAACATGTGATTTTACGACTAGTATCAGACATTTACTTCAATAATGGCTTTCTAAATCTTCAACAAATAAAAGAAATCAAAGGTATACATATAATTCAATGAATACAAAGCATGCACTTATTTACAAGTCTAACTTCACAACAGGACGTTTGATTCTACCCGATCTTCTGAGTACCAATGAACTTTTGACATTCGATGGGACCTTCTTTGGACTTTCTAGTTCATTTGGGTTCCTATCATCTTGTGACACATCATGAAGTCACATTAGTAGGAGTGTGCTGGGGCGTTGACCAATCACGCAGTACTTCATCAGCTACAATATCTTGATGAGTAATTTCAGTTTCAGGTCTGACATCTCTATCTGCCATTTTAGTGTGTGAAATATCCTTCAGCTGATCTATGTTACGTTTCCAACACACGTCATCCACTTGTACCAAATAAGTAACAGGACCAAGTTTTTTGACTACTACACCCTTCATCCATGTTTCTGTTGACTTTCGATAATCTCTTACATGAACCACATCACCAACATTCAAATCTCTGTTTGTGCCAGACTTGGATACCTTTTTCATTATTGATTGTTTTAGATCAGGCTTTAAAACTGTTAGCCTAGTTCTTAGCTCTCTCCCTAAAAATATTTTAGCTTGAGTCTCCTTTGTAGTACTATGGGGTGTACTCCTATATGACATAAGAAATCTGGCCACTTTTGTCTGAGTTGTGCCTGACTCATTTCTCATTTGTTTCAGTGCAAGTTTGAATGTTTTTACAGCACGTTCAGCTTCACCATTTGAGGCTGGATGGTGGGGTGAACTTTTGATATGCTGAATAGCATTCTTTGACATGAACTCAGCAAATTCTGCAGACACAAACTGTGGTCCATTGTCTGTCACCAACTGCTCTGGCAAACCCCATGATCAAAATATCTTCCTAAGAACACTGATTGTCATCTCACTGGTCATGCTTTTCATAGGTACAACCTCCATCCATTTGGAGCATGCATCTATTAAAAGAAACATATCATTGTGAATTGGACCAGCAAAATCAACGTGAATCCTCTGGCCTGGCTTTGATGGCCATATCCATGGATTTACTGTCCCCTTACATGGATCAGACATTTGAGCACACGTGTTACAATTTCTTACGACCTGCTCAATATCTTTATCAATTCCTGGCCAATAAACATGGCGTCTGGCTAAAGCCTTCATTCTTACTATTCCAGGATGTTGCACATGTAATTCATTGAGGATTTCTAATCTATAATTCATTGAGGATTTCTAATCTATACTTCTGAGGTATTACTCTGATTCCCCAAAGTAAGCATCCTTCTTCAATTGTAATCTCATTTTTTCTTCTCACATATGCTGTGTACTCACTACTCAAGGTCTCTTGAGGCCACCCTTCCCTTGTGAACTCCGTTACTCTAGATAAAATGACATCACTACCAGTAGTTTTTTTGTCTTTACCGATAGGTACTTTGTCAATCTGAGCTTTGTTGAACTGGGTACCTTCCTCAGTACAAAAAGTAGTAAACTCATCCACACATTCGTTTTGATCATTTAAGACTGGCAATCTTGAAAGAAAATCTGCATTTGAATTACTGCTTGACGATCTATACTTAATGTCAAACGAATAGCAACTTAAGATCACTGCCCATCTCTGAAGACGTGATGCAGCCAATACAGGAATGTTTTTCTTAGGTCCCAAAATCATTGACAATGGCTTGTTATCTGTCAAAAGCGTGAAATATCGACCATACAAGTATGTGTTAAATTTCTTTACCCCAAAAATGATTGCTAGAGCTTCACGCTCAATTTGTGAATAATTTTTCTCTGCCTTGGATAGTGTTCTTGAGGCAAATGCAATCGGTTTCTCTGTTTTACCGTCAGTGTGTGATATGACAGCACTCCATAGGGTGATGCATCAACCGCTAGCACTACAGGTTTGTTTGGATCAAAGTGAACAAGAACATCCTTTGAACTCAAAATTTCTTTCACTTCACCAAATGCTTCATCACACTCTGAGGTCCATTTGAACTCCTTAGACCCTTTTAGAGCATTAAGAGGAGCCATAATCGTGGATAGATTCGGTATGAATGACCGATAGTAACTCACAAGACCACACAATGAGTGTACTTCTTGCTTATCTCTTGGTGCAGGAGCTTTTAATAGGTCCTCAGCTTTGTCATCTGTGAGCTTGATACCCTCTGAGATTAACACAAATCCCAGATACACTACAGAATCTTTCATGAAAGTACACTTAGACTTTCACAAGCGGATTCCCCAATCAGCTAACCTCTGTAACACTTTATACAGATTCTCTTTATGTTCCTCATCTGATCTCCCTGTAACTATGATATCATCAACATAGCACACAACACCTTCCAATCCAACAAGTATCTTTTCCATGATTTCTTGGAAAATAGCTGTTGCCGATGATACACCAAAAGGCAGGCGTGTATACCTGTACAACCCTAGATGAGTACTGATACACACTAGTTGTCTTGAAGCTTCATCTAGAACTACTTGCTGATATGCATTTGACATGTCAAGTTTTTTCAAACTTCTGTCCCCCATTGAGCTTCATAAACAATTTCTGTGGGGTTGGAAGTGGATGTTCCTTGGTTTTCAACACACTATTTATTGTGACTTCATAATCACCACAGATTCTATAGCTGCCATCAGGCTTATCAGCAGGCACAATTGGTGCAGCCCACTCACTATAATCAACTTTCTCAAGAATCCCTAGATCCACCATGCGTTTGATTTCTTCTGCCACTTTATCTTTGATTGCAAAGGGCATTGAGCGAGGTTTGAAAAACATGGGTTTTGCATCTTCACTAACTTCTAATTTGACTTTGAAATTCTTTATGCAGCCCATTTGATCACTAAAAATTTCATGTTTACTGAGTGATTCCACTGACTCCTTGTGCACATAGTTCAAGCAACTCCAGTTTAGTTTTAATTTACTCAACCACTCACGTCCTAACAGACTAGGTCCATCTCCCCCTATGACATACAATGGTAATTTTCTTTTATGATCTTCATACTGAACATCAACCATCAATCTGCCATACACTTTGATTGGTTCTCCTGTTAGGGTTTTGAGCCTTACTTTTCCCTCACACAGTGGTTGATCACGGAAGTTCTCTCTATACTCATTGTAGGACATCAACGTCTTTGCAGACCCTATATCTACTGGCATACAAATAGGCCTACCAAACACATTTACAGACACTTCAATTGGATTGTCTTTTTCGTTATTCACTGACTTCACTGTAAATACTGACCACTCATTACCTGCAGGTTCCTTACTCGACTCTTGTTTACTCTCTACATCACTTATTTCACTATCACTACTAGATCTCTCAGCATATCTCATGTTTGAAGATTTCTTTTTACACTTATGACAGCCTTTTCTGAATGTAAATACTTGATTTCTTGAGCTCTCATACTTATCATTTGAGATACCCTTGGATTTAGCTTTAGGTGAACTGAATTTTCCAGACCCAGATCTGCACTCAGATCTTAGATGACCTTTCTTACCACACTTCTGACAGTCTTGGTTACGATGTTTACAGTCTCGTTTCATATGTCCCAACTGTCCACAACAATAACACTTTGGTTGGTTCACGATTCCTACCCAGATGGAACTTTCATCTGCTTTCTCTCTGACCATCGCTGTTTGCTTGGAAGCCGTCTCCGTACTCAGTGCCACTGAAACCGCTTTCTCCAACGTTAACTTCTCATCCTCAGTGAAGAGCTTTCTTTGCATGTATTCTTCCTTCAGACCACACACAAAAATATCTCGCAGGGCTTCACTCAAGAATGCTCCAAACTTGCATGTCCTAGACATTTTCTTTAATGCTGCCAGGAATTCAGATATGCTCTCTGAGCTCTGTTGCGGTTTTCTTGCATAGAACTTGTACCTTTCTGCCATCACTGGTGCTTCTGGGTTGAAGTGTACTTTCAACTTGGCTGTAAGTTCATTATATTTTAATTCAGCCGGTACTTTTGGAGAAACGATATCTTTCAACAGACCATATGTTTTAGGGCCAATAACAGTCACCAACATTGCCACTTTCTTTTTGTCTGTTTTAATGTCATTACGATAAAATGTTGTTCAAGTCTCTCTTGATACGAATCCCACTTCTCGTCAGACGGACTAAAGTGATCAATTCTTGTTAGGTCTGTCGCCATCTTGAACCGATAATTATACACCACAGTCTCACAATATTTGTAGACACATGCAGTCACACGGTTATTGTCTTCCCAAGATCTTGTCCCATATCTTGCCGGTTTGTATAGACCAGACTGTTCCATTATATAATAGGTGAATAGAATATTGTGTATAGGTATGAAGTGTGTACGTAGTGTATAGTACGTAAGTTGCATCGAAACGGACAAACGTAGATCGATAACGGTGAATGAACCATTGCGATGGATCGGTCATCAATTACCCAGTTGTGAAAGTGGGGGTGGGCGCTGGTTCACTATCTAACGCAACAGTACGACCAAGAAACTGGTGAGAATTCTTTAGGTTATGCCCTGAGGTATACATGTCTTATGCATGTTCTTCTTAGAAGCATTTTCACCTTTTAAGTGAAGTAACCTTACTTTTGATGCAGTATAGCGACAAGAATGGTTCTTATGACCAAACTAGAACGGTTTCTGCTCTGAAATTTTAGATTAGGAGCGTCATCAGTAGTGAGCCTTTCCAAATATTTTATATCTGTGGCTGGGGTGTCTTAGTTCTCTTATTGCATGTGTATAGTGCATTAGAAAGAGTTTATGCTCATAATGCAGCTATCAATGCTTTCAAGAGATCTTCGTGAGAACCTTGGCTATCGAACGATTCATCATTACTTTGGAACCTTGATTTAACAAGGAGATCTTTCAGATTTTGTGCTCTTTTAAAAGCAAGAATCGGTTCGTTTAGAAACAACTTGGATAATTCGGGATGACCCGAAATTAAGTGCCAGTGTTTCAAGAGAGCCTTTTTCAGGTGCTGGGTTTTGATGTGGGGTGTGTAGATCACTTTGAAGACCAGTGGTGGAACCTTTTGTTTTGGTTTGGGGGTGAGGCATTGCACACGGTTATTAAAATTGATGCCTATTGTGGCTGTGGCAGATTCCTCTTCCTTGTAATTCCTTAGAAGAAGTTTCACTTTGAAATTTTCTCTTTTTTCGATGAAGTCGGTCTCATTATTGCAGAGACGAGAAAAACGCAATACCTCGCCTTTGATAAAGCCTTTGAAGGTGGCAAGCGGGTGTGCGGAATTCCTATCCAGATACTGGAAGGTTTCAGTGGGTTTAGTATAGATTTTAGTATCTAGTATCCCGACTGAGTGGAATCTAGGACCTTTAAAGATTCTGAGATCTAGGTATGTGACTTCAGTATTGGAAACTTCTGTGGTGAATTTTAGGAAAGGACGAATTTTATTCATCTCATCAACCGGTCTCTCAATATCTGTGGGTGTTCCATCGTAGAGTAAAAGAATGTCATCTCTGTAGCGAAGCCATTTTACGATTTTAGGATCAGTCGGAATAATCTGCTTTTCAAGTCTATGCATGACGATGTCACAGATTTCCGGAGAGGCTTGGCTACCCATAGCGCAACCAATCTTTTGGAGATAGAAGTTGTTATTGAACTCAAAACAATTCCTTTTAAGGATAAGTTCAATCAATTTGCACAGAGACAGAGAAGAAATTTTGTTTATTTCATACATGTCTTTGTCTGCCTTTTCAAAGGCCTCTTGACAGCACTCTAGCGCCTCCTCTTGGGGAGTGTTGGTATACATGGCGACAACATCAAGTGTTACTAGGAGTATCGTTTTTGGTAACTGGGTTGCTTCCAGAACTTTTAGAATGTGATTGGTATCTTTCACATAAGTATCTTGTTTTAGTACAATGGGAAGCAAAAAATAATCCACAAATTCAGCGATTTTCTCCGTGGGAGATCCGTTGCCACTTATTATAGGTCGACCAGCAAATTTTGAGTTAGCTGGGGGTGCCTTATGAATTTTCGGCAGAACGTATATAACTGGTGTACGGATCTTGTGGTTGTATGGTGACAGGTACTTCACTGTTGCCAAGTCTATCTCTTTTTGAGAGAGCATGTCTAATAGTAGTTCCTGGACTAGACCTTTGGTTTCAAACGTAATGTCATTTTCCAACTTTTCATAGTGATGACTTGAGAGTTGCCTTTCAATTTCGGCTTGGTAGTCATCATGACCAAGGATGGCAATGCCTCTCCCTTTATCAAAGGGTTTAATAACAATCGAGCGGTCGTTCTTTAAAGCATTTAGTGCGAACAGCTCCGATTTGTTAGTGTTGCCTTTTACGTTTTGAATTGGAACACTAGCTATTTCTGCTTGTGTTGCCTCTAGGTAGTCCTCAAGGTTTTTACTAAAGGTCATGTTAGGTGACCAATTAGACGGAAGATGGAACTTGCTGCAGTCCTTTCGCTTTTTGTTTTGCATAAGGAAGCGAATTCTCATTTTTCTCTTTAGGTCTTTAAATGACTTCAGGAGATCGCTTCGTTTAGGCTTAGCAGGTGTAGGGATATACTTTAACCCTTTACCCAATGCAATTATCTCTATGTTTGACATTTGTCTGTCTGAGAGATTAATTACGAAGTTTTTAAAGTTTTCTGCAGACTCTTCTTTTTCAGAAGACGACATTCCATGCGGGCAAAAATCTCCACAGCCAAAAAAGGCGAACAGGGTACAGTTAGAACAGAGCACTTACAAGAAGGTGAAAAACCACGCAGACGCTCTCAAGGAAATCCAGGCCAAAGTCATCTCACTCACCAAAGAGCTCTCTCGTGTTGATAACGAGGTAATCGTTAGCAACAAACTCAAGGTCCACAGAGATACACACCGACCCCGGGACTACTGAACTACTCGGAGGAGCTTACGAGTTCCTGGAACTCTACTCTCCAAAGAGCAAGCAGGAAACTCCGTAGAGCTTGGAGAGACGAGTTATCCCGCCAGGCAAAAAGGCAAAGAGAGAGGTTCCTTGAAAAGGAATCAAGAGCAACGAAGGACCTGGAGTCAACAACCGATGCCATAGAGGCCACCCGTCTGTTGACAATCCTGCTAACCACATCAGCCAAGAAAGAGGAATATCGGAGAAAACCTGTTCGCCATCAAAAGGCAAAAAAAGAGACCACAACCATATAAGAGGAAGTAGATCACCGAGACAGACTCGATGTCAACGGCTCTTTTTAGGGCCATCAACTTTTCTAGAAAGAGCAGGTCTACACCTCTACAAAACATGCAAAGTTCTTCTCCTCTCTCTCTTCGATCACTAAGAATCGAAAGTTTGTCCGATCATGTAAAGCTAACAAAAGCAAACAAAAATATTATGATACCCATAGGGTATATAAAACCAATTTTGGTCTTCCTAAAACCCTGAGACTTCGTAAAGAAGCAGAAAACTCTCATCCCGCCAGGCAAAAAGGCAAAGAGAGAGGTTCCTTGAAAATCTGTGACATCGTCATGTATAGACTTGAAAAACAGATTATTCCGACTGATCCTAAAATCGTAAAATGGCTTCGCTACAGAGATGACATTCTTTTACTCTACGATGGGACACCCACAGATCTTGAGAGACTGGTTGGTGAGGTGAATAAAATTCATCCTTTCCTAAAATTCACCACAGAAGTTTCCAATACTGAAGTCACATACCTAGATCTCAGAATCTTTAAAGGTCCTAGATTCCACTCAGTCGGGATACTAGATACTAAAATCTATACCAAACCCACTGAAACCTTCCAGTATCTGGATAGGAATTCCGCGCACCCGCTTGCCA
Organism: Stichopus chloronotus; assembly: GCA_021234535.1. NCBI lineage: Eukaryota > Metazoa > Echinodermata > Holothuroidea > Aspidochirotida > Stichopodidae > Stichopus > Stichopus chloronotus. The sequence continues at coordinate 24,140,425 of CM037829.1, forward strand.
CCTTCAAAGGCTTTATCAAAGGCGAGGTATTGCGTTTTTCTCGTCTCTGCAATAATGAGACCGACTTCATCGAAAAAAGAGAAAATTTCAAAGAGAAACTTCTTCTAAGGAATTACAAGGAAGAGGAATCTGCCACAGCCACAATAGGCATCAATTTTAATAACCGTGTGCAATACCTCACCCCCAAACCAAAACAAAAGGTTCCACCACTGGTCTTCAAAGTGATCTACACACCCCACATCAAAACCCAGCACCTGAAAAAGGCTCTCTTGAAACACTGGCACTTAATTTCGGGTCATCCCGAATTATCCAAGTTGTTTCTAAACGAACCGATAAAACAACACAATAATGCGGGGCACCCTATCGATCGATACTGCGTCATCAAGTGCCCAGTTAAACCGGGTGAAAGACATTGACAATGGCTGCATACGGTAGCAATGAAAATCAATATTGCCCATTTAACTCTCACTAAAATGTATTCCGCACTGTACTGTAGTTCACTGTAGTAAGCCTTTGCCGTTTGCCTTACAAATGCGAAACCGCAAAGTAAATTTTAACTTAGAGGTCAGAGTTAATGTAGAAGAGTTATGGTAGAAATATAATGGAAGAGTTTAGCATTATATCAGCTGATTTTACACATATACCCACCTTTTTGAGTGCTTTTGTTGTCATTACATTTGTGGTATGATCAATAGTATTCCTCCAGGGTGTGGACCGAGAAGAGAGGAGGGGTTATGGAAGCTACTTCTACCTCACAGTTTATTTACAATTATTTTATTAATAATTTTACTTGCCAGAGCTTCAGTAACCTCACAGATCTTGATTGGCATAATATTTTTGAAAAGAATGACAAAAAAAAAAAAAACACTACCTGCAGTTTTATACATCGAATTGTAGCTACTGTTAAGCTTTTACATATGAAAAACTACATTTATAAAAGTAAATGCAAGGAGGTGCAACTCTCAGTTCAAGAATTTCTGTACAAGTTTAAGTTTGTAATTAATGTTTGTTTACATTCAGAACACTTTGAAGGTTACTTTGTCACTTTTGACATCAATAGACTGCACGCTCGGCATGACAAGCGATTCATCTCTACACAACATACGTAATTCCATTATACACCTATTATATAATGGAACAGTCTGGTCTATACAAACCGGCAAGATATGGGACAAGATCCCGATAGGGACGATAGTGCACACTACTGACGTTAGGCCTGCACCGTATCTAAACAGTCATTGTCATTCACCACATTGAAATATGTGACTGGGCAATGTTCGTCGGTACTTGCACAACTCTTTACTAACATACCGCACATACACTTACGGTAGGTGTAGGCCTCCACACTCTTGATTTAACCACGGAAAATGTTATCATAAATTCACTTCACCCACTCGATGATTTTTTATGGCATTTATGCAAAAACATTTTCGTTAACACTTTGCAATTTCGTTGGACCCAATTTTATCTTCGTCGCCATCTGTGATGTCCTTTCAACGCACCGCTTCTGAGACACGAGTCGATAGAAACGGTCACTACACATGAGGTGCCACAACGGAGAGGTTCTTAATTTATTTAATCACGTGACACAATACATAACAGTCTGAAGTTGTGTCTCCCGTCAAAATTTCACGTCAGAGATCAAAGGTCAAATTAGGGAAAATATTAAAATCGCTGTATTTCTTAATCCAAAATGACTATTTGCATGGGAAAAGACAGTAAACATGCACAGGTGGGTAGCACGTAGGCCTATGGAAACCCGCGAAAGGAGATGGTGGAGGCGTCTAAGAGGAAGGGTGTCCTCTTCCCCTTTTGAGAAATTGTCCAAGGACTAGGTAAGCTAAGACACAATGCGGTGCAATAATTCAAACATAGTTTTGTATTAAGCTACCAGGGAGGTGGAATCGCAAAGGGTAAATTTAAGTCTGATATTTTAAGACCCATCAAGTGGGGTGTAGATATATCTGAGTATTAGTTCATAAGTATTTCTTTCCTTTAACCGGTACTTCCAGTTCAATGTCATCCACAGACCACTCATTTAAGTCATTTAATCCTTAAACTCGCTCAGAGCAATACGCAAGTTGATCCCATAGGTCGGTGGCACCTCTTTCAAAACATCTTTCACATAATTGGAAATTAAAAGTATAATAAATATTAATGAAAAATAAGAACGATGACTCATACAAAATGTTTGCACCATTTTTAAGAGACATGAGAAGCGACGGTAGAGACTCCATTAAGTCAGCAATCTCAAACAGTGAGTCACAAATCTTATAAAATGAAATCTTATAGTTCAGCTATATATCCTGACAGGATATGGGCAGAGATAAAATGTTGAAGCTTATTCGCTCAATATACTTGGAAGGCCTTAGTTGTTTGTCATACTTAAATTACAGCAAATTCTTTAATTTTTTACGAAAGCCACGCCTGTCATGAATTGTGATCACGTCTTACTGAGTTCGGCAAGCAAACAGTACACATTTTAATTTAATTCAATGTATAGGAAACAAAAGCAGATTATGTGACTTGAGCAAGAAGATTATCACAAATTATTGCGGAAATGACTATTTTAAATGATGTGAATATCTTTCAACATTTTAAGTTTCAGCAATGGAACAAGCATAAGACGATGGGAGTCGAACGAACAGCGTTTATTTTCCAACCTCTAAAATGTGTAAATTTCTTATAATTCTAGACTTAAGGTACACTTTAAGCTTTCTAACCGGTTCTGAGTTTACATGTCTCTTTTATCCAACAGGATGGCGACCCGTGTTTCTCTGTTGATCTTTTTCCCCCGCTAAATGTAAACTATGAAGGCATAAATCGATGCTTAGAAGGAGCCATATGTAAATAGACGGCTCTACGGTATGACGCATAATGAAAGCGTCCTCTTATTTTTACCTCATATGTTATCTAAGTAGTTGGCGTCCCTGCAGTTAATACTTTTTTTCTCGGTGCAAGAAAACTTATTTGCCAGCCATTTGAAGATTTATCTACAGTACACACAATACAATATTATTTGACACTAAAATTTGAGAAGAATGAAAAAAATAAATGAAAATAAAAAGTTTGTAAAAAAATCTCTTTGTTTTCTTAGTCCGTTTTCCTTTCTTTTTAGGCCTAAGTTGTTTTCAGGGAGTCCCCTCTTATGGCTTTTGGGAGACTTCCTTTCATATTGTACACGATCTCGTGATCATGAAACAAATAAATTACAAGTAACTATTTTTCGCTTATATATGTAATTTTGTCAGAGGGTGGTAAGTAAATAAGCGCAGGCTACTTGTGCCAGTAGCCTACGTGTAACTGGCTTGTTCTTTTCTCCTTCAATTGTCCCTAACTCACTGGCCCGCAGGGTTTGATCCAACTCAGTCCGACGATGTACGAATATTTCGATTATTTTTTTCAATCAGGAATAAAATTGATGACGCAAACCCGTTTTGTTTTAGTTCAGGAGAGGCTTCTAAGCTGATAAGTTCAATGAGAGCCTGTTGGTTATGATCATAGATTAAAATACTTAAAGGGAAATGTCAATGCCAGTCACCCAGGTTGTAGGATCTATTAGCATGGATGGCCATTCATGGATTAAAGGGGACTATGCTAATAGAAATATTGTCATTTGATGCAATTTGTTACTGGGTTGCTAAATTTATGATAGTCATTTGTTTGCTTTGAATACACAATAGCTTGAAATATCATGACAAATACTTTAAGAAGAGGAGAGAGTATAAGCTGATGCTTCAGATAAAGTTTTGACGATTTCCTATTTCTGTAAATCTTACATCGGGGGCCCTTGAGCCTAGACGACTGCTGGGTGATCTGCTTCAACTGTCAGTGGTTCATGGTGTTGATAATTACTGAAGTTTTTTTCAGTGGCCTAATTTAAAGAGTTCTCGTGAGCACAGATTTAAGCTCAAAGAAAAAAAGAAAAGAAAAAAATGCAAGCTACCGGCTGGATGTTAGAAAGTACTTCTTCCCACGGAGAGATTAATGGAATGAAATTATTTACACAAGCGTGTTAGTGTCATCTATATACATATTTTAATCTGCAATTAGCCTACAGATTAATAACCTGTATTAACAGATTATGATCTGTAATTACAGATTATTAATGATTAATAATCTGTATTCACAGATTATTAATAATCTGTAATTACAGATTAATAATCTGTTAATACAGATTATTAATCTGTTATTACAAATTAACAAAAATATAGATGGTACTAACAGGTTATGTCAAACTAAAAGGATCCCAAAGTATTACATACGTTGGAACATTAATGAGTGAGTAACCAACGATTAAATTTGGTTTTTGAAACTTTGTGATCAGACATTTTCATATTAGTACATTCACATGCACACAATTAGTGCAAGTAACGGTCAAAAATTCAAAAAAAATTTGACAGTTTTCATACAACTTTTGGATGTGAAACTTGATTAATTATGCTAATTGTGAGAGTTGTCGTGTGTTTGTATACTTCTAAATCACCGCAATCTTTACTGATATCAACTCAATGAGCCCCTTTAAAGATATAGTTGATATCAGTATTTCAGAGTTTAGTTCCATAAAGTTGGTGATATACTCTAAAGAATAAAAAAGTCATTGGCCAACGTGTCAACTTCAATTTCTAACACGTAAGAACAGAAGATGGGAAATTAGTGAATTTTTTTTTCCCCAGAATACTTAGAGTATGTTTCTCTTTAAGATATGAAACATAAATTTGGTTCTAAACTATTCTTTGAACTAACCCACCATAAAATATGAATTCATTGAGTTGCCAATGATCAAAGAATAATTGCAGAATGCATCTCTCTTCAAGACATAGGCCTTAAAAATGGTTCGTAAAATTAATGGAATTGGAAAATCAGTGACAAAAAAAAAGAAAAAAAAAACATGGTTGAGCGCACTTGGGGGAACTTCCCCCAAGGCCCTGCCCATGCCCTCTTTTTTCCCCTTGGGGACAGGCGAGGAGTTAGTTCCTGGTACTTGTCAAGTCAAGTCAGTGTACAAGTCAATCCTGTGTCGGCAGTCATTCATGGTCCACATTTACATCCATATTACCCAGCAACATGGCGAACGCTCTCAGCAGTCTGTCAGTGGACCTACTTCCATCCTCAAATTCGCACCAGTAACGTAGGAGACGTGCCTCCACCTTTTGTCCGCGATGTCTTCTCCTAAGTTTCCCTTCGGAGACGAGGGGGACTTGAACTTTGACAAATTTGGCCATATCGTGCAGAGACCACAGAAGGGAATAAAATGCCGCTTTTGCACCAACGTCCTTGTTGAGGGCATGGTGCCAACCTGTGGAAGAAATAAACAGCAAAAATGAGAATAAAACAAGAACAGAAAATTGATTGATTGAATTGACTGAACATAAAAAAAAAAAAAACACAGAAGTGGTGGATCTGTCAACATACCTTCAACATCATTATTTGTCCTGATAGTCCTCCGGAACACACACCAGGCTGGAGGGGCCCACAAACCAGGTGCCATCCATGTGTCCCTTAAATACCGGCAGAGCTCCCTCAACCCGTCAGAGGCCGCCTCGCCTGCCATCACCTCAAACTGCGGTGATATCTGTGCTTCTTTCTGGTAGCATTGATATTTAAGTGCCATCAACCGATGGATGAATCCTTGCGTACCAGTATCCTCCGTGTACGCTGTACGGAGACCCAGGTTTTGGACCTGTGAAAAGCAAAATATGTAAATATTATAAATGATGAGATGCCATATACACTAGATAATGTTGTAATAGGAATTGTTTTTCTGAAGTTAATTTTTCTACACTGCAAAAAAATGTCTGCAACTTTACAGAAAATAAAACAAAGAAACAAATAAGAACAACAGAAATTGTCTGGAAACTAATTACCGGAAAAATTCAATAAGTCATTTGTATTTCTATATTTTATTTTCTGTAAATTTACATTTTACAAATTACATTTGTAACAATGTAATGGAGGACAAAACGATGGGAACATCTCCAGAATTATAAAAAAGTATTAAATCAAAGTCTTCCCACAGTTGTATTGAGAAATACAGCTCCTTCCCAAGCCACACAATTTCAAACTTCAGAAAGAGTGCTGCCATTTTTATCTCAAAATTACCTCAGTTGATTGTAAACAAAGTTTAAATAGAATAACGATGTGGCACAACTCCTGATGGCACTATTAATGAATTTCTTTATTTTCTTTACCTATAATTCTTATTGAAAAATATTGGAATGTAGTTCAAATAGTTATGACCTATATTCTCCTTTGACACTGTAACATGTTAACATGACCAACACATGAGTAGTGGGGGAAGTGCCGTGTCACCCCCCTGACTTTTTTCGAGTATCCAGCGCCTCGTTTTGGAGTATCCAGCGCCTCGTTTTCGAGTCGCCAGCGCCTCGTTTTGGAGTATCCAGCGCCTCGTTTTCGAGTCGCCAGCGCCTCGTTTTCAAGTCGCACTTGGCTCACTCCTGCCTCGTTTTTCGAGGAGCCTCTTTTGATGTGATATTGATTTTTGGTAGACACCCAACTTGAAGGAATTGAGGAGGCGTAATATTTTTTTTTTTTTTGTAAATAATTTTTAAATTTCTTTTATTTATTTATTCTTTTAAAATTTGGTAAAAACAAAACGTTAAAATGTTGCAATGTTAGGTTGGAAAAAAATGGAAAGGTACTTGCCAATCGAGAAGAGCGAAAGAGGTGAAGAAAATCTTACGCTAGGGTAACGTGAGGGTCCTAAACAAGCCCATCACCGTAAGAGCCAACCGATAAAAATATTCCTATACAGAATCACCAGCTCCACCGAAAGGAAAATAGAGCGCGACTGTTGAAAGCCTGATACAACTAACAGCGTTTGTCATATAGATAGGCCATTTTAGAAATGATGAAAATATCGACACCAACCGCTCGTCTTATAGTGAAAATGAAAAATGTCTGCTAACAGAAAGGAAGGTGGAGAATGCACATGTACTAGTTTTTTCTTCTGTATGACATTGTGTAGTAAAGTGGCATTCGATAATAGCTGTTAGAAAGTGTCGTTCCATAGAAGGTTCTAGCAAATGACGTAATCATATTTGAAAAGAAAGAAAGATATTGCGAACGGAAAGTGTCCTTCAAATAAAATCATTCAGCCGATGAAGAAAATAACAGGGTAAGAAACCCTTCCAAACGACCTTAGTTAAAATATAAACAAGATCACTCGATGAAAAGAAAAAAATATATTGCGAACGGACCGACCGATGAAGAAAATAACATGGCAAGCGCGTCACAGTGATTAGCAATAAAATGACGTCACAGGGTCGTGTCAGGACACGCACGTGTATGGATGTCGCAATCATCGAAAGTTTGTTTACCGAATTTGAGAGAAACGAATACAGCTTAAGTAGAGTTGAAGACTTTACATTCACGTCACAATCGAGAAGAGTGTCGAACAGTTAATATCATACTGTAACAGGATATAATTGTTTGTTCGTGATGGATTTTTGGTCAAAGTAAGAAGAAGAACAAGCGATCGCTGAACTGGAGAGAATCGAAAGGTTACAAAGAGCCAAGATGCAACGAGAAGCTTTTCGGACAAAATGGTGCGTTAACCTCGTTTGTTTTTCTCTGTGTGAGTGTGTGCGTGTGTAGTTCGGTTACTTACATAGTGTAATGTTGGTATAGAAGGTTACAAGTCTTCTTGCATTGGCTTGTTTCATCTTGTAGGTGATGTATGTCTTACTATTATTGCGATAGGGAAGATACTTCCACAGACATTAAAGTTCGATTATAGACATGTCTTAGCGTAGGTGTACATACTGCGATCTTAATGTCGTACGTTCTTTTCCATCTCACTATACCATTCGCAACATTACGGTTTTCCTAGGGCTGCCCGTCAACAGGGTGAAAACAGTGCCGCTTCTTCAGCTACCGTACAAGTCCAAAACGAGTTTCAACAGAGCATAGCTCCCCCCTCTACGCCCGAAAATAACGCCAGTAAAAAAAAACACTTCGAGGTAGAAGTGGACGTAACGGCTCCAAGCAAAGGGGTGAGCGAGAAAACGTCAAACAATGTAGACACTTTCTTATCACTTTACCATTTGACCGGACTTTTTTTTGTATGACGTTTCTTTAATGCACGCTTACTGTTTAGTTCCATATTTTGAGGGACGGTTTCACCGCCTCGTTATTGAAATGATGACGATTATTTTTTATGACTCGTTTATTTAAATTTTGCTCTTAGGTACCGTGTGAATACGGTTGTAAGAAGTTGTTTTCGGATCGCAAAACTATGGCAAAACACACGAAGGCTGTGCATATAGCTCGCGTATATGCTTGCGACAAATGTGGGAAGCGTTTCAAGAGAAAAAGTCACCTCAAAAAACATACGAGACCAGGCGGGAGGTGTGCGTTCAAATCGTGGGTTCTAGTTCCAGCCCAACGTTCGGATGTTCCGTCAAGTGGACAGCCTGGACCCTCTAGAGTTCTGCCCTCTAATGACTCCAGTGAATCTGAAGATGTGAGTGTCTTTCATTTTTATTTCTAGGTTCATATATTGGTAAAGCTATGGCGTTATTAACAACGATATTCCGACAACAGTAATTTTTTTTGTTTCTGTTTTTTTTATTACCGGTGTTCAGCCTCTCCCTTTAACCGAGAAGGGGGTGGGGGGGGGGGTGATGAAGCAGATGATAACGTTCTCCAAGAAGATCCCAGGACTATGACCGAAGACGTTCGCCGAGAGATGGGGGATATGATGTGTGACGTCTACGAAAATAACTGGGGCGCTATTCGTTCTCATCATCGCAGACATAACCGAGTACAAGATGTATATAATTTTAGGTTAAAGCAACTCGTGGGGGAAAAGATAGTTCAATTATTATGGGGGGGGGGGGGTTTATAGGGATCAACGAGTTCAGTTTAAACTGAACATGTCTTTTGGGTTTATCTTGCGTCACAGGGTCACTGGAGAATTGAGGTATTTTCACGCTTCTAACAATAACCATAGACTCTTTGAACGTCCTTGTGTAATAGGTACACGTCAAGACATTGTCGATTTTGCACAACGTTTTAAGACTAATGATGTCGCGGACCTGGTAATACGCGAGAGAGAGAATTCAGCTTGGGTATTGGAGTACGTAACCAACGTAAGTGTTTACGTCTATAAGATGGATAAGTTCCCTTTGATCGGCGCACCACCCGCCATTCTACCAGACTATATTAAGAAAAACACTCACGTATTAGCTATGACCCATCACTCTAAAACAAATCGATTGTTCAAAGATAATTTGTGTTTATTTAGATGTTTACGGGTTCATCTGAAATCATCGAACGCCTCAGATACTGAGGAAACGCCGAAAGCGTTATTTGCCAGGTATCAAACTAGTATAGGTGGAAGCGCTCATGTAAATACGTTTAAGGGTGTTTCCTTCCAAGAGTAAGGTGCTGTAGAAAAGTGTTTTCAGTGTAACATTTACGTGTACGAATTAAAACCGTGCGCTTCGCAAGGTGAAGATGAAAATCAGATCCTCCCTTCCCAAACGGTGGCCAATTTACTTCGTCGTTCCCCTTGTCGATTTCAGGATAGCATGTATGTCAACTACTACGAAGGTCATTTCAGTTACATTAAGAATATGGATTTCTACGCTCGTACATTTAGCTGCTCACGGTGTAGACGTCTGTTTAAGCAACATCGATTATTGCAAAGACACACCCCTCGTTGTAACTTGCACGTCAACCATCGATTCCCTGGAGGTGTTTTTGAACTATCACCTTCAGTGTTTGATAAGTTAGAAACAGTTGGTATTGTAGTCGATCCCCAAGATCGTTTCTACCCGTGCAGAATAACCTACGATATCGAGACATACCTCGATAAAGAAGATATCATACCCTCTAAAAGCGAGAAATTAAGTTATATCGGTCAACACAAATTGCTCAGTATTAGTGTCTGTTCGAATGTCCCCGGATACGAACATCCTCAGTGTTTCATTTCCGAAGGTAGCGATCCCCAACTCGTCGATAATTTTGTGACCTACATGACCGAAATCAGTCAAGTGGCTTTTGAACATATGACAGAAAGTGGTCCCATTTCAATCGCTCTAGAGAGTTTAAAAGATTTGATGGAAAACTACGGGTCGTTTGACGACCTTTCAGATCAAAGTGAATCGGGCGATGACGTCAGCGGCGACGATCGCAAATACCTAAAAAATGTTTTGAACCCGCTGATAGGTTCCGTCCTAAATTATTCGTTTCTAGATCCTTTGTTTCGGTAAAAAAGGAGGGGCAGTCTGGTATAACGACGGTGTTTTCAAATAACGTTAGGTTGGTCGACGGCATCTTCTCCATGACTGGAAGCGTATTGGAACGTTTCTTCGTACGTTCGTTCACAAAGTATTGTTTACCACTTTCAAAATCGTACTGCACACGCCAACCAGCCTCGTTCAACTCTTCTGGTACTTCTGGTATTATCTGGCTGTCATCCATGGTGAGTTGAGTATTTTTTGTTTTCTTGGTTGCTTCTTCTCCAGATGAAATGCAAAGTCGGAATGAATACCTTGGTCAACAAAATCCACCTTTTCATAGGTTCGTTTCTCTAAAAATAGCAGTGACTGCGAAAGTGGGGCGATTACGAAACTCCATCTTTTACAGGTTGTTTTCTAAAAATAGCGATGACCTCATCTATTCCCACCCAGACGTGCGTGTTAAGGCCCGTTCCAACATTGCGTCATTGCTTCTATCCATAGCAACACGTATCATGACGATCCCCAAAAGTGCGCATGGGCAAATATAAAAATAAATAAATAAATAAAGAAAAGAAAAGAAAATGAAAATAAAAAAAATTCTCAATTCCTTCAAGTTGGGTGTCTACCAAAAATCAATATCACATCAAAAGAGCCAAGTGCGACTCGAAAACGAAGCGCTGGATACTCGAAAACGAGGCACTGGATACTCGAAAAAAAGTCAGGGGGGTGACACGGCACTTCCCCCACTACTCACATGTGTTTCGTTTAACTTTTCGTTTAACTTTAGAAAACATAACCAAGTATATAACAAGGAAATGTAGTTGAAATACCAATAGTTACCTTTCTCCACACTGCTTGTCTCCAGTGGAAATTGCATCCCAATATTGCAACCTCTGGAAACGTTGTCTGGGCCCCTCTCCACATGGCTGACTCGAAGTCCATTACCATTCTCTTAACTTTGGGATGTCCTGGTAGCGCACCCCTCACTGCCTGGAAAACCTTCTTGTAATCTCGCCTTCTCCTTCTTGACATCAATTCGAAGGCCAGGGGCACTTGCTTAATACTATCGTCTTTCTGGATGAAGGCATGTAGTGAAAATAATTGGACGAACGGAGGACGGCAGACCTTGAAGGTAGCGTCAGCGTACCTGCGAATATAAGACAACAAGGAAAACCAGAAAGCCGAAAGACTTTGTGATTTCTTGTCACATGGTTATATTATAACAAAGTTGAATTATCCACATGACAAGTATAAGACCAACTGCAGTTATTTTTCTTGATACACCACAAGCCTTTAACTCAAAATGATCTTTATTTTGGGTAACCTGACATGACCGTGACATTTGACGTCCACCAAAAGCAATAGGGATCACCTACCCAGTATGGCCAACCCACACATCAAGTACAGACAGTATGATATCAGTCAACATTACCCTTCTGGAAAGTCACTACCACATTTCCAGCACTAGGCTTGTTTGTACCATTTCTTTTTGGCGCTGTCCCAGTTTTTCGGTAGTTTACTTTGTACTGTTTCCACTTTTGGTCCTTCAATTTATGTAGCATTTTGATCCGAGCTCATAAGTGCTCTCCCTGAGTCAAATATCTCAGTTAAGTTGCGGTTCGGTTCCTTCAACACTCTTCGCCGCAATCGTGACGAACTGCAACTTTGAATTATATGTGATTTGATTTCTTTATCTATATCCATAAACTGACAATAATTTGCTAATTGCCTCAGCCTGGTGGTGAACACATCCAACGTTTCGCCTTCCCCTTGCTTCGCTTGACGAAACTTGAAAATCGCATATTCAGTTTTTTTTATAAGTTGAAAATACTCCGTCAGCTTGGTTTTTGCTGTGTCATAATCTGTAGAGTCTCCAGTTTCATTAAGTGTTTGAAATATTTCAGTTATGCTTTCCCCTCCAAAATGAAGCAACATTGCCCTTTTACGAGCTTCATCCTTGATATCAAATGCAATGAAGAAGTTTTCCAATCGAAGTAGCCATTTCTCCCACCGCACGCCAATACTTGCATGATTCGAATTATCTCCGAGACTGAACTCAGGAAAATGTGGATAGGACATTTTAATTGTCAGAATTTAATCAATTTTCTTCTAGTATTAAGGTCTTCCTTGAAGGTTTTCAGAGTCCTTAACACAAGGATCCCATCTTCATCGCCACTGTAAGATTTTGAGAAAACACACTGGAGACTCAGCAATGCATCTTGCTACTTGTATTTCTGATGATATATACAGTAACTGCAGATTATTCTCATACTAGTAAATATTTATGGAATGCCTTAATATACACAGGAGACAATCAGTGGTAGATTGGGCAGGAGTCAGCTTTGTTCTATCAAAGAGATAAATGTAGCGCAGGTGACAGCTATCTGACCCCATGACCTCCCAGTTACTGAGACAACCTATGGCGGCCTCTGAGGGAGTGTTTGAAAAGTAAAAAGTTATTCTCTACTTACAAATGCAGTATATTGAAAATACTATTTCAAACATGACATGGTCCTGAGTGGCTTCCATAGGCTGGGAAAATGATATTTCAAACATGACATGGTCCTGATTGGCTACCTTAGGCTGAAACAGCGTAAGAAAGTTTGCAATGACAAGAATCCCTATTGAGTTAAGTGTGTGAAAGGAATCAATAAATGCCAATAGTAATTTGGTACAATCTAGCCCGATATAGATTTGTACGGTAGTTTATAATAACCACAATAATGGTGTTTAGGCTATTATCATTGTTTTATAGTGAAAAATTATCCCTTTCTCTCTATTGATAAGCATTAAATTTCACAGGGTCATGAACCTGTTAATAACAGACAACCTTATCAAGTTTAAAACAAATCTGACCTACGGATAAGGAACTATGGCAGTTTTAAAATTTTTTATGTTTTACCCCATAACCTCATTAATATGCAAGATTTGGACACCAAAAACAATAGGGATCATCTACTCAATATGGGCAACCTACATGCCAAAAATGAAAATACTCAGAGTTACCTTTCTTGAGATAGAGTGTTTACGAGCAACCGTCACACACACACACACATACACACACACATACATACCCACACACGACATCAGGACTGCATAGATTCCCCTGTCTACGGCAAGGAATCAAAAAGATGATAATAAATGTCTAATGAACAGAGCAGGGTTATGCGGACAAGGATATTTTCTTCTCTGACATCTCGCTTGATGTATCACATGATTACTTACCAACACTTGGCCTTTGCCAAAAGTTGAAGTTGGTCCCTTGTGCCAAACACCAAATGGCGAGCCTCTTCACTCACGACTATGTCAGCCACAAGACAACCATCTGGGATATGTTCCATCTGAAAATATACAAAGCACACATTTATTAATAAATAAAAAGTAATAAATTGTAGCAATATACTAATACATGCTTGGAAGAATAAATAGGGTAAAAAAACACCTGCAAAGCAAAGTCCAAGGTCTTTGGCTCTTCCGGTCCATTCTTTCTGCGAATTGACCTAGTCTTATGCAGCAGTTGCTCCATATTCGGTAGGCCTGGACAGTTCCTGGGATCACCGTCTGGAAGTTTGTCAGTCAGGACTTGCCAAACCAAACGACTTGGCTTTTCCCTCACATCGGCGAGCGCAGATGCCTGATAAATAACAAAAATCAGGAACATATTAGTGAAGTACACAGTTGACCCCACCGGAGATTCTGACATGCTCGACTACATGACTGTTTCCAATTTATACATAAACACCATAAATACAGTATGTGCTTCTGTGTTTACCTTTATCTCCTGACGTATCTTCGCCACACTTTCAGCTCCACGGACTGTGTCATGCAAGTGGGATCTAGGTCCGCGCCAAAAGCAGTCTCCGTCCTGTTTCACTTCCACAAAGATGTGACCCAAGCTACGGCCCTGGAGGAATCTCTTCTTCATCTCAAGTTCAACTTTTCTTATCTTATTCTTACATTTGTATTTGGTCAAATTTGATTAATGTTGGTCTATATCTAACAATAAAAGAAAGCCCAAGCTGCTACGTTTCTTGGCAAGAATACTCACAATATACTAACATTGTTTGATCATTCCAGTATCTCTTTGATACTTAGAAACAGTCAAACCGAAGTCTAGGTCAGCAATTCTGAAGACGGATTTAAGTATGATTGACGTTTTATACTCTTTACAATCCATGCTCACTCATCGGTCTATTCAGTACCCGCGTGTCCATTGAAAAACTGTTTATTTTATACCGACTTTTGTGAGACTCTCGGCGTGGACAACAATATGGTATGGGCATTAAAGAGATTAGTAATTTGGGTAAGCGAGAGTTGAGTATTTGCTAAGCCGTCAAGAGCGGCACGGTTGCCTTGATTTGACCGCTTGTAATCGGATGAGTGAGACAAATTTATGAATGAAGCAAACTGTGTGATCAGATCATTGGAGGTAGCCTAAATATGATCGCCTTCATGACCATGCGCCGAAACTGAAAGTGTGAAAGAACCATACATGCAAGTCTGGAACAGCATGTCATGTCTGATGGCTGGGTCACCGCTCTACGTTACAAGATGATTTAAGTGCTGATTGCAATGTAATTGACAGGGAGAATAAGAGAATAACTTTATAGTGGCAATGTATTTTAGAATGGCGAATCACATTATGAGAAATCTGTGGGTCTAAAAATCGTAACAGACCTTTATCCCTTGTTTTCTTTACTGGCTCATGTCTTCACAGGGAAATATCGTGTAGGCATATGGCTTTGTGTAAAACATACGCATGTATTGCCACTGAAACACAGAATAATCCCTGGTTAATTAATGAAGGGGCACGTGAGGAGGAATATGTCACCGGTGTCACAATAGTGGCGATGAGGGTGCCATGAGGGTTTTCCTGCATTGTGAAGGGGAGGGGGGACCTTTAGCCACTCACAAACTAGCAGAATTGCAGGTGCCAAAGGCTGGGCTAATGGCCCGCGCACGAGATTAAAAAGGGAAAGGAGGCATATTTCACATCCCAATTCTGACGGTTTTCCAGCTCCGGGCAAAAAAATGAAAGTGTTCACTGAATGGTGTTCAATTTCCAATTTAACAGATAAATCTAAGGGGAGGGGCATATAGTAACAAATGTAGGTCCTCATTCGATTGTATAATTAAAACAGCAGCCACTACAACAGGGAAGTGTTTTGGTAATCTTTACAATTTATTAGCAGTATATATTTACATTCTTCACAACTCTCATAACCCGATGCACTGTGTAAAAGTCGAAGTATCTCGTCTATCCCGTGCCAAAACCTCTTCCTGAACTTCATTGTGTGCACATATCTATACAAGCTAGCCTTTGAATGCATCATCCTACCCACCGTTCCTTCTCTCAGTTCTTCCTCCCTTGACCCACGCTCCTCCATTGGACCTAGTTGTCATCCTCTGTTTTTTTTTAGTTTCTCGATATCGATCTCACCCAACAAGCTTTCTCACTCTCCACCTCTCTCCACCCACATCTCTCCCTCTTTTTCTTTTGTTTTATTTTTTTTTTGATCAGTCACCCTTGACATTGAACATTGATGTGTTTCCAATCTCGTTTCCCAATTATCCACAGTCCAAAGGACTATTATGCCCATGTAACATGTTATGTACCTACACGGTTACAGTAACATGATATCAACATTGACGTGAATAATTTCTTCACTCGTACATTATATAAATTCACAAATATCATGCCAAGTTGAAGCGCGGGCAACTCCCTGTTGACACCATCCATTACTTCTTGTAAAATTCACACGAGATTCCAACTGAAAATGAAGAAATAAAACACGTATTAGTTAAACCTTATGCTTTTAACGTTATTTTCCGCCCCTAAATTTTAGGAGTGGAAAATAAGGTGCGGAAATTACCGGGGGCTGAAACTAACGTAATCCTTTTTACGATAATACCGTTAGTTACACTACAGGTGGCTACACATACGAAGCCAAAATGTACCAGTTACGCAAAATTATTTTTTCGCAATTTACATGACAAAAAAAAAAAAGAACACAAAGATGTAACGTTTCTGACTCGGGGAGGGGGTGGGGACTGGGAGGAAGAGCTCCTACTCACCTTAAATTTTGACTGGTTTGTCTCTCGGCTGTCGTCGGTGGTGGTTTTTCCGGCGTCTAGATGCGCGAATGGTTTAGGAGGCCCAGCTGGTAGCGTTGGCGTTGGATTAACCTGAGTATATTCGTCTAGCCTAGGTACGGTAGCGATGTTACAACCGGAGTATGGTACCTGCCACGCACACCGATGAACAGGCGCTGGCTTCTAACGGTACGCTAAGCTAGGCGGTGACCACTGGATTCCGGCGTCTATGAAATCACAGGCCAAGTCCAGCGCCAGACCAATTTAGACCAGCCAAAACAAGGTCATCCAAGGTGACCACATCCAAGGTAGACGATCCAGGGGGTTATTTCTTCGATTTTTCACAGACCACCATGTAAAATATGGGGGGGGTTTAGGGGTTCACAGCCGCGGAATGACTGCCCCAGCGACGGATGTTAGACGCAACAAGAGAGACGTCAGAACCACTGAAGATAGAGATCTAGCGATTAAAGTTCCATTTATTGCTGATTCGACTGGCACATAAATTAACGAGAATTAAATCGACGATGAAAGGAAGGAAGAGGAACAGAGAGATGAGATGACGGAGGCCTACATAGTGTACAGAGAGACAGACGATGAAGTTTATGGTTTGATGTCCAGAGAGCCAGTGTCAGTGGCGTGGCGAGGTCGATGGATCGACCCACGCCGAACTGCTAAGGGTCACGGGACAGATTTTGATATAACCAATCACAGGTCAAATGGTCGACTTACGTAATGAAGTGAGGCGGTTGCCAACCGTGATCTACCAATCACGAAAGGATTGCGCAACCTTTCTGAGAACAGGGTCTAAGTTTACTATTTTTAATGTGTTCTAGTCTAATCTGACTGTCTGAGGGAAATAAAGAAAAGGTTAAATAAATCTGGGGTAAGCACCGGAAGACTGAACTTTGTACGACCTTTTGCGTACGGTGGAGTAGAATGACCATCTCTATACAACAATAGTAATACAAACCTACAACACAATAGAAAAGTAATTAGCATAAGAACTTAAAGTATTGCACACCTGGCGAGATATGACACTGACCATGGTGTGACGGGGGGGGGGGGGATACAATGAGAAAACGATAAGCTAAAACAAATCGTTATTACCGTACTATAGCTTCATGAACATAGCGAACACTTTTGCAAAGGAAGACTGTTCATATACTGTTCATAATTGTATATTGGTTACTTCGCTGTAAACGTGTAACGATAATACACTGCATGTCTGCTCTCACCAATATGAAAACAAATTTCCCTTGTGACACTATTTGCATACACGACTTTCAAATTGGTTACAAATCGAGAGAGCGAGTACTCCACAACCACTCGATCTCATCATGACGAACCCTATAATGTTTTGTTTATTGAAGCCTCCATTCTCTACAAAGCCAGTGTTACCAATTTACGAGTCATTAAAATAAAAATAGGAACTGACGTCATCGTATTTGTGTTCTCATTTTTTTTTCTCATTTTGTTCTCAGATTGCTCATTTTCACGTTTGCTTACATTCGATTCTCATTTTTCAGCTTTCTCGCTTATTTGCTACATAGCACTCATTTAGCACTCACCCCCACCCCTCTCTCCACCTCTCTCTCTCACTCTCATCCTCCTCTACAGGTATCCTCCTCTACACACTTAGTCCCCCCTCTTCCTGTACTTTAACCCTCCCTCTTCTTACGTAATCATTTACGTAACACGCCGTTAATTGTATCCACTACTATTGCAAGATGGATAAAGGTAAAAGGGGATGTTGACCTTGACTCCGTGACGTAAAATGATTGACATTGCTTCATTGAGTTCAATCATAGCCTTCCAAGTCTCAAAGGCATCGTACAGAGGCTTATCATCCTCCTCCATCCTTTCATCGTCACCGTCATCACCCTCTTCTTTACTCTTTAGTCCTTTACGCAACGACTTTGACATTGCATTATTGAATTTGGTTAGAGGCTGCCTCTACCGAGTCATACACGTTTTCGTCATCGTCATCACTGTGATCATCATTAAGATCACTATCACTGACGCTAGTGGAATCACCACTGTCACTCAACTCATCGTCATCATCACCGCCATTGCTTCTTTCACTGTCCCGTGAGTCATTGCCCTCTCCACCGCTGTCTGAGGGCGAATCATTTTCACCACGTAAGACGTCACTCTCACTCTCCATACCACCTCCTTCGCTCTCAGTGACAAACCTATCCGAGCTATGTACCGTGGATTCGTATCGGCGACGGTTGAAATTAGTGGAAAAAGCCTTTTTACAAATCCTACAACGAAATGCCATGATAGGAATATGGTCGGTTCTCTCTCAGACAAAGAGCAGAGTGAGATTCGTAAAATAAAATACACATGGATGACGCATTAGACGAATGGTGACACGAGGAGAGGGGGAAGGTCTAGAGGAGAGAAGGAATGTGTAGAGGAGGATGAGAAGAGAACGTGTACAGTGGAGAATGAGATAAATGTTGCAAATATGACTAAATGGGCGAAAATGAGAACCGAATGAAAGCAAACGAGAAAAATAGGCAAATGAGAATAAAATGATAGAAAATGAAGGGAAATGTAACAACAACAACAACAACAACAACAACAACAACAACAACAACAACAACAACAACAACAACAACAACAACAAAACTGAAAATGAGAACAAAATGAGAGTAAATGAGAGAGAAAGGTAGCAAATGAGAACAAAAATACGCATACACTCGGTACTCAAGTTTGTTATCGGACGTTTCACAATGCATCATATATAGTCCACCCTTGCCCACCATTGTTTTGGTCACACGACGTTCGTTGACACTCATGTGTGTAAAGTAGGAAGAGAGCGGGAGAGAGTTGTGCTCAATTGATAGGTTGTACAAGAGCGGGAGACATGGGTAGAGAAGGTAATTGAATGGAGAGGAGTTCGTAATAAACTTGGAAAAACTATATCCGGTGAGCGTACTCTCGTTGTATTTGTGATAAATATACCTAAACGGATCCACTTTATGTCCTTAGTGTCATGAAAGTGAGGTGGTTACATTTACCAGGCTGCCACTTCTCACATACCGATAGCAAGAAGTCTCGCTTTATCATCCTATGTCTCAATAAGAACACACGACATGACGCAATCACAATAGCTATACTCAACCTAGAAGATGGCGCTCTTTCCCTTCCCCTTACCCATCTCATTTACCCACCTCATTTACCCACCTCAAAAAAGGTGCCATTTCCACATCCTATACTACTCCTGACTACCAGATGTTCTATCATCATAATAAAAGCCTGGCGGCCCACCAGAATAGTAAGAACTATCGTAAAGATTCTATCTATTTGAATCTGATGAACTCGAATTCATTCCATATGGGCTTGGGTTTCGGCAACCTCTAGGGGAAGGGGAACGATGTGAATATCTATCTGGCTTGTAATAGCGGTTATATTGACCATCCCTTCTAGGACTATATCTATCGTCCCCACAGTAACGGTCACGGAAAGGGTGAAAATCCTCGCAAGTGTGTCCAGGCTTTTCTTGCAATAATCGTTTTGTAGTACGAACCTCAAATTCAAGCTTGTCGATCTTTTCCATTAAAAGTTTTAAACTTTTCCTTAAGTCAGTTAGATCGTTTGTGATGTCAACTTTAGACAATTTTTCATATCCGTCGGAAATAGTTTGTTCACTTGACATCAGGGCCGTCTTAACGCATGGGCCCACAGGGGCCCCGCAAATTGACCTCTGCGCAAAAAATCATATCCCCCTTGCGTAAAAGATCTTTGTGTGGAAATACTTTTATATACTCTTGAACAAGATTCATAACGGATTCTGAGTGTCAATTTCAGCATGCCGCCTCCAATTTCCATGCTTTATGCGCGACATGGGGGGGGGGGGGGGGTAAATGCAGGCATGTCTATGCTTGAGCGATTGTCAAGGATGTCAACTTTTCACGCAACTTTTTTTCGAACACACTTGGTTGAGGGGCCCCGCTCCAATGCCGGGCCCAGGGCCCGGTGATCTCTTAAGACGGCCCTACTTGACATAGGATTGTAATAACGCATTTGCATTCGACTGACTAACTGTGCATTCTCTACTCTAGATGCAATATCAACAGCACTTGATAGATCAGTATCACCCAATTCGTGTATTTTAACCTGCAAATACTGGTCTACTCCTGCAACAAACCTCCTAAATGCTTCACCTTCTTTAGCTTGCTTATCGTACTCTGGAAACGCCTCGTTAACCAACCTGACAATTTCAGCTCTGTGTACCTCTAAAGGCTCCCCTACGAGTCTAGGTCTGGCATTAATGTATGTTTGAAAGGTAGAAATCGATTCCTGCTTCGTAAACACTCGTTTATTAGCGTCTTAACTTTATCATAATCTTATTTCACCGAGGGGTCTAAACTATCCCAATAATTAAATGCCGCCCCGCCAAGTCTACTAGGGAGTGCGTTGGCTATGTTATCTGTACTTCCTTGGGAAGCCGTCAATGACACTTCAGGACGGCGACATCATTGGGAAAAGTCTTCTGTACCGTTTCCATGAAAGATGGGTGGTAGTTTAAGTTTTTCATTATAATAGTTTAAAGAGTCGTCGCTGTCCTTCCACATGGTAAATATACTAACGATTAAGAATATGTACGGAATTAAAAAAGTAAAGGGGTATATTGAAGTAAAAATGGACTTACCCCAACAAACTAACACATAGCATGCCTTTCCTTTGAAGAAAAAAAAATCCAGACAAAAAACAATACGATATAGTACTGTACACAACGTCCAGTATGTAATTTCAGTCAGTTAAGTTTATTTTATTCGCAAAAGTTACAGCACATTCTCCATCTCGGTCTTCATACTGTTAAAGGGAGTACGGTCATACAGGCAGTTCCGTAGACTCGATGAAGTTTTGCAAAGCGATATGTCACATCAGGGATCCGTCGTCAATCGGTACCGCCAACCACGAAACCATCTAGAAGATCGGCCACCATACAAGGCTGTACATCAGATACCAATATCAGAAAGTTCCGTTTTCAGGTTCTATTTTAGACTTGGGCGTAAACCTGTGTCATATTCTTGCTATGGCGCACTACTGTATGTCTGCGTACTAAGATAGTAATGTTACAGTACGTAGACCAAGTTTCCGAACGAAGAAAAATTAAATAAGTAATGTTACGAATAGCACGGTGGTCTCCAGTACAACCTTCTTTATTTAGAAGTACATGCAAGACATTATTACGAAGTTTATTTGAATTCACGGCAAACTTACTACATAAGAATATTTCGATGTGTTCTCCAGACATAAGCGGGCGTTGCCCATCTCCTCTTCCAAATATACATGTATGGGATAGAAAATATATACAAGTCTGTAAAAGTTGCCGTCGGGTTCAACAAAGTAAATTTTAAAACTTCACTCTCGCAGAGATATATGAGATCATACAATATTAAAGTCGACGCTGGGACCGTGAAAGTATAGTTTAAAACACAGCTGCCACCAAATGCAATATGGACCGAGTTGGTCTCGGGAAACGAGAAGGCAGAATAAATCCGACAACGTACAACAATTTTAATGTGCAGAAGGAATACATTTATTCTGCGTGACTCTCCAGTCGCCGATCAAATCCAAACTCAACGAAATACAACGAAGTGCAGCTTACCACTTAACCAAGACAAGCATAACTCATTAACATAACAAATACAAACTTCAGCACAATAAGGTACAAGCATGCTCCAACACAGGTGGAACACAAAGCAACACAAATCAACAGCTGACAACATAGCTCAAGATAATACAAATAAATTCAATCAACAATACACATACAAATTACTTCCTTACAGCATCGTAACATAAGATTGCATTACACATATAGTCGTGTTTTGTGATACCAATAACCAACCGAACAATACAGCATTCAATCGTGTGCCTTGGCGTGAAATCAGCTGTACACAGTCATGGAGAACACACAAAGTCTTCTCGTGGAATGGCCAAGAAGAGTGGGGCCGACAAACTCTTTTCTCAGTGGTTTTTAAAGTGATTGCGTGCGTAGGCAAAAAGTAAAACCATTGAAATTTCATCTCCAAAATTTTGGCAAGGTTTTAATTACACCATTCAGACAATCTGGGAGAATAAATAAGTTTCAGTTCGTTAATTTTGCCATACGATTTCAAATTCTTCTAACATAACGACAAAAAGTGTAGAATACGATAATGTAGTGGTTGACAGTTTTCATTCAAATCAACGGCGTGCTTTTTGAGCAAGCCAATGGGAAGTATACTAGTATTGAATATTCAGTTACCAACTCAGGATCACTGACGCCGCGGGTAAGGTTGTGTTCAGTTCGTGCGTGGGTTATTTGTAAATACGGTGTTTCCTTTCACCAAATACTACAATTCCCGATACCTACAAGGAGCGACGACTTGGGTAGTATGTTTTTGATACACTAGTGAGACCTGTACTGCTGGATATTCATTATGTAGGCGGTTATAGTAAGAACCGTTAATTTTCAAATATGATTTCTGTTTTTTACTGTTTTTATGCCAATCCCGTTGCTTTTCGAAGTAGTTACTGCCATTTTCCTTCATTGGATGACATAGCCCGTTCATGTACAACCTTGCATGTACATTTAAAAATAAAGAAACAGTTAAGATCAAACATAATCTTATCTTTTTGGTTTTTCAGTACACACGCAATCACTCAGCAAGTGAATAAAATCCATTCACAATTCACATGCTAAACATTAAGGCAATCGACAAGGCCCCTCTGTTGGTCCCTGACACCTACCATCAAAAGTGACTAACTTAAACCATTTGTCACCTTGGCGACAGACCATTAGATAGGTCATAATGATCACGAAAGCTCAATACCAGTTACAAAGATCTTCGTAAGGATAGAGATGGCGGAAAGGGTGGGGGATCTCGTTATCTTTAGACGAAAATACAATTTGTAAGAAGAAGAGAGTATCAAGTAGATGTGATCTTTTTCTGTAGAGATAAAGTTTGTACACGAAGAATTCATCGTCCTCCAAATTCCAACGCAGAGTGGATCGATTGCTTCAATAATATACTAAATGCTCTACATACATCTTTGTCAGATATAGTTTTTGTTTTCAATTCAAATTTACTCTAGAAAGCCAGTGAGAAATGGGAGAATGTAATAAGTCATTTTAATCGACAGCAAATCGTCATTAAAGCGCTATGGTTACCGACCAGGCTTTACCGACCATCTTTACCAGCCTGTGGCGTAGCTCGGACTTTTTCCTAGGGGGGGGGGGGGGGCAAAGATATGAAATTTTCCCCCAAATGTTTCTCAGATTACCTGGATCTTGCTTGATCCGGAAAGTGAGCGTGGCATGGATGGGGGCACCAAAGGAGGGGGGTGTTTGGCATTTGTCTCCAGTCAGAAACTTTTAACCCCCGCCATCCACATTCAGTTGGAGTGACCTGACAAATACATACACGTATATGTATACTTCTTGTTTATATTCATAATTTTGCATTTACCTTCCCGTTGTAGGAAGCCCATGAGACTTTTCACCCATAGATACGCTGAAACCTCGCAGCTTCCCATGGACCCCCAACAGACTTTACCTCTTGACCCCATAAGAGGTCGTAAGTTTTCATATTTGAAATATACTGTCCTGACACTTAATTTTTTATCCAGAAATATGCCAAACCGCAGAGTTTCTAGGGGGGGGGGGCTTTCCCCTGAACCCCACTGGGGCTCTTCCCCTGGACCTTATGAGGGGTACTAAATTCTCATCTCGTCAACTTAGAGGAGAAGAATAGGCGAAGTAATTAAAATCGTTTGGAAGCTTTGTGTTTAATGATGCACTTTGAACAAAATTGTACCTACTCTGAGATTAAAATTTTCACCCAGAGATACGCTGAAACCTCAGATCTTCCGGTACCTTCACCCCTTCATCCCAATTGATATAACATAACGAGTGCATGGCCCAAGTTTTGCGACATCTGATCTTTAGTATTTATTTTTGGTGTAGAATGTATCTGACGTCTGTTTATGACTCGGAGGTCACTTGAACAGGTTAATGTCATCTTCGGTACATAAATACAATCAATTTGCTTTAAGACCACTTACACAACATTTAAAGACAGCCCAGCTAGGTTCCTGCCCAACGAGTACATAGATCAATCCACGTCCAAGAAAAATCCGCCTTTAGTCATGAAATTTATTTCACTTCTAGTTCTTCTAGTACCAATGTATATAAGGTAGGTTTATAATAAACTGTATGCTACGCATATAGAATCCTACGTCACTCAAGACGTGGGAGCTAAGCTGGATTGACTCACAGAACTGAAATTCTGGACAAGCCTGGCTTGCATTCAATCAACGTTGCTAACAACCAATCAAGTGTAGAGCTAAAAAAAGTGTAGAGCTGCAAAAAAAAAAAAAAGATGAGTAAACACATGTCCAACGTACATAAGACATGGAACATAAGCGACCAAACTCATGAAATGTAACGAAAACCCCTAACACTATTATCACTAACGTAAATCTACTTTTACAGATCAGGGGGTGAAATGTTCTGCATTTTGGGCGACCTGGTACGTTTGAGTGAAACTGGTAAATGGCTCTGGACAAACTGGTTGGCAAAACGACCGGTTACCAAGTACACGAACTGCACGGTGGAACGCCAAAAGAGCAGCTCACATTGAGGTTTCAACTTGCACTGCTGGGCCAACGTTGTAGGAACGTTGACCTTGAAAATCAACACTTACATCAATTCCACTGTTTTCAGTAACTGTCAAACCTCTCCATTTTTGCCTTTAATAATTCACTCATGACCAGCAGGTCATCTGTGTATTTACCTTAGGTCTGAGGTCTGTCACAGTTGCTAACTGACTGGCCAGGCTTAGCCCTCAAACAAGCTGTGTGTTCCGTTACATGGCGTAAGCTCACTATGCGCCACCTCAAGTGGTTGGGTGTATAGAGCTGAAGTCATGGAACGGAGCACACTTTTTCGAGTGCTAGATTTAAGAAGGCTAGCGTAATTTTGCGGAAGACAATCGAAAAGCCAGATGAAGTGCTATAGCTTCACAATACGTCGCTTCCATAAACAGTGGTTACTATATGGTCAATGGCGCAAGAAGCGATTGCAAATAAATATATACCCAAGCGGACGACAGATGAAACGAGACTTGCTATAAGTTTCAATAAGAATATAATCACTTGTTTAAACTAGGCTTAGACTGATTCAGATTACAATGTTCACATTTAATTAGGCCAAAATCATGCCCATATCTCCCGGTCCCCACAAGATCTGGAGTTCGTTAGCAACATATATACTGAGTTTTAATTTGTTGGTCGCAATTATTAGGTAAAATGTTCCACTTATTGTAAAATCGATCCCCTCACTGAAGAAGCTGCATATGGGCCTGAAAATGATAAGAATTAAGGGTGTTCATTTAATTAGAGCTTAACAATTAGGGTGGTACCTGGTAATTGGTAACTCAGCCCTGGACCTCAGGTTGAACTTGGAGTCTTATAGTTATTCGGCTGGGGTGCTGCTGGTGAACGCTAACTTAAGACCAGGGACTGTGTCGACCGCAACACGAAGTTATAAGGCTGGCGTATTGTAAAATGAGACTAGCAATAAAATACAGACAGTCTACGAATCCGATGGTGAACGTCCGTAGACACCATCTGTTAGATAGTTAACAGTAATTTAAGCGACGACGATGAAGATGATGGTAATGAAGAATGTGTCCCAGAGTATTGAAAGGTCCCGAGGCGAATATACAGAGTGAGGCTAGGCTGACGTTTGGTGATGAATAATGACCTCTGTCTGTAATTAATCGAAACCCATAGCTTAGATTCTTGGATTTACTCAGCTCGTCGTGTGCATTTTTTTATGATTTTCATCCGCGTTAGTGCCCATGAATAGTTGCGTTATACGTTCCTGAGCACACAAGTATATTGGCAGATTCAAGGTGAAGGTGAACAGTGACACAGACATTTCTATTGTTTTATTAAGTGCTAATCGCCATTTTAGCCTGCTGTATAACACCTAGACTTTGCAAAGTCTTTCTCGGCGAATGAATTCCCCTCCTTTGATACATTCCTCACAATTTGAGCTGCAACCTACTTATTCCCAACCGAGGATATGTACTCATCTAGTGATCGCGTTTCCCTGTGATCGCCGTCCGCCGGAAAGACTTTGGACACTCGATATAATTATGTACAAATGAATAGTCACGTTTGACGTTACGGGTAATACATACTAAAACACTACGCGTTGGTCTCATGAAATGAGCCAATAGCAGCGATCGAACAATGAGAGAAAATAACGGTACCTAGACTAACTTTCACCCTATCACCAGATTTGCCAGAAATAGGATATCGCTAGGAGAGACCTAAAACAGTTGAAGGAGAGTAGAATATTACCATGATAGTTACGTAACTAATCAGTTGTAGGTCCTCTCCCCATCATCACTCCCATCATTCTCACGATGGCCGTGATTGGCTTCTACCGATTTTGGTAGCGAAAAACAATGGTTTTAGTTAAAAGTTTTGTGCATAATTAAAACGAGTGTCCAGAGTCTGCGAGGGCAGCGATCAATGAGGGGAGTAACCACTCTTCGGGAAGAGCAGTACTGTAAATATATGGATGTTCCTTCAGGGGCGGAGGAACCAAGATTAGGAACAGAAACTTTCCAGCCCAAGCAGACTCTACAGAGTCTATATAACACCGAATACCCCTTTGAAATATTACCGACTTTCACTCTGGGAAAATTGGGGATTTGATTGATTTTTTCAAGTCGTTTCCAGTAGCACGGTTCATTGTAGCTTCAAACTGGTACTGACAGTGACATATGCCACTAGAAAGTGCCATTTTTACTCGAAAGTGACACTTTGTGTAAAAATGGTGTAAAAATGGTGTATTAGTTCATTTTTTACACTAAAAATACGGACAAAATTACACTTTTGCATGGCACCGCCTACCTCATTACTGTCAATTGTTCATACGTGCCTACTTTTACACTTTTTTTACACCAGCTGTCACTCTCACAAGATATACTATCCACCGTTTACAAATCACTTGCCCTCGGAGTCAAGTCTATTACGCCTGCGTAGGTCAAAATATCATAAATCATTGTTCTTACAGTAGTAGGGTCATACAGAGGGTGATAGTTTGACAGGTGGTATGCTTCTTCCATAGTTCTGAGTGTAGGTGGAATGCACACTGCGTCTGCTTATATGTAGTTGTGTGAATATTTTCAGTACTTGTAGACTGTCTAGAAAGGTATGAGTGGGAAAACTACAGAAATGAAGATAATGAAAGTAAGATTTAGGACTCTTACGAATTACAATTAATGTAATTTGTTTTTCCTAAGCATCATTCCCACACAAAAGTAAGTTAGAACTTTAATTTTGACAAAAACGTTACTCGTCCAATAGCCAACGTGTTTGAAAATTTCTTTCTTTGTGAGCGGTTTTCCAAACATAAATATCGTCAGTATTCTATGTTTCTTCATGAAATCCGTTAGCTAAGCATATTCTGTATCAAAAGTTAATGATGTTGGAAAGTGGGTTGAGTATGTCCAGTCTCTAAGTTTTGAAATAATATAGCATTAAGGGTAACACATTAACAAGGTTACTGAAGTGTTTAGGCTTACCACCATAGATCGGGCGTAAATGTTAATTGTACAGGATATGTGGTTCGACTTGCAAGGAAAATTTGAATTTATAATTAAAATATGGACTTTCAGTCATCCTGTTATTCATCTTTCATTAGAAAAGAATACGCAATACGAAGAATTTAATCAAGTTCCCAATATCATCTGAAGAACAAACAAATAAAAGAACAATAAAAAAAATATGCAGACACTTTGATAACTGCTTGTAATATCTTTGACATTAATGTTCATTTAAACAACTATCTCAAAGACTGTTAAAAAAAGGACTTCATGTTAAATGAACAGTCTTGACGAACCCCATGACAAACAACACTCCCTCCCCTCCCCACCTAGCCGGTGAAAAATTTGTGGTATGTAGGTAAGGTAGTATAGACAGCTGTTTTAAATTTCTTTTTCTTCTTAAGTTTTCTGATCCGATAGGGTCATTTCCAAATTAAGGAAGAAAAAAAAATAAAGTGTCGGATGTAAGAATTCAACTCTAGACTGTCAAATCGTAATTTGTATGGCAAGGATCTTGTATACTCAAACAATGCCATGGAGCGCCATGTTCTTTAACATCGTATAGATCTTTTGAAGACTTGCGATTTTCATACATCTTAGTTTTCCCTTATTAGACAGAAAATATGAAACCTTGTGAATTCAATCCTGTCTTTTGGAGTATAGATAAGTATAATTCATGAACTAAAATGAACTTACATTTTAAGGATCAGCAGTTCACATTCATCAACGTCTGGTTTTTACGTAAAAGGTTTCCGAGACAATTCACTAAAGTTTGAACCAGCTTGTATAATTGTTTGTCGTCGAATGTCCATGTCACTTGACAAAGATTTGCAATTAGCCCTAACCGAGCAGGATTTTTTTCTGATTTAACCTTGAAATGCCAATAAATAACTACTGAAGGTGTATCTATTTTACGAAAATATGGCTGATAAATCTACATCTAACCTACACTCCAACGACTGACAAATAAGCAGCTTAGTAGTAGTAGTAGCAGTGCCAAAAAATCCCATCGATAAACCTGGTATAGACTAAAGGTGGCTTACAGTCGCAGTGGTAATCACTAATGAGTAATGGTGTAGCGTCAATACAACATTACCCCTTTTGACCAGAAAAGTGTTCTGTATTAATAACTAATGCCCAAGGGCCGTTTCCTTGACGATATTTGGGAGAGCAGCAACTAACCTTCCCAACAGGTGTTGGTAGGTACAGCCGGTGTCCCGTAGGCACAAACCTTAGGCCGATGGATGAGTAATACACGTCCGTTGTGCGGGCTATCTGTCAACAGGCAATAAATTTTGAGACATTGGCGTGTGGAATGTTGGAGTGAATTTTGACAAGGAAAACATGGCACTTTGCTAATATATGGTTTAATATATGGTATGGGCTGATTACTACAGTGTGGTTATTTCATTGCATAGAACCCACAGATGTTGACCAACGTCTGCTCAGGCAATTAGTAAACTGATGTTGTTATACAGCAAATTTCTTTTTCTTGGGAAATAAGAATGATGTTCATCACAGTTTTATTGGCAACTGACTTTGGCGCCACTTCGATGGGGTTTACCCGACATTCATAAGGTTCGTTATTCAAACTGTGGTTTTAGAAAATTGATTAGGTTTCGTTATGCATGAAAAAGTTCTGGCACTGGTTCACGGGTCACAAGGTCCCTTGTTCAATATAAAAAGAATGTAGTCTCCAATAGCTCATAATTTAAAGTGTTCCATACTCATAATCGAGGCCAAATTCCACTTTCTAGTTCCTCTTGGCACTACATCTCCCTTGCCATGCCTCAGGTTACCCTGCTTCCCTAGGGAGGGGGCTTGGCCACTTCTGGGGCAAATACTGTAGCATCACCCGTGCATGGTCCTCATAATTGTAGATTCCCTATTATTTTTATAATGAGTAACGAACCTTTTTTCCTATTATGAATATCAAACTTTTCCTGCTACATACTCATATCGTGAACCCTTATGAACAACAAAAAGTATTAAATTTTGCAAAACTAAAAAAATTATCTACTCTCACCAAAAAAGATTAACACTCCCTTGTTGAAATGGGGGAACTCTACCTCCGTCTTCCAAGTAAAACAAAGGGGGTTGGTATGGGGCAGGAAGAAAGTGCTGTCCCAAAGAATTCTTGCGGACACGATGTGTTGCCCCCCCCCAAAAAAAACTGAATGACAGCAAAAGAGAAGACAAAAGGGAAGAGGGATATGAAGTTGGTAATGCGGAGTGTGGGGGTCAGGGGGTAGAGTGCAATCTTTTTATGGTATTGAAAACTATGACAAGATTAAAATAGAAGGTTCACATGCAGCTTTTTGAAACTTTTCCCTGATAATATATTACTTCAACTTGTGCTTATACTCCTATACTTAAGCTTGTAAATGGACTTAAAAATGGAAGCTAGATGTATATGTAACCCATACAATTTGAAGTTGACCTATTTCCTTTCTTGATGTCAGTTCCGTTGATGAATCTCAACAATTTTGTGCCCTCAACACGCATTTAGCTGTCGTTAATCTGTCAGGATAATTATGTAATAAGCATTGAAAACGAAACTCCGAATGACTCTATCTACGTTTAAGCTATTTTCTAGACATTGGAAATGCACCAGTTCTCACAATATCGACTGAGGCACTAGCTAATTTTTTCGCCATTCTTGCGTTTAGTGAAAATATTTGAAGAGATAGGAATGGAAGCAAAGTCCCCAACAAAAACCACAGTTTTGCCCCCGTTGTAATTCAATAGCGAAATCATATTTTCCCTACAAAAGACCCACAAATTTTCGCACGCTTTGCAGTTTCCCGCTCTGAGAAACAATGCTGTGGATTAAAAACAGACAATTTTTCCGGCGACTTAGGTCTATGTGAAAGACATTTTGTGTTGTACGACTTTTTCTCATTTTGTAAATATATCTATCTGTACATAACTACCAGATGGTTAAAAGAAATCATCTGGAAAATAAACGTCAGCAGCTTCAGTTTTAGTGATATTAGATTATGCTGCATTAACTGGAATCTTACATACTTACTTGACTTATATAGATCGACTGAATTACAATGAAGCCGTAATGTGATAACATTTTCATAATGATTTTGTATTTGGTCTCCACCATATTCCTGTACTCTCGTTAATTAGATTTAAACTAGGGTAACATATTGCGAAATCTAGTCACAGATTAACATGTTAATTTAAAATCGAAAATGTGCATCATCACCCATAGTACCCCTAATTTGCACTACTCTAATGCAGTTTTTAAGTAGGCTATGGACCTATCTGTAAATCAAAAAGCTTTCCAGTAGCGAGCTCGACAACCGACTGACATTACCGTAAAAAACCTAACAAGATGGCCCGCAAATATCTCTAGGCTGCCGTAGATTGTCGTTACTTTGGGGCTACAGGATATAGTATTTGTTATACCTTTGTTGCAGAACCGTTTTTGTTGCCCCTCAAAGACATTTTTGATACACTGTAGTCTAGGTCATTGGTATATGTATTCAGAAATTTCAGAGCACCAACCCCCTTGAAATATATATTATGTAGGCTTCCTTGCAGTGCGTTGCTCGTGACAGCTTCAATTTTCAGAAATTGCATTTCCCTGGATGTAGTGGAGTCCTGACAATGCTACAAACTAACTGTGCACACAGTGTTACGGTATACAGGACTTTTCATTTTACTACGGTTCACAAGATGTTCCATGTATTTTCAGAGGAAAAAATGTGAAAACGTCCTTTGTGCTCCTTACATTTGACTAGGGCATAATATTTTTTTTTAATTTTTTTTTTCTCCAAAATTTTTATACTTCATTTCAGAAAGTACCTTCATTCCTTGTATGGCAAATGAATCTTTTTTGCAAGGGCAGATAATTATAGGCAATATGGTGATGAAAAAAACACCCCAGTAAAGTACTTGTATAACAAAAACATTTCAATTATTCCAGATACGTTGAAACACGAATCCAATTGAGAGACTGAGTAGTAGGCACACCACCAGGCTTAACCATCAAGCACCATAAACGTAAAAAATGGGGGAGGGGAGGGGGGTTGGAGAAGACGGTGGAGCGCATATGAGACGTTCGAGACTAGGATACATTTTATTTAATATTGGCAGCTTGCCATGGCTATTCCAACTTTGCGGAACCTTGTCAGATCAATTTCTATCGATCTAGAGCTCCATCGAAATTATGGTGGCGCTCCGTTTTTTTTTAATCCCACATTTTATTCCCCCCCCCCCCCTCGTCCAACTAGTCCAAAATCCTGGGTGCCCCACGGTAGAGTGATAGTGTATTTCCGCAATACACTGTAACTTGATCCAGTCCCGAGATCATCATTGTGACGCTACTGGAGCAAAAAGTGAGGCTAGCCTCAAAATTTGGCAACTCTGTCCAAAACTCGAAATTCTGGAAAAATCATACCTGCCCCCCTCCCTTCATAAATGACCCCGTACGCTTAGATTTATGCCTTGTGCCTAAAGGATGTTATCAATACCATTCACATTTGCTATATTACAGTTATAATTTACTGTGCAATGTGGAGAAAAAAAAACCTGACTCGTACAGTTTGCTTGCACAGTACGGTGCAAGTTTCAAGGAACTTCTTTGTTTGTATGAAATTAATTATACTGTCAATCGCTGTGACTGAGGTCACACTCACTTTCATAAGTCCAGATGAGTTTGTTGATCGACAATTAAAATCGAGTTCTTTATACTGTATCACATTTTACAAATAATGTTCAAAGCATCTGATAAGAAGACTCAACTCATGCAAGTCACTCACTTTCAGTTGGTCTGACACTGTGTATTCCATGGAAATGAAAAGCAGTTGTGTTGCACAGTGACAGTCTTTCGTTTGTTAAGCCTACATGTGCTGCCTCTTAATTACTTTATTATTGGATTTCACACTGGTAAGTTTTTGAAAGAGAAAAAATATGCATCCAAACTAAAATCTTCTCTGTGTATAAAATTCTTAATTGTCCTTGAAGTAAAGGTCAAATAAACAAAGGATAACATAAGACATATCATATGAGTTCATCTCTTGACACCACAAATTTACATACTCATTTATGTTTATTCATGATGCAGGTGTGAGACAGGAATTTGCCTGTTAAAATGTCAATATTGTACAGAGTTTGATGTAATTTATGGTTTTTAGCATTCTCAATGATCAATACACCCAATACTCCAAAAGGTCACTTTCATGTCACATGACATTCTAACTAAGCACTCTATACTTCCTACTATAGATTTTTCACAGTTTTTAGGGGCTCAATGAGTTGGTTAAAAAATTAATCTGGTCACACCTGTTAAGTATTATTGATACACTGATGATAGATGATTCAACTAAGGGATTCTGAAGATGTAAGATACAACTGAAGCAAAACAGTTATAGGGTGTTAGTTATGAAAACCAGTTTTTGCAAATCATGTTGGGAAATTTACGGTTCTTACTCTAGGCGTCTACATAATGAACATGCAACAATACAGTTCACACTAAGAAAGTATACTGATACTGAATATTCAGTCACAATCTCATGATCACTGATGCAGCAATATGAAAATGATGTCATAAGTTAGTTTCAAGGTTACTTGTGAGGACAGTGTTTCCTTTAATTGAGATCTACAATTCATGTCTTGAGTAGTACGTTTTTGATACACCTGTCCTCACAAAATACACATAATTTGCTAAAATCATGTCTCGAAAAAACCTTTAATGGATGATAGAACATCACGTGATATCCATTTCAGATATACCATAAAGGTTAGGGTACGTTCCTCTCTTGATCATATGATCATGTTTATCCCTTCTCGAGAGGTAGCTACCCTAACCCCTATGGTATATCTGGCTATCAAATCATGTTCTATCATGTAGAAAAGATCTTCTCGAGACATAATTTTAGCACATTATGGAAATTCTGTGAGTACTAGATGCTTCCCAGTGGTTTGTACGAAGAAGCACACGGTTGATTTGAATGGATGCTGTCAACCAGTACATATCGTATTTAACACCTTGTGTCGTTGTGTTCGGACAGCTTGAAATCATATGACAGAATTAACCACCTTCAACCTAATTATTTTCTCAGATTGTCTGAATGGTGCAATTAAAAGCCCTATTAAAGTTGGCATGAAATTTCTCTAAGCAATCACTTAAACACATTTATGTTAAGACATACTAGGGTGATTATACTGGCCAGGGTGGTACATTCAAATATGACAGGCAATGACAATGTTTATATGGAAGGTTTGTTCAATCTATTTCTGACTGTCTTTTTTTTTTCTTTCAAATTCACGATGAAGACATTTAAGTCAAATATTCGTTTATATGATGCTACAAGAGTATACGTAATTCTTCGTTTCAAACTATATCAGCTTTGAGAGTCTGCAGGTAGAACAAATTTCCTTGAGAATACCGCAGATTATGTAATACCAGAAAAAAAAAACACTGCAGCACTGTCAAAGTGAATGTCACAGAATTCTTACCCTTGTTCCTAAGCAAAGCATTTTTTTTTTCTTTAATTTGTAACTTTGACAAAGTCTCACAGAATTGATAGACGTATATTTATCGGCAAACATTGTTTTCGTTCCTTGCGAAGGTGCAATGCCACAGGTGTAGTTTGGGAATCCTCCAAGAAAATAGGGATGTTAGATAGGCCTAAATGAGATGCGATGCGATTTCTAAGGTGCGATCGCTGAGATGCGATGTCCCAGCATCTGGAAGTAAATTCTTCGTATGGATTTGCTCATTTTGGAAACAAACTCTCTAGTTGTCGAAAGAGAGAGAGAGAGAGAGTGAGAAAAGGGGGTGGGGAGTGCTGATTCATGCGCCGGGCGTCTCCCCCATCTGGATAACAACTCCGTGATTACTGACTAATCACACGATTCAATTTGAGTTCTGAAAATTCTTAACTCGACATATTGATTGCACATAGCCAATACCAATCAAGATCAACTCTGTATTCAGATTTCAAAACAATTGGATGTGAAACTCGACTAATTATAAGCCTTCTGTTTAGCACCGATCGAAATCCTCACACACTTATTTGATATCAACTCAGTGAGCCCCTTTAAGATTGCGTGACATTTTGTAAGGTCTTCTTTCACTAAAACATCGATATGATATCTCCTATGCTAACGGGTTGCCTTAATTAATATAATGAAGATGTAAATTTGGTATAGATTTAGGCATTAAATCTTACAAGGAGAGACAAACTATCGTGAATTCAAATTGGTATCAGCATTCTTCTGTGTGTAATTTGCGACACTGAGATGTCAACAGCGGACGCAGATAGAAGGATGTCGGATATTAACAAGAAAAGGAAACAGACCATGTAAAAATGTTAAAATGTTGCAAAATTAGATTCTAACAATACGGAGTATGAAAAATAACATCTGGAAGACCCCTCGAAAGCTCCGTAGTATGAATCATAGTCGGCCCCTTGTGGGTTATCGTTCTAGTATTTTTCTCATAACTTACGGGGGAAAAAACTACTGCTACAGTAGCTTTTAAGATGCATCGCACATGCAACGTTTATTTTGGGTGTTGGTGAGAATACGGAGGGTTTTCAAACATATTTGGATAGAACTTTGGGATTTGGCTTGTTAATTTTGGTTGCAGTGCATTTCAGTTTGAGTGTAGTGGATATTAGTTTGTTAGGTAATCATACATGTAGAAATGACTACGTATCGTTTTACCCCATATTCCCACAGTTCCATAACCCCTTCACTTTGGTTCAAGAGACACACATATCGAATTATATAATATCAAAATAATGATTACTTTACGAAAACAACAGTGTATACAATTTTATTCCCTGAATGACTGGACATTCTACCCAAGTTCCAACGATACGATGCCGAATTGAGTATATGTTCATCTTGCCTTTCTGAACCCTACATTCTGTATGGACAGAACGGCATTTCCATGGTGTATATGTACACAGGCCTGAAATAGGGATGCTTTGTAATTCCCGAATGTATGTGAAAAAAGTCAGTCTATGGAAAATTGTAAGACACATCGGATGTATTGCCATTTTGCAAAAATGTAATGATTTATGTACCTCTTATTTTTTTCTTGGGAGTGCCAAGAAAAAAACAATCTCCCCTTGAGATTTTCTTCAGTTTGAACACGTAGCAAAATCTGATGCACGATTTGCATCCTGTTAAGTCACTCCTATTTTCATGAGAAATTTTAGTCCTGTAATTAGAGTATGCTTGTATTCTTGCTACACCTGTCAATGATTGCATATCAAAGTAGAGCTTCACTCTTGTGCTGATACCTTTTGCAAAATGTATGGACGCATGGACCAGAAAACTATTGTCATACAATGCTTGATAGGTGGGGTATCATGATACTAGTGATGTCTGCCATGAGAGAGGATTGTATGAAGGGAGGCTCTATCCTAATCATTCCATTTGGGAGATCTTGTTACCTACCACGTAACCTTTGATGCAATCTAGCTGTGCAATATTTCAATCTTAGAAGAAGTCATAAAATGTGTTGGACTGAGATAAGAGAATTGCCAATATTATTTCAGACTTTTAAGGCTATTTTCAATCGTCAGGTGAGCTTAGACACTATCTGGTGTAATATTTGTCATCTTCTGGTGTCATGTGCTAGACTGATATATGAGACATTTCAACTTGTACTTCAGATTTTCGTCCTGACAATTTTTGTTTTCGTGGGTGGGACACCCAGCACCATCCCCTCCACTTTTGCGGCAGCCATGACAGGATAAAAACAAGGTACTTGAAAGAAATCCTACTACAACATCATTCTTCTCACTTAGAAGTAACATGCCTAAATTACTATTTTCTAATGTTGGACCCAGGTATTAGATCAGTCTGGACCTCTCAGACATCCCCTCCCCCTTTTTCCCCTTTGAGGGATGGGATAGAACTGGTGAACAGTTGTGGGTTTATAAGACCAATATTTTCAATGCTGTGCATCAATGGCATTATCATTATTAAATTTTTCAAGATCTTAAAATTAATATTTCATCAAGAAATAATGGAAAAAGAAAATAATTTTTTAGAAAATAGAAATTCCTGGAGATAGTAATTCAGTTCCTGTCTCTTATTAAAACTAGCACCATTTTTGCACCAATTCCACCCTACAGAAGCAAAAATTTCTAAAAGGGGACACCCTCCCCTAAATCTCCAGGGTCATAGGACGACGATCGGTCAATGCTTTGTATCACGTCAGCCTACAGACAAATCGACATTCAAGTCCAGACAAACTCAGGTCAAATTAAATGTGTCATTCCAAAATGGGAAATTAATCCGAACAATAAGCCTGAACACTCTTGGGGAAAATTTCAATGTAAGGAACTTCCATTGGAGTATCGGTTGGTATAATAAACGCAACGTATAAGTTTTGCAAAAATTTGGTGCCTTTTTTGGGTAAAACAACTCAAATTATTGAAAGTTTGTTAGCAAAAAAAAAAAGGAAGTGGCGTAAACAACCGTTGTCTTCCCGGTTGGTATCAAATAGAAGAAAAAGATTTAAAATTCAAAAGAGAGAAACTATAAAATACATTTTTCTATCACTGAACAGGTCAGATGAATTATTGAGCGGATGGAATCAGAACATCGAAAATAGATTCTGAGTTGTAAACTTGCGGTTCGACCGTTTCTTGTTAAAGACAATGTTTCACAATTTCTAATTTCTCATGCATATTTTAGCTGTAAGTTATGGTTGGTGAGGGTTAAAAATTCTAACCAGGATTGTATGAGTGGTCTTTCTGACACATATCATTGTGCTTAAAACACTAGGCCTATCCCTCGTTTCTATATAGGAAAGAGGTGGTGACAGACGTAGTGACTGTGACATCCTGTCTTTTCTTCATCAAATGGAACGTAATCGAGATCTGTGACCAGTTATGGATAGAGATATTTAACATGACTCTTTATAACGGTATCGTTATAAACCAACTGACCAACCGGACTCTGCTACCAAGAAGTGGAAAATGCACTAGTCATAGAGAGACATGCCCCACAATACCTAAAACCAGTGGGGCTAGCAATGTTTTAGTTGCAGGTTTCTTGAACCAGGAGAAAAAATATCGTAATTTATTATGCAGTACTTCTCGAAGCACTGCCACCTTAAAGAGATCAAAGGAAAGCGTGAGGAGGGGTGGGGGAAGCACAACCATACCGATTATTTTGTGAAAATGTTGAAGGGTGCGAGTATGCGATAATGTTACGTAATGTTGATAATGTTGAGTATATGATAAATATACCATAAGTGCAGATAGTCAAGTTTTACTTCCAGTTGAAATTAATATTCAAGAACAGCGACTGGCAATGTTGTAGCTGTGGACAAAAAATTTCCAATGTCATCTCACAATGTGTAATAGACGACTTAACTTTTATAATTAAGTTCCTTATACCCTTAATACCATTTAATCCCATCGAATCTGACACTAACTGGTTGTCGGGTACGAAGAAAGGAGTTTCCGAACGGTATCCTTCTGTACTGTATGTCTGTCTGGTGTGACAAATCTGCATTCACTAAAAATTAAGAGCGAACAAGAATCGACAAGGAACGAAAAGATTGTGGTAGATAACAAAAATGTAGATACACCTTTGAAGTGACATTATTTGGTTCATTTTTACTCCTTCACACCCTACCCCTTATCCACCGCGCTGATGCTCATGCGATGCCGCAGTGATCAATGTAGTGAAAAACTTCGTTGTGTATACAGTTAGAGTTTACATGGGATTGTCATTATACATGCGAATCGGCAAGATTCTTTATTAGAAATATTGTGAGTTTATAACGATAGTAATAATATATATATATATATATATATATATATATATATATATATATATATATATATATTGATTCTTGACTTGATGTTCGAAACCGCAATATCAAGTTCCATTTGTTGTTCTTGTGGGCTTAAATTCGGTAGAACGAACCCTTGTCTTAATGCTAGCAGAAGGCCAAGAGTGTACATTCTTGCCTAATATAGTTGCATGTGAACTTTGGTACATCATTTACTTGTATGAAAACGATAGAAAAATATAGACCTACTGAGTGACGGTACCACGGCAACACATGGAAAATGTTAGCCCAAAACATGGTTGCATACTAGTTAAAAATGTTCCCAATTTATTGAATATCAAAGATGTCTGTTGATACGTACCATGTGCAACAACCAACGCCTACCACACTGTATTCTACGATTTAATGACCTTGATCTTTGACTCCTTATTGCGTTACCCGATTTTGACGGTTCAGCATCGAAAGAAACAGTCAGTACACAGTGCTATGTATAGAAGCTCTGGCTGTATATGGGCGCAGCACTACAGGTGTTGTGAGGAAGCTTTGGAAAAGAATTTTGAGAACCAACTTAGAAAGCCCCTTCAGCACTACTGAACTTAAAAGGTCAATATTTTGCACTGGTAGGAATGTCCTGTATCAGTGCCTCATTAATAAGCTTTACGTGGTTGTTATCATAGCTTTAATTTGGAAACCATGTTGCATATATCAGTTAAATGTCTAGGAACTTAGCTGCTCTACACAACTGGAATAGAAACCATGTTCAAGGCAGTGAACTCATCTAATCGACTTCACAGTTCTGTTGCCAAGGAAAGCCTAAAAGATTGCGTAGAGGATTATCGAAATGTTAACTTGAAACGTTGGTGCAGAAAAAAAAAAAAAACTTTACACTTATTGTTTCAGTATTTGTTAAATTTTCTCCATGCCGGCTTATACAGTGTCTGAAGTCAAGCTTCAGTACTTCCACTTCAAATTTCTTCACAGATTCAATGCCACTAACAAACTTTTAATGGCTATGGGGTAATGTGAGTCTGATCTCTGCTCCTTTTGTCTTATCGAAAAAGGAAGCTTGCAACAAAGTGTTCCTTAAAAGGATGGTCTAGCCACGAACATAACTTTGATATGCTGAAGAGCAAGTTAATCTGACCATTACAGTGAATTTTCCATTCAATTCACATGTGTGGTTCTCGAGATATGAGCAGTTGACGTTACCACATTTGTTACTGACAGTTAACTTGAAGCAAGCAGGAGTGATGTCATCTCCCCACATCGATAAAGTATTTTATGTTTTTCTTTAAATATATACCAAATTTAATACTTCAATATACAGTGATATCATTATGTGAATGTAGAAGGGCTATAAGAGTTTTGTGACCTTCACGGGAACCGGTATGTAGGCTGACCACCTGTTGATTTCAAGGTCAAAATAATAAATTATAAAATGAAGAAAACAAAAGACTCTTTAGCAATGTGAAGAGATGATGTCACTCCTGTTTGCTTTAAGTTCCCAGTTGGTAGCAAAGGGGGTAACTCGAACTGATAAAATCGCGAGAACCATGCATGGGAACTGAATGGAAGTTTTACAATAAAGGTCACATTTACTTACTCTTAAACATATCAAAGCTAAATTTCTGCCTGGACTATCCTTTTAAGGAAGCAGGTCTTCTTCTCACACACACAAAAAATGATACTTTCTTGGTTATAAAGTCAATAATCCAAGTCAATCAACAAAGTGATATGCAAACAAAATATTAAAACAAGGAAATCATGATCATCATCAATCAATTTATCAACGAACGAACCAACCAATCAATCAATGCAATCCATGCATGTGAATCAATCTGTCAATCAATCAATAAAACGTGTATCAGTTGAAACAGTGTGCATCGGACAAATGGTCAAACTAAGGGGATCCCCATATGTTACATACTTATTTGTGAGTAATTAATGATTCACCTTGGGTTTTTTTTTTAAATTAATGACCAGACACTTGTATGTATTAATTCATATGCTCAGAGCAAGTACATGTTAGGGTCTAAAATAAAAAAGAATGAGTATGTGTGATTGTTAAATGTGAGATTTACTTATTGTGGCAGATTATATTGCAGTTTCATGTTTATGTAGCCTTCAAAGTCCTCACATGTCTATGGATATCAACTCCATGAGCCCCCTTTCGGGTAAATCTACAACATACTCATTCTATCTTTTGACTTATGTTAAATTTTAATGTTAGTAAGAACAAAGAAAAACTTCGTGTAATAGTTTGCCACTGACATGGCATTTTGGTAACTTTGGTACAATTGGAAAACTTTCTTAATTGATCAGAGAAGTTTGTCTGATAGGAAGAAGATTTGACATGGGGTTCAAAATTCATGGAGTGAAACATTAGTCTCTTTCAGTAATTTTCATTGAATTATCATTTACATGTCTTTTACCATTTACCTTGGGCAAACATTTTCGTAAAAAACACAAAGGTTTGGTCAAATTTAACGCAATTCATATTCCAAGAAGTTAACATGTTCCAATTCTTTCCGTTTTGTTAGTTCTAAACCATGGAATTACAAATACTGACAAATGCGATAACTATAGGTAAAGGATGCCTGACAATCCACTCGACGTAAAGAAGGCTTATTAATTGAACATAAAAACTACAGGCTTACTAGAGTATAATTGTCCATCTTTATAAATAGAAGCCTACGGGTATACAATCCCATTATAGCTATGCTGCTACCACTACGTGTGCCTAGGTGTTCGAAAAAGGAAACTAAAACTACATCAAGATCACCATTACATGTCCCACTACACGATAGAGTACAAATTCAGTCATGCGTTCCTACATGGTCTCTCTCCAGTGATTATTTATTGCATGTCTGGTTACCACACTGTTGAACTTGAGGTCAAAATAAAGTCAATTGCTAAGTTACCGAATAGTTTTAACTTAGATCAACTCTGGATCGAATCGTCGGTTATATATTGGACATTTACGTCAAATTGCCCACAGGTGTAGTTTCTATACAAATGTCTTTCTTTTTTTTGTTAACATTAATACTTTTAATAATATTCAGGTGTAAGAAGTTGTCTTGAATTTGTATGCACATCACGAATAACGTGTATGGCATGTCCTTGAAGTAATATTTCTCAGTGAAGTCAGTGGCTGAAGTTTTAATGTACCCATGCAGTCCATTCATCCAGAGGCTTGGCAAAGCTTCAGTTGAAAGTTTTTCTTGGTATAAGCGATGTGTGCGGATCTCAATTGCAAGATGCCCTGGGAAGGTTGCAATTGTCAAGAAGCCTTTAACTGACCTAATCAAAGAATGCTGAGAAAGTCAAAACAATTCGCGAGTACGTGTGATAGGAATGTGCATATATTCCACAGCCAGGGAAAAAGCTTCCTTTTTTATTGGAAATTATTTCGTTTTTGTGCGGTAACAAACAAAGCGCGATAAAAATGTTTGGTCTCTTCGTAGAGAAAATATGATTTTCGCTTGCAGTTACTAAAGGCATGAGGGAAAGTACATTTGAGAGTTTCCACCTGGGACTTGTGCCAAGACTCCGAACGCACCTCTCCCCCGTCGAGGACTTGAAGGGAACCAAAAAAACAACAACAACAAAAAAACAAAACAAAGCAAAAC
This sequence comes from Stichopus chloronotus, assembly GCA_021234535.1. NCBI lineage: Eukaryota > Metazoa > Echinodermata > Holothuroidea > Aspidochirotida > Stichopodidae > Stichopus > Stichopus chloronotus. Next base: position 24,182,762 of record CM037829.1, read on the forward strand.
AAGGCAGCAAATGCTTCAGTCGAATTTTTGAGGTCTGCCTAAACTTAAAACTGTGCACTCCAAACTGGGTATTTCAAACCTACAGAAATCTATAACTTCAACACAGTTAAAATTTAATTACAACCGTGACGAACAGGTAACTGTCTGAAAAGTGAGGGGAATAGACCCCCATCCACAAGTGGCTACTATTCCTCCACTTCCCCGCCTCTTCTTGCTGCCACTTCGGCCAATATGGGGAGCATATACCAAAATCCTCAACTAGTTACAATTTTGCCCCTACATTGCCTCCCCAAGAGTAAATAAACTCACTCAAGAGCCTGGGTGAACTTTCAATAATACCGGGATGCTTATTTTCTAACTTAAATGTTCGTTTTTTGGTCTTTGAAGAACTTTACATGCAGGGATGACTTTATTGCGAATTGTAGACTCAAAAACACTATTTTTCCGATTAAAAATGGCTAAAAATTTAATAACTTGCAAATGAAGTGCCCTTCATCCTTTCAAGTTCAATCTCCGTTATCCACTCCCGCCAAAATTGAACTTTCAATTTAATTTCCATCCTCACATGCCTTGTCCCATACCTAACATTGACCCCAACCTTCAACCCATTAAGTAAGTGGCCATGTAAGGTTTTGGCAAGACTAACTCTCTTGTGTATAGTAACATTGGGTGTACTAGAAAGTAAAAGATACAAGCCTGTTCAATACCCTGTTCCTTACATGTTTTGTTTGGGTAGAAGTCTCTTGGAAGTTGGTGTATACCCAAACAATGTATCACATATGTGAAAAGTGTAATAGTACAGCAAAGTTTGACTCTATAATCTATATCGTATTCAGTTCTACTGTATCACTAGTTTGGAATTACGTGTTCATCAAGATTTCATAACACTGATTGACAAAATAATAATTTAAAAGATGACAGAACGTTCATCTACCAATAAATGCTGTACGGTAACTCTGATTAGCTGCTGATTATACCTGACTGTTTCATGTAAAAACTCAAGTTAGTTTCCAAAATTAATACTAAAGTTCTCCTCAAGCGCCAAGTTAGTTACTATTTATTAATTTTGCAGATAGTATTCTGAAAAGGGAATACTTTGGACAGGCTTTGCGGCAAACTATGCCCGCCTCTTCTCTTGGCAACTCACTATTGCCTTTGTCAGTTTGTTTGCGCCCTTGTCCCCATGAACAGGGGTGGGGGAGGGATGGGTGCCAAAGACGGACTAGACTCTCTACTTTCAAGAGAGGATCTTTTTTTCACAAATATCAGAAACTGCATTTAAGTTACTAAATTATAGCAGGTGAGGTGAGGTTATGGATAAAAGAAAAATATCTTTGTTCTCATTAAAAAGACTCCGCTGCTCATACACTGGCAATGGTAATATAACTAACCGTACCTGAGTGTTTCAATAGGAATGAACTACAAGGTATCGCTTTCAATGTACTTCAGTATGTGGGGCCAACTACGGCCGGGTAAACTTGAAACTAAGGGGAAATGTTTTGACTTTTCTAACCCGCTGATGACGCCGCTGTCATTTTGGCATATCATATCAGTTATTTATGGTAGTCGGTGGGTTAAAAGAATGTGCTTATCTGTATTTTCATATTTTCTTTATTCCTTGTCCTGTTTTCAAAATTAGAAGCTTGTTTTGGGTCTACAGTGTTCCTACAGAACAATTAAAACACCGAAGAAACAACCTTCTGCAAAATGTAGAAATTTCCATCCATCCTCTCTCAGTATCCGGGGTGCAATGGAAGTGTAAACACACAATTCAACCAAAATTAGGTCAGGAACAGAGCGGGTTCAAATAATAATCAGTGAAGTAGGTTGGAATAAGTTGTAGGTGCTTTTTTTTTTTTTTTTTACATGGAGGTGTTTTTTTTTTTTTTTGACATGGTTCGATTATATTAATCGAACCTATGGTTCTTGGATTTACGAAGCTCCTCGTGTGATTTTTGTTTTTTCATCTGCGTTGGTGCCGAATAGTTGCGTATACGTTCTTGTGCACATACGTTAAGTGCAGAGTCATTGTGAAGGTGAACGTGACGCAGACATTTATATTGCTTTGTTAAGTGCTAATTGCCATTTTAACCTGCTTGCAATATCCTTCTTATTTTATCCTAGTGTGTAACATCGAGCACCTTTCGAAATATTGCCGACTTTCATTCAGAAAAAATAAGGGATTTGATTGATTGCTTCATGTCGTTGTGGTAGATAATAACCATTGCAGTGAAAAACTTCGTTGTTTATACAGTGCGATTTACCCTAACATATTGTAAAGACTTAGGGTCACAGCTTTTAAACTATTGTAATGCTTCATCCAGGACGGACAATAATATAAAAAGCAATACAAGGAAAAGCAATAACATTTAAGGATATTCACGTACTTGTGTCTGGGTGACGTCACAAATTTCGGAATGTACAATATATATATATATCGTGATAATTATCATCGGTTATTGTAATTCGAAATTTCTGGAACGGTACACGCAGTGCGTCAGAGGCCACTCAGTATTTTTGGCAGCGTTTGATGCTACCCGGAGACCGATCGTCTGACCATATCCTCTGACCGTGTTGGGTTGAATTGACAACTCTAAAACAAGCCCCCCCCCCCCCTTTACCTCGCGAAATAGGCATTTTGTTTTTGACTTTTAAGGTTGGCTTTGGACAGCGTGATTATATTCGACTGCCCACGTTGGTGTTGAAATATCTCGACGTGGAAAAACTTACCCCTACGTGCTACGAAGGGTATAGGGTGTTGTGATAACAAACGTAGCACTTGAAGGATTCACTGCAGCGCGATCAGTGAATGTAGGCCTCCTATGAAATAGTTGAGTTTGTGTGTAGAGTTAATTGGAAGTTTCCAGTAAGTTAGTGCTTGATATTTGTGCGTGGCACTTCCAAGACTGGGAAGATTTATATGCGGGTTTTTCAGAGGGCTGGGCGGGTCAGCGGGTTTGGGTGTTCAAATGCGGATCAAACCCGCGAAATGTTGGTCACTTGGGAGGTATGTAATCCATGCTAACTGTTACAGCCCATAATGCAAAGTGAATCCCCATAACTGCAAGGGCAACATGTAACTTTTATTCTGACATCAATACAAGCCTTTATCTACTAATGACTATACTCAGTTTTGCGTTTTAATGGCAATATTAACGGTGCGTGAGGACCTTAGTTGCAAACCCATCTTCTATGACTCACCTGGGACCTATTCCTCAAAACAATCAGGTGACATTGCTACTGTAGGTTGCCAAACTTCTGGATACCCCAGTAGGGCCATGTTGTACTTCGACTATCTATTTTTGAACATGCATGTGCGTGCCGACGAAGCTATAGGTTAGGGACACGGAGATAGAAATACTGAGCCGGCTAGCCGTACATGATTAAGCAATCTGCAAAATTTGAGAGACATATTTATGATACTGAAGAAAACAGTCTATGTCAGGCATGTATGCATAGCACCAATCAACACATCGACCGTTTTGGATCTGCAACTATGCAGTTTACCGGGTCGTAGGTTTAAATTTTGTGTGCGTGTGTATACTTCCTTATCTTGGTTTCTCAATGTATTGGTTTGCGACCTCGGATGACAGTGTGCGAAACGCTTAGCTGCCTCCTCTTTCAACATCAATGAATGTACCTGGTGAGTTTTGAGATCTTCTTTTATCTTGATGTAAAAACAAGAGTTTATCATTTTCTTAAAACAAGGAAAATGATAGCAGAAACATGGAAAAAGCAAACAAAATGAGGAGTCTGCCAAACATACATTCATGTTACAATTAAGGATGACAAATGTCTGAATGTCTTGTCATTTAATTGTGATCCAAGAGTCCACTTTAATTCTGTAGACAGTCGAAGCGATCGTCGTGTTACATTTTATTCCACAACACATGTTTCAGGGTGTTATCTCTGCAATATTCAAAGTAAACAACACGGTATATGTATTCTGAATTCCAGTTTATCAAAGTGAAAACCAATTAAAATTTGGAAAAATATAGAAGAGAAAATGGAAAATTTAAAAAACTGCAGATTTTGGATAACAAGCGGACAAGTACCGCGGAGCCTATAATGTATAAAAAAGTAACCGATAATGTAAAACTAACCCGATAAAGTAGTGACAAATTCACCTATGATTAACACGAGCCCGTAATATAGTAAAATATTAACCAATCATGTAATTACAAATAATGTAGTGATGTAGTTAGATGTTGTTAAACCTGTGCAAGGTCAAAATAAGGTCATGAAAATAAGTAATGATGTCGAATACTCCTTGAATCAAGTATATGCAACAAGTTATTTTATGTGAAACGTGACCTTTCTTTATTTTCAATAGGACGCGTGAAAATAAAGTAGTAAACATTTTAGATCTGATTATGCTAGGTGCCCGTAATGGGGACATTTAATGTACAGGTATTTACAAATTGCATCATTTGTTTAAATAGTGCTCATGATATGCTGAAATGTAAATCGTGTTGCAAATTTGGTTCCTTACAAAAATCAGCAATTTTCACTCAATTTACAAAAAAAAGTGATATATCTTGATTATTGTGTTTTCATGTAAGTCCTGGCAAAATAAACGGTAAATGCCGAAAGAACTCTCAAGGTATGCTGGAAACCCAAATTGTGAGGCATTTTTTCAATCAGTAAGTTTTACTAAGTAGAAGTGTTTGTGACGTTTCGAACTGTTCAAAATAAATACTTTCATTACTTAATGAATATATAATTAATATGCCTCCCCCATTAACGTCGACTAATTAAAGCGTTTATTGCCCTTGAGTATTTTAGTAATGCTACCTTAGTGTAAACACCTTGCAGTGTTCAAAATATGTTACGACGTTTTAAATATATTTTACACTATAATTCTTGGCTTCAGTTACATTTTTAGGTTCAAATCATAGACTAATTTCAACTTCAGACAAAAATTCCCTTTACATTTTGATTGTAGTGCGAATGATATATTTTTTTTAAGTTAAACAATTTCATATCTTCTTTGGTGTATTTGAAAATGTTTTAGGGAACCAGAGCACAATGCATGCCAGCTCCATTCTCCATGTACTTCACGCGCATCAAATAGACTGAAAAGAGAATCATTTTGTAGCTACAGTACTTAAAAAGTGTCAATTAGTGAAAATATAGCAACAGGCTATTGTATTTTAAGTGGTTTAGTAAACCACATTCCTCCATACAAACAAAGTGGCTCATTGCTCATAAACTGTAATTACAGCAATTCCACACAAGATGAAACTAAAGTAACCTCTACTGACATGGAAATGACATTGTGAATAGCTGGTTGCTTGGCAACAACTCACTTGGGAGAACTGTAACCCTGGCTTAGCAGTCACATCTGCAGCTTGTCAGCTGAATAGCACGTGTTCAGCGTGAAAATAGTAAGGAAATAATGGCCAAAAGGTCAACAAGGTTTGATCTTGTTACACTTAAGTCTGTCCTATATTGACGATGAATGCATTTTGAAAGGGTAATGCATAAAAGGTGAAAAATTGTCCGTAAAAATTGTGAACTTTTTTTGAAGCAAAGGCGTGGCTTGCATATTGCAAAAGTGTAAAAATGGTGTAAAAGTACACCACAAAAGTGTAATTTTACACAGGGGGTGACAGAAAGTGTAAAAATCTCTGTTTCTATATATGCAGCTACTGCGCAAGCTGCCTGGTAGTCCTATACTGTAGCGGGCATAATACGACCAATGACATATTAGGACGATATTGTGTTCACTTCGCTACTTGAAGTAGTGTCTTTACTTCCGGAGTCCGTTGCTGGCGGAGTATATTAGGCCTAGCATTACTCCCGCTTCGGTTTTAACAGAGTTTGTAGGTTAATTTACATACAGGCATTACTTGGCATGTGTGATTGTCCTTTCACTGTGGTGGTGTTTCGTGTGCGTTCTCGGAGCCATACATAAGTGGCTCATAGGGCGTGCCGTTATACCATCTAGGCCAGGCTTATTTGTTTGTGTTACAGCTTGTCAATCTCATTTTAGATGTACATATGTACATATATCTAAGCCGTACGTGTTATTAGGCCGATCTGCAATAAGTCGTGTAGGATATATGTTCACAGTCCCAATGGGCTTCGATGTACTTGCCTACAAGTTCAGTTCTTCTAGTTTTATACAGGCATGGAACAGAGATCGGTGAAGTATTCGGATCTCTCTCAAACGATGAGAGTATATATATCACAGTTTCTTTCTAGATTATTCTGTTCCAGTGCTTTCTTCGTTCATCCTGTTCGGTGACATGTTTAAAAAACTAAGGTTTCAGAACCTTCGTATTTCGTACAGAGAAGCCTGTAGTAGACTTTTGACATGTCTGGAAATTACTACCATGTTGGCCTACAGTATGAATTAAGCTCTTGAACCTCCGTAATTGATTTCATCGTTGGAGGTCCAGTGCAATACAACGCCAAGACGGTAGCTTATTGTACTATCATGAAATTAAATATTGGGCGTTACCCTAACGCGTATCAGTAACCACATTTTCCTATTCAAATTTTCAGGGAAAGTCGAGTAACATGTCTTGGCTGCCGTTCATTGATTGAATATGTACATATATTGTAATGTTTAGATTGATTCGAAATAATGTCCGCATATTCCTGCAGTTCACTATGCAAATAGGACATAAATATTCATATTTGTCATTGTGTTTGAATTTATAGGGCTAGATGTGATTAATTCATAACTGCAAGTTCATTAAAAGACTGAAGCTTAAATTAATGGAGAATTGAAGTACTGAAGTACATTTGAAACGCGCAAACAGGTTTCGTGTGAACATTGTTGTTTGTCAATAATGAATGAGATTGTGCGTACATTTCTTACATTATGGTAGGCCTAATTTTCAGTTTGTGTTTACGAAACGGAAGGTCAGAAAAACAAATAAACAAAAAAAATGCGGAAGAAACGAAAACATAAGTAAAAAAAAAACCCACAAAAACCTGCAGAAAGAAAAAAGAAAATCTCGGGAAGGAAAAAAACAAACATCTCTGAAAAAAAAAACTAAGAAAAACGGTCCAAAAACTCAAAAGGGCAGAAAATCGGGGGAAAAGTCAGAAAAACTAAAATAGGTTGAAGAAAACGAATAAACTAGGAAAATTAAGAATATTTAAGTAAGGAAAAACTTTATATTTTTTCCCATGGCTCTGTCCAGCCGCCGGTGTATTTCAAAATAATAAAGGACCAAAAAGACTAGAGGACTCACGTAGGCTGGTACACTAACTTACATATTAAATCTCGATGGCTGATACACGACAAGGAGTGACGCCACGGAAATTGGATGGTGGTCATCTTACTTCACGGAACTATCTTTGTCTCAACAGGTGCTGTATGCGGGATCCTCATCTGTCGACTGACTAAAGACCTTCCTTATTTTTGGGCATATGTGCCTGAAGGCGTAGCATATAACTGCACTAATACATACCTCAGGGGATGCGGGGAGACATTTCATGTGTAAAGTCCCACCCATATGTAGACATTTTTTGAGCAATTTAAGTAAAGGCCCTACTCTAGGCGTAAGGTAGGTCAATACATGCAATCCCTTACAGCTCGGCCGTATTGTGTGAACGCCAGCCTTGGGTTAAGAGTATTTAGTACTCTGTAGTGCGGTACTTCAAGGAATATTATGGCAGGTAGCAATTTAGCATAGTGCCAACGTCAAAGGCTAGGTATGATCATACTTCAGCACGAACTTTTCTGACATCCCCATTAACCTATAAAAATAAGTATAAAAACAATCTAGAATTCAGGTATACCTAGGCGTTTGGTATAGATCGAACGTGGGCAATCTTTTGGGGCATTTGTTATTCCGTATGGCCGACATGATTATGAATCTGATACTTTTTGGGGACCAGATTGGGAAATAATTTTGGCAGGTAAAACGTGGACAAATCTCATATTTGGTACGTAGGTGAAACACGTTAAGTGCAAGATCACTATCGATTTTGGTGGAAGTCAAAGGTCATTTGAGATTAAAAAAGGTCAAATTAGAAAACCCTGTAAACACAATATCTCAAGAACAGAAGTTGGATAGATCTCATGTGTAGTATGTAGGTGTATCACTTTGAGCAAACAGACCGTATTGTTTTTAGTGAAGCTTAAAGGTCATTTGAGGTCAACAGGGGTCAAAATGCGAAAACCCTGTAAGCAATATATCTCAAGAAGGGAAGCTTGAAAAATCTCATATTTGGTATGCAGGTGAACCGCATTAAGTAAAGATACCCATTGTCTTTAGTTAAAGTCAAAGGTCACTTGAGGTCAACATGGGTCAAATTGTGAAAACATCGTAGAAGTGATGTCTCAAAAAGGAAAGCTTGGGTCTATCTCCAATTTAGTGTGTAGGTGTATCTCATTGAATATACAAGAATCCATTGTCTTTGGTGAGGGTCAAAGGTAATTTGAGATCAGCAAGGTCACTATATGAAATTCTTGTAAGCATCATATCTCAAGAAGGGAAGCTTTGACATATGTCATATTCTGTGAGTAGGTGTATCTCATTGAGTACAATAACCCTTTTAGTAAAGGTCAATGGTCATTTTAGATCAACAGGTGTCAAGTTGGGAAAACCTTGTAGACATGATCTCAAGAAACGAAGCTTATACAGACTTCATATTTCATGCAACTCCCTGGTCAGAGTAACAAAATGCTTATAATCAGATCATCAAAACTGCAATGCATTTGTGCACATTGGTTTAGTTGTATACTGTTGCTATACATGGTCATCTTTGCTTATTTCCTAAAGCTGTTATATTTAATCACAATTTCATTCTGACTTAGAAAAAATGGCAGAGGCGGCATAATCCCCTCTTTTGTGTGAGGGGCAGTTGCCAATTCTTTGAATTAAAAACTACTGTCAAAAGAATTAGTGGTATGAAGGTGTGGATTAAAATCTTGCCAAGTTACTTTCTTACACAATCATCAGCTCAGAACATCAATCTCATGTAATTTACCTAATTGTCTGCATCATTTATCCAGAGGCACAATAATTGGCCACACATCCACTTCCTTTCGAACACAGTTCAATAACCACAAAAGCAGTATACGACTCCCCGTCGGGATTCCCCGTCGCCCAGCATTTCAGTATGACTAATCTCAGTGTTAACTGTCTTAACTTTAATACTCTCAATACTCAGTAGTACTATGGCAACATAACACACCACAACAAAACAATGCTGACTGAAACTGAACTAATACTCAAAGCATCTTCACATCTTTACGAACTGAACAAAGAGCTAGGATTCCTTTCCAACTTTTACAAAAAGTGAGTAGCAGTCGTTCTTGCATTTCTGCTGTAGCACGTAAATAAGGACCAGGGGGTCCGAAAGATTGTGTTATTTGTTGTTATACTATGTTGTTGTTATATTATACTATGTTGTTACACTATTGTAAGGATACCAGTTTTGAGAAACTGTTAGTGTATGCTGCCCTCATTTCAAAAGTTAAGAAAGTTGTTTGTCCTTTGGAAGTTGATCGAGTGCAACCCGACACCGGGCGCGTCCTCTGTTTGAGATGCGGAAGCACCTGTGATGCAAGCGTCAGTCTTGGAGAAGTAGTTGGTATAGGTATAGACGTTGCGGGTCCTTGGAGGAAGTAGGGGACTACAAGCCTCTGCCTTCAGAATGTTTTCTATGGGGTCTCCCGTGAAGGGAGCCGACGTCATTGCTAGCCTCGAGCGGCACGAGGCCCGGCTCTTCCCAGATTGTTGGAAGGATGATGATTCACACTAGCCAACCCGGACTCGTGATCTGAAACGCCGGGAATTAAGGCTCTTTCGGAAGGACGAAGGGTCTTGAAGGAGGCCTGAAGTTTCAACCTCGTTCCAATACTCCTTGACAGCTCTGACAGGGGACCGATTCCTGTCTTCCGCTATTCCGGAGTATGATCCAAGAATAAAACGAAGCACGTGGTACTCGAATCTGGTCACAATGGTCTACGAGAAATAGCGATCACAGACGTTTCCGATCAGTAGTTGATGATAGTGTTTACCTGCTTTCCCTCGTCAAACTGCTTCATCAAGATCTTGGAGACTTGGAATAACGGTGTCTCAGATAGTGATGTATCGTGGTCTGCACACCACTCTCCGAGCTTGGCAGGTGGTTACGGTTTCCCACCGTGAATAAGGGCCACAGGTAGACCTTGCAGACACCTCGGACGACATGCATCACAATTACAAAGAAGATCTTTACAGTGAAGTAATCCTATGGGGAGATTCGTGGGGAAGAGTGAATGTTATAATGAAGAGCTTCCGAGAGTCTCCATTTTGTGAACAAGTGTTGCTTGACTGGGTTAGACACGAACATACCTTTTAACGTTGGGCTACAACCTGTTATTTTAGACCCTCCCGACGAACGGCTCTCGCGTCCTTTGTGGAAGGTTGGGAGGCTCGTTTTGCCTTCGTAAAAGAGGAACCAGATTTGGTAACATATTTTTGAAAGTATTTTTTTTTGTCGTGCCTAGACAGTGCGGCAGTGGAGTCTAAAACCACAGACTGAATTTTGTAGCCAAACAGTAGTTGAGGGAGGGAACATATTTCCGAACAAATATCCCCTGATCAAGTCCGACAGTGAACCGTTGGCGCCTAAAATACAAGGCTGGTCAAGTTTCTACCTCTCTCTATTTTGAGGCCAATCATGCATCGCCTAGCAGAAATCCTGTTTCCCTGCGAAATCTCCCAACAACCTCCAAGTAAAAAGTTGTAGTCCATAGATCTGGTAATTCCACGTCAAGTTAAGTAGGTTGGAACGACTGGGCTGGATAGTAAACTACGCCAAGTTCAAGCTAACTCAGATAGTCAGCAGTGCCCGTTCCTGGGAGTAATTCTCGACTTCCAAGGGGGAATAACCTTACCATTTCCCCACCAGACTGAAAGCGGCGGAGGAAGCAACAAACCTCCTTCTGGAGGGAAAACTGAAGATGGCGCCCAGCTGGCTCAGAGCTCTCGGACTAATGGCCAGCCTAGTGGATGTGGTACATTTTTGCCGCCTAAGAATGCGACCTTTGCCAATCCACCTACTCAGGTTCTACAAGCCAGAGACGGGAAACATGAGGACGCTGATCCCTGAGAAGAGGTCCTACGGCATGTACAATGGTAGACTCTGCAGAGTCTGCTTGGGCTGGAAAGTTTCTGTAAATCTTGGTTCCGCCACCTCTGAACACCCACACTGTACTGCTCTTCCGGAAGAGTGTTTACTCCCCCCACTAATAGCTGCCCTCGCAGACTCTGGACACTCGTTTTAATTATGCACAAAACTTTTAACTAAAACCATTGTTTTTCGCTACCAAAATCGGTAGAAGCCAACCACGGCCATCGTGAGAATGATGGGAGTGATGATGGGGAGAGGACCTACAACTGATTAGTTACGTAACTATCATGGCAATATTCTTCTATCCTTCAACTGTTTTAGGCCTCTCTTAGCGATATCCTATTTCTGCCGTAGGCAAATCTGGTGATACGGTGAAAGTTAGCCTAGGTACCATTATTTTCTCTCATTGTTCGATCGCTGCTATTGGCTCATTTCATGAGACCAACGCGTAGTATTTCAATATGTATTAACCCTAACGTCAAACATGACTATTCATTTCTACATAATTATATCGAGTGTCCAAAGTCTTTCCGGCGGACGGCGATCACAGGGAAACGCTATTACTAGATGAGTACATATCCTCGGTTGGGTATAAGTAGGCTGCGGCTCAAATTGTGAGGAATGCATCAAAGGAGGAGAATTTATTCGCCGAGAAAGACTTTGCAAAGTCTAGTACAATGGTGGAACCACCCCTAAAATTGGATTGCCTTCCAGAAAAATCGTCCGTCGACTTCCATGACAACAGATGCCTCCCCAAGGGCTGGGGACGCACTCTTGGGACGGGGACAATGACGGAAGAATTTTCCCAGTCGAAGAGGGGACTGTAGATCAATCAACTCCTCCTGGAGTTGAGCTCCTGGCCATAGACCAAGGCCTAAAGGTGTTCGAGGCGTTATATATATATAAGCCTTTTGGCGTTTCATACCTTTCTGTTTTGAGCTAAATTTGTGCTAAGACGTGACTCCTATCTATGTTTTTGAAAATAAATATCTTGCATGTTTGCTATTTAAAAAAAAAATTAACATCGTGTATATTTGAATACTACTAAAAGTTTAAACAATTCAAACTTGTTTTCAACATCCTGTTAAGTTTGCCCCTGTCGATAAGATAACGATTTGATAAATGAAAAAAGAATTAATCTGCTGGTAATTACAAGAAGAATGAAACGATGATCACTGTAACTGAAGTATTTATGATGTTTATTAGTATAGTACACCGATTATTTACATACAGCTATGCAAAGAAGTACAAAAAATGCGTATGATTGCGGCAAAAACATCGACGACAAGAAATCAATGACATTGATAATCTGGAAAGACTATGCACAGTCCTCTCCCTACACTCAGTGTGACATTAAATATACATGAGATTTACAACTCACATATTCTTGAATTATAAGAAGGGGGAAGCAATAGGTATAGCACATTTAACATATAACGGCTTTTTTGACAATTAGTATACATCCTTCTTACATTTTGGACTTTTGTATGTGACGCGAAAAACCTTGTAGAGCTGTTTCATTTCATAACACTTGTCTTTTAACGATATTGCACTTATCTTTCAAACTTTATTGCTCTTGTGCCTGTCTGTCTTTACAAGGCTTTATGGTACGACTCTGAATGGGAGTCATGAATCAACTGAATTATAAAACGTTACATTTCTATTATTATTATTCTTACATAAGCAGATCAATCGATCTTTGTATAAATTACACTTAAGCGTCTGCTAATTAAAACAAGTTGTTTTGGAAACATTGATCAAGCTGATAGTTTAAAATACATGAGTTTTACTTAGGAGCCGAAACCAGTTGTGTGAAGTTGTTTGTTACATTTTTTTCTTCGGTTTGACACAGTGTAGTGTTCAGTCCATTAGGAAAAGTTAATACAGAATATAAAATTTTAAAGGTTACTAAAATTATGATCACTAAACTACCCGAAAGGTAATACATGTAGGTCATCTCATGCTTCTATATGCCAGAGTACTACATCACATTTTTCCTCAACGCAAACGTCTGCATATGAAATTACTATTGAAATGTTATATTATATTATTTTATACACAATGCACGATTCTTTTGGGAATTCCTTATAAATTTTACTGTCCCTTGACCTTAGGGTACTTGCACATCAAACATACCACCTCTTGCTAGGACGGGTTTCGTCACTATGGCTTAGGTAATCTATGCCAAAGGATTAACGACTTTCTCTGATAGTGTGTCTGAATCTATTTTACAGCCTTAACAATTTCCAAGCGGAAAATTATATCATGTATACATATTATGGTATGCTTTACTTTCAAAAGGTCATCTCCGTTTCTCACCATGCTTCGTTTTACTAGGCGACATGTATTTGCCTTCCCAAATTGATGGATACAGTCGCAAATATCTTTTTGTTTTCTTTTCTGTCTCATACGACAATACTAGTACACCAGTACTAAACTTTGTGTGCGTATATTCCAGATAAAAATATAAAAAGATTAAAAAATATTTTTATCTTTTCAGGATTACTGTTACCAAACACGTCACTGCAGACATATATGATTAAACGCTTTAATGGGACAGTAAAACAACTGTATACAGTAAATTTCTTTCCTTGTCTACAATTAGAAAATAGCGCTTTGCTTTAACGTAAACAAAAAAAAAAAACATATGTAGTTACTGCTTTGCCTTGTCTTCTCTTTTATCACGTCTAAGTTAGTTTTAAGTCTACAGAAGCAAAAACATGTCATAAATGGAGACAGCCAAATAGTCAATTTCTGAATGTACAGTTATGATTTTTTAATAGTGTGTTATAATTAGCTGCTATACATGCTGTACATTGCTACTTACACGATGTTGAACAAGTTGAGTTCGACAAACATGTAATCACTTAGAACTCACAAATGTAAAGTGGAACAAAGAAAAAGAAAAAAAACATACACACACACCCACCCACACATTAGGGCTATACACAAGCGTGTATAGAAAAAACGTCACGGTAACAGGAATGGAAGAGTCATGTAAGGAACCTGCCACAAATAAGCTATTAATGGAAGATAAGTAAGTTTAATGCATGCAGGATGCATGATAATGTTCCATAGGTAGGGAAGCTGCACTACAACCGTACAAACATAAATTGAAAGGTGCACCTGCTCCTTAAATAAACGTATGAACGCTTTTAACTGCCGTCCTTTCCCCACATATAGTTGCGCTAAAGCCGTCATTAATTAGTTAGGTGAAGATATCATCATTGTTAATGCTTGTTCAAGTTACAGCTAACCCACAAATATATGAAAAACAAAAATCCGTGGTAGGCACAAACTTAATATTTAATAAGCAAGTTGTATCTACTTAATAATTGTGTTTAATTTTACATTAATATGTACGGAATTTGAACGCTTTAGGCGTGTCAACTAACATGTCTGCATTTTCCCTCGCTGGGTAAGATTTCATTTCAACAACTGCATCTAGTTCATTTTTTCCAACACAACTGCTAATTTGAAGTGTCATCTATTTGTCTCTTCTATCTTTTGCTTTGTAATATTGATTTAAGTGATCATGTATTTTTTATGGTAATTATTTTGCCAAGAAACCTCCAATGAGCTTCACGCTACAGGAAACAGAACACTCATGGTCCAGAGTGTGCAGCAAAACCAGTCTTTGAGTGGCTGACAAGAAGCGACACTCGTCGCTGTCGCCGTTGGGCAATCATATACATTATCATGTATTTTTGTATGGCAATCAATCTCCCAACCTGAGACAATAAATTACAGTCACAATTGCAGCTGATAACGGGTAAACCTTTAAAAGCCTCCACACATGTATGCAAAAAAAGATTTTCTTCAAAAGTAGAAAACGATAACTCACAAAATTCATACCGTAACGCAATTTATGATGATAGTGCGCAATAAAAACATATTAAACACAATTGGACTACAGAATCCTGTAAAACAGTAACGACATGTAAACAGGAAACAAAGGAAAATATAAATCAGTATTGAATATTGATTTACTTTTGAATATATTACTTCCTATTAAGTATTATCCTATGTACAATTTTTATGCAATATGTTCCAGTTACCACTGTCTTTGTTGCAATGTTATTTCTTTAAAAAAAAAAAAAAGTTGTAAAAGCTTCCCGCAGTCTCAGCAAACCCATTGCTTTCTGATTAGCTAGTTTTAATTAATGCGAGGTATTCATTACCATTTAACTATGCACCATCGACTACTGGAAACTTTGTAAACTAAACACTGTTGGAAATTCCGTACCGATTCTCTAACTATGTGAATGGTTCAGCACCCAATTTTGGACTCTAATCTACCAACGGCTAGCCCGCTCAACGGACGTGTATTACCCATCCACCAGCTCTGAATGCATTCGTAATACTTTAAAATACGGTACATACCAACACCTCCTGGAAAGGTTACTCCAGGGCTAACGGGATTCGAGGTTGGAAGAATGCGAGAGAACACTTGTATAATTGCATTATCTTTACATTTTTTTTAACTTTTATCGAGAAACATTGCCTTATTTTCCACCAAGAGAGATCAAAGGAGGCAGATATCAACGCATCAACAGATGTCAACGCATGCTTAGCAAAGGAAAAGTTGCTCTGATTTAACGGTGGAATTTTCTGTAGCAGTTTCTCGTATAAATCAAAAACAAATTTCACACGACTCTGTTGATTTCAGTATCTAACATGCATGCGCCCCACCAGACAGAGCTATTATGACTATTGGTTGTACTGACAAAAAATAGAGCGAGGCTCAACTGGCGCAAATCGTAACTTACATGCTAGCTAGAATTACGAGAGCACTAAGCGGAATGCTACTTGCGTGAGAAAAGTTTTGGATGAAAATACCTCTTAGCTCAATGGAAATCGCCTTCATAAGCTCCGCACGGGGCCCTTAGAGCCCGCCAATAGCTGTTAGGAGCTCCCTTCCAGCCAAGTCGTCACTATGTCATATTTCACTAAATATTTTTTCACATTTTATCAATATTCAGAAGAGAAAATTGGTAACGTTTCCTTACGTAGACTACATAATTCAATGTAAAGAAAATAAAAATTAATAATAAAAATTATAATACTGCTGAAGAAAACGAGAAAAACAAAGACGTAACAAACATTTTAAAAATAGCCTATTTTACTGTACAACACTGAGATGCATTAAGGTACGTGATGTTTCTTTCATTGCCCACTTATTCTGTCAACAGTATTAAATGGAAATCAGTTGAAGATAAGTCAAAACAGAACTATTTCAAATTTCTCATCCTTTTACAGTTACTAGTTGTTATCATCCAATCCATCATGTATCTGAACACAAGGAAACACATATTACATTACATTAGTCACTGCCCGACTTTGACATTGTTAGCCTATACAAACATGTTCGAAAAGAGCAATCCTGACGTAAGACTTATTTGGGGCTAGAAGTTAATTGAATTATAGGCCATAAGTGTATCGTGTTAATACGTTTAATCACTTTCCTTTAATTATGCACCTGCAGAATACAATTTATTGTTACATATACATATTAATTCATGGTACGACGCTCTCCCTTTGTACACAGTAGGGGAGAAAGGAGTATAACGTAATCCCAGGCTAAACGGGAAACCCACACTATTTGATATGGCCACCCCGATGTCACTTTTTATATTGCATAAGAGTCTTGCATCTAGACCATAGCAACTTAAAAGCGCCTATCATGAATCTATCATGAAGTATCCAAAGCAGGTTGATCTATACGAAAGCCTATTAATGCCATCTATATAAATAATTTTAATCTGTAATAACATATTGATAATCTGTGAATACAGATTATTAATCTGTAATTACAGATGATTAATCTGTATTTACAGGTTATTATCTGTAATAACAGATTAATAATCTGTATTGACATACTATTAATCTGTTCTTACAGATTAATAATCTGTTATTACAGGCTATTAATTTATAAATACAGATTAATAATCTGTTATTACAGGCTATTAATTTATAAATACAGAATAATAATCTGTTATTACAGATTATTAATCTGTATTTACAAATTATTTACAAAAGCATGTTAGTGCCATCTATATAAATATTTTGAATCCGTAATCTGTATTAATAGGTTATTAATCTGTAAATACAGATTATTAATCTGTTATTACAGATTAATAATCTGTTATTACAGATTAATAATCATATTACAGGTCATTAATCTGTTAATACAGATTAGATTAATAATCTGTAATTTCAGATTTATAATCTGTTACTACAGATTATTAATCTGTTATTACAGATTGGAAAGATTTATATAGATGGCACCAGCAGGGTTTGATAGATCTAAAGTAAGGGTATTTGTTTTTATAACTTTTGAAAGCCGAGACATATCTCAACTTCATAATGGTCTCTCCATTTGAAAACAGTCGTGTAACCGTCATTATGTAGTTACATTGAATGCTTCCTTCAATACACCCCTTGAAGAGTGTTGTGAATTAAGTGTATTCATGATACATTGTGGGACGAAACACTAGAAGTGAGTCAAATCGGAACAGGGTGCTGTTTTACCCCACAACATGCTCTGTTTTCTTTCTTTTTTTTCATCTGTGTAATTATCATGTATATTTGTCTGTTTGGAAAGTGTTTATTGCTATATGCAACATTCGATTACAGGCCTACACTTTTGTTGCATAGATTAAACATGCCATGATGTTGTGTTGGGATGTGTCATGATGTTATGATTCAGTCACAACAATAGGAGCAAATGATGTGTCCGGATGTGATCAACACTGCGCATCTCAGTCCAAAACAGCACCACGGTTAGCCACACTTGCAGAAGGCAGGGGTTAGGCAGGGTTAACTACAGTACAGCAATTACCTACGAGTTTTTTTCTCGATCAGCTTAACCAAAAATAATAATAATAATAATAATATCGGCCGGCTTTGGGGACAAACTCCACAGAAATCCAACACAACCTGCATGTAAAAAGCTCAAGACGATTGGCGGAAGCAGGGCTTTCGATTAAAAGACAAACACTGCTAGGCCTACCAATCTTTTGTTAAGGTCGTGAATAGAAACAATTTCATTGAACTTTATGTCATCCTTTGTTTTTTATTGTAATGTCTAATCATGTAATTTATGGTTGAGAACCAATAAACAGAGGAAACAACCTCGACAAGACAAAAAATGGAACCACTGCTACCATTGCATGTAGCTGTGTAGATAGACTTCGTGGTGGCAGCCAGAGAGGCGCTAGGCAGGCTATCTAAATGTAAAGCAAGTGAGGATCACCTGGCGCAGAGTGATAACTGAATGTGACAGGGAAAACGAGGTGACAAGCATGCGGTCTTAGACAGTAACAGTGTACAGGGTGCATCGGTAAAAACTGATTTGTTGCTTTTAATATCTCCGGGTCAAATTTAGTATGCCACTCTCTTTCATTCAAATGTCCTTTGCCGTTCCAAACTCCTCTGGGGACGGTACCCCCACCATAGGGAACCACTGATCTTAGCGGAGTACTAACATCCGTTAACGCTGAGCGTACTATAAAGTTTTAAGGTAAAATTTCCCCTAGAAATGTTACAATGTTGGGAACTCTGGGGCCCCCGCACCCCTCGGGTAGGCAACCCTCTGATACTATTTGGTGCAACCAATTGTACTAGAATTTTTTAAAAGATGGAGCATGTGATCTAACACTAACACTGACAATAACCATGCTTTCCGCGCAATAAAAACAAGTTGTTCTTGCCAATTTCACACATATAAACGAAAGTTTTGGCCAAAACTCCCAAAGTGACAATGGTAATCTAAACGAACTTTATTATCTAATTAATGCGACTACCAACTTTCTATACGCCTATCTAAACGTAAAAACAATTTAAATGAAGATGATCACTTGATTATGAGTTGGTGAGTTTTTTGTTCTTTCTTAAAATGTGAGATAATTGATTATTGTTGACAATCACATTGAGAAATAACGTCAAATATCCAACTAAGATGTTAGCATGTTATTATTATGAAGATTTTCAGCATATCACATTTCAAATACTAGGAAGACGTCTCATTCTCCTTGTTTCATCAAATAGAATTATCAGAATAGAGATTTAATGGGGTCTATATAGTTTTGATCTGTTGAAAAATTTAAAATAACAGCATTCTGACTCAACATTTCCCAGCGGATACCATGCATATCGGATCCATTTCTAGTATCCAAATTCATACAACTACGGTTTGCACCACCCCATGTTTGCTCCTGCTGTTGGACAAACAATGTACCAGGAGGAACATTTCCTACGTCTGTTATCTCATACGAGGTGCTTATTTAGGTTCATCGGACTATTTTTTCCCAATGTATGCGTTACTCTCTGCACGTTCTCTATACAGGTCCTCCAGCTCCTGATAAGGATCGCAAAACACGTCTTCACAGTCACAGTCTTGATACTGGCTATCTTGGGGTACTTTGCCACTTGGATGGCGTTCCCTTTTCTTATTTGGTCGGACCTTCATTACGGTGACGTGTTCCGGCATGATATCCCCTGGAACCGGAAGTGTTGCGGAATAGTAAGATGGCGGCGGAGGTGACCCATCCTCACTGCTGTGCATGTCCACGTAGGACACATCGCGCGGTTGCACAACCGGTGGTGGTTGAGTGTCGCTGTTTTCACTCACCGAATCTAGTCGTTTAAGAGGGACTTCTGGAAGGGTCCGGTTCATGGTCAGTACTGATGCCGGTCTATCGGAGGCGATACTCGCTTGCATAGCCCTTGGTCCAAAGAGCATTCCCTCTTCCCTCAACAGATATTTCTTCGAAGATGTTGAATCTATTCGACACTTGACGTTAGGGAAACCCTCCACTTGGCGGAATTTTCTCCGCCACACACAAACGATGCACTTGATTAGCAAATAGATGACAAAAATCATACCGAACACACTAAGAAGTATAACAAAAGTAAACGTAAACCTGTGTTGTTCCCAGTAAAAAGAGAAACTGTCTGACAAGTCGTAAATCGAGCAAGAAGACTGATTACCATGATTTATACATTCTTTTACAGGGGCAATACGCAGGTCCGTTGATGCTTCTAGGGTAACACCATTATCGATTTGAACTTGGCATGAAACGATTTGGACGTCGTCACTCAAGGTCGTGTTTGTGAGCCTTAGTGATTGACCTTCGTTGTTGATCAGGTACCTATCGCCAGTGTCGCTTTTGGAAATCATTCTTCCTGCGAAAAACCATTCTATCTGAAAGTCTTTGAGTACGTGAGAACGCATGCAGACAAATGATATTTCTCCGCCCTCCACCACCAAAGGATCTTTCGGAAGAACGTATACTTCTGCATCATTCATTTTGTCGTGATCTTCCACTAAGACGGTGATACTTTTTACAGATATTCCAACCAAGTTCTCAGCCGAACACGAAATTTCTGATCCGTTCCATGAATGACTGACGTGTCTGATGGAAACTTCCCCGTAGTCATTCCCGCTCAGCGAAACGTCGACCTCATCCGTTTGGGGAACACCCCTTTCGTCCGTGAATCTACGAGAACATGACAGAGGCTTACGGATAGCCGGTCCCGCTCTAGAAAAGACTGAAAATTTAGTGGTACCTCCTAATACGAAGCTCGGTTTATCAGGAAACAACTTAATATGTGGTTTATTGACAACACAAGACCGTTGATCGACGATTTCTCCGTCACTATAGTAAAATCGACAAACGTATTCTTCATTGATCGTAGTCACGTTGTCGATGTAAATTATGTTCTCGTAGTACATGTAATCGCGAAAGATTACCGCATCACTTATCTGAATATCGTCACTGTACCAGACCAATTTCGGAGGCGGAACGGACCTTTCAGCGTAACAGTCTAGTTTCAATCTATCCTTCACGTCGCCTTCCCACGACACAGAACAGATTGGAAACTTTGGCGAAGGGGGCTTCATCATTTCGAGAGGATGACGGTTGGAGCCACCAACCCAACCGATATTGTCGAAAGTAGCGCACTGGTAAATGCTTGCATCTTCCGATGTCACGCCTTCCATTTGGAACTCCACTACTACTCGATCGGGGTTGCGATAGCCGCTTATTTGAAATCGCGATTCCGTTACCGTGTTTGTAGTCGGTGTCCATGTGCCAATATACTCGTACGCCTCTCCTTCCCTTCGTCGAGCAAATTTGATGGTTCCTTCCTGCTGACAAAAGAAAGGATGACTCAACATCAGTATCATTTCTAAATTTCACTAAGCTTGGCAAATTAAGCATTACTCAATAAACGAAGGGCTTCGAGTTAAGAATCTGAGAACCAACTCAAAGTTGTAAACAAAACTTAATTATAGCTATTGTTTTACAGCTAATTTAAATTTATGAAGGAAACATTTCGTTTATCATTTTTTATCAAGCGATTCATCTTTGATAGGCTATACCTTATCCAATATAGTCTGGGTGAATGGAAGACATTTGAAGGGCTTGTTTTGATACTGGTATAGGTCAAAACATAGGCCTATACAAGTTTTTCATATTAAAGTTATTTCCCTTCAAAGTCTCATTTCTTTCTTCATTTGCAGATGAAAAAGAAGAAATGCCTTAAGCCTATTCCAGATATTTTGGTTAAAAGTGTTCTACAAGACAAAAAGCTATCACAGTCGAGAATATCGAACGTTATTCTTTGTTGACCATGTGGTATGCACCATTCGTCGAGAAATCACAACCAATCATTTAACAATGGCCTGTTGTATGTTCTTACTTCAGCTGTTCATTGTGTGACTTTATATGTAACCGCTATACACTGTTCCCGTGAACAATTATGTTGGGTGCGATAGAGACTGAAAGGATCCTTAAAGTTTTAGAATAGCTTTATAAACTTCGGAAATTTTAAACAGCTGTATAGCTTCAACACTTTACAACTTTACTCCTCCCCCAGAAAAAAGACAGTTAAGGTAGACGTTAAATTCAAGGTATCAGTTCATCTGACAAAATGAGATGTAACATGATATGCTCATAACTTGGTCACAGTGATTGAAATGTTCTGATCGGGAAATGCAAACACTTCTAATTAATCTAATATAAATTTCTCTTACTTGAGTTACATGATGCAGGTTGTAAAGGGTCTTCAAGGAACTATGTTTTTTTATAGGTCAACTTGTCAGACTTTTATGTAACTATCAAATGAATTTAAATGGAATAGATCTTGAGGTTATTGTATACGTTAATTTAAAAGATAAAAAAGTTACACATGATATCTTCAACTTTGATGGAAGACAAGTAATGAAACTATTCACTTAGTACACTAATGGAGGACATGCATGTACATGATTTTCACGATATTGAACTGATTGCATCCTTTCAGATAAAAAATGTCGGAACAAAATTTGCAAGATGGCATTAATAGTATACTAAGGATAGTATACTATGCCTACAAATATTCACGCTGAAAACATTCCAAAGGAGAGGAGTATGTTTAAGTGCGTAATGTGTAAATACATGGACACAGGGTAACAAAGGGTTTCTGATATTTTTGTTGTTGTTGCCAACATCAGGAAAAGTTGGGAAGTAGTGTATGAACTTACTTGAAGATCTACCAGAGGGGTCTCCTAACAACACTATGGCAGACTGACAATGAAGGGTTTGTATGGGGAGCTAGCTCTAAGTCACATAACAATGTGAAAAAGGTAAACAAAACAACGGAAGGATGTTTTGAAGGTGCTGGATTACGCGTAATTCCCATTCAGTATAGTTTGTCGTACCTCAATTCTAAACACTTTTCATTGTCTTCAGAATAAGGTTTTGAACTATTTTCCCTTTTGACAGTAGTCATTGAACTACCACTATTTCATTTGATGTATGTGTTTGTATTTCTTCTAAAACCCGCAATCATTTAATCGACTGAAGCCCGAAACTGCGATTCATTCAATCCACGTATGGTCAGCTCAGTTGCTCTCTAAATTTTGTGAACATCAGGTCATATTTACCAGTCAGAATAAGTCAAGGTGTAGTCCTAGATTACTCAGCTCCCTGGATAGTACTTGGTGTGATTTACATGCCCAATACTCGGGGTGCTGTGCTACCATTAAGTTGTATAATAAACCATACATGGTACGCTGGATCTCTCTGGGTGGCAATCATCCAGGCCCACACTTAAATTTTGAAATGAAAACACAAGCCCTCGCTCGGAGGATTTTACCACATGCTCGGTGGCAAATTAAAAGTTGTAATTGTCGACCACATTGATGTGAAAGGATGCTATCAAGGTATGGACCACCTCTATGACGAGAAAATTCTGGAGTATCCGATTATTTTATGCCGTGATTACTGTTATTCCATTAAATTATGTTTCGTACGGAAAAGTTAAATAGTATTAAATTATCATATCTTCCAGTGACTAAACCAAGTTTTCTGTTTACCATATTCTCTTAAATTTGGATCTACATGAGGAGTTATAAGTTGAAGAGTTTTAGTAAGCTTCTTTGTGAACTTCTGTTAAGTATTATTTCAACATATATTGCCTTTTTCATGATATTCAAGAGAATTAAAGTAGGTCACAGATGCAGTGGTGTTTGTAAAACAGTTTTCTGGGCCAAAAGTGGCTGCATCATTTGTATAACAGAGTCGTCAAAAATGGAAAAGGAATCAAAAGAAATCCTTCATCAACAGAACAAAAGAGTTTGAAGTGTGACATTGATCACTCAAAACGGAGGTCATATCAATCCACCTTTTGCACTGCTTCTTCCGAAAATATCACTCTCTTTTTCTTTCTCTTCTTTTCTTTTAGTCACCCTGGGGTATTAGAGTAAACTGCAAAGTGTATCTAATAGCTTCCTCGAATGTCAAATTCAGCCGTAATCGCTCCGCATTTGATCCGGTAAATCTTCGCCTTTTGTAAACTTAAATTAGCCTAACACTCCTGAGGATGTCTCAAATGGAATTTGTTTAAAAGCCGCATTATTCTATCCCGTTTTAATGCATTAATTGAAACTAAGAGCCGTATAATTGAAACACAGTCCTTTACATTGCTTAATTTAGAGTCAATTTCGTATATTTTTTCTCTATCGTTAAAATGATCTTAAACTTCCAAAGGGCTGTTTTAAAGACTCTTTATATTTCTTCATTTTTTTTCCCAGTGCCATCGATAGGTTGTCTCTGAGTTCTCATTAAGATTGGCGGGAATAATACTCAGTTGTGTGTCGCCTGGTCTCGTGTGACTGATCAAAATATATATTGCATGGTGTCTCCGTAGTAATGGTGGTTCAGCAACATAAGTAGAAGAGTGGGAAACAGCTTCCCTGTCTTCCGACAGTATTAAATTAGTGTAGACTTAAATATAAATGAAGGATTGGAAGCTATAAACGAAACCTTTCATTTTCTGCGGAGTCGAGGCTTCCAAAAAAATATGACTTTCAACTACCACTGTGGACAAATTATGGGAGGGCAGTGACTTTAAAAACTAAACGTTGCCAAAAGTAAATAGTAATTTTTTTCTTCCTCTCTTGCAAGGAGTTACTGATTGTAGTGTTTCATTATAAGATTTACTTAGTATTGTTCCAGCCTTATACTTAAAAGATTGCATAAACGAAAAAATGCTATCGTCCCAAGGAGATTGCACAAATGACCATGACTCCTGAAAGTCATTGACCTCAGCAGCTGGACGATGACATCATCAAAAGGCTTTCCTATCTATATCATGGTGTAGTTATGGCCATGCAGTAGACCTTTAAGTTGCCCTCTCTACAATCAGTCCCCGCGCCCCCCCCCCCCCCCGTCACCCACCGTGGTTACTGTACCTCTCCACTGTCACGTTTATTAAATATTAATGTAACCACATCTAATTCTCTGCAAAACGAAATTCATCATATGTAAATATTACACAGTTTCATATAGTAACGCGGAGTGTATGAAAGGAGAACGTCCGGAGCAATCGCTAGGCTCACCGACATATACCAGCATTGTCGAAAGAGAGAATATTAAAGGTATGGGGGGTTGTTGGAAAATTTTGAACAGGGAAGTCAATATGTCCCCCAAAAAATTCGTCATTAAGCGTGGTGGCTTTGCGTTTGCGCAAAACTCCTTTAACGCCGTGTACTAGTACTGACAGTATCACCGTCCATTCATTTTCTCGGGGGCTGAAGCATAGTAGATATTTTCCCAACACGGAGGTTACATTTGCTGGGCGGAAAAATGATCTTGAATTGTATCACTGATTGAATGACTTTGTCAATTAGTTTGGGGCAATCTCTGTCGCAAACGAAAACACTGGTGTCAACAAAGAAACGAGTTAAAGCACAAGGAATATGATAACTACCATTGATAAAAGTTTAAAACATCTTTTTGCAGTACAGACATGTATAGCATTTATACATCTACTTCAATTGCCAGGAGCAATCCTGCTTTATTTTTCTTTCACTCCCTAATACTTTGAAGGATAAGTCTGGTTAAAGGGGAAATGCAGCCAGTCCAATACGAATTAGGGTACCCCTTATCGCTAATTCATGAATGGCTCTTTTTCATTGTATGATATCAAGCTTGTTGTCGAAATGCTTAATTCTCAGCATAATTTCCTTATGCAGTACTGACATCATGAGAAACACTTAAAAGAGTGAATGAGAAGAGAACTGCAAGATTTCAATAATTTTTCCACATAAAGTACGGACGACTGATTATATTCCCTTAACTTTGCCAATTGTCATTTTGAAAGTAGACTCTTTCATAAGAAGGGTCAAAATCGTACTTTTACACATCCTAGCTCGTCAAAGTGGCCATCAACAGCATTTTTTTTGTTTCGACAAAAAGTTTTAGTTTTCATGATTGTAACCTTTTGGTAGTTTCTAAATGTAATGCTTGATACAGATAGACTGTACACTTTTGAGTTGTAAACATTTCGGTTTTTTTTTTTTAAGTAGGACTAGTATGTAGTCAATATGCAAAATACAAGCGAGGTGACCCTAACATGGCAAATTCTAACTCAAATAACTAAAAGTAGGGATGCACCGGATATCCGGTCCGCCCGGACTATCCGGCCGGATAGTGAAATAAAATCCGGTTCCGGTTCCTGTCGGATTCTTGACAAATTCCAGCCAGATTTTTTCCTGCATTTTGTAGCAGTTTTCAAATATTGGTATATAATGGTAAAATATTGGTGAGATGTCAAAGCATAGATCTCTCACCTCTCTACAATCTAATTAAAAGAAGATTCTGACCATTTAAGAGACTTGATATAGTAATGAAATAAATTGGTTTTAGTATACATCTTACAACTTAGAGTTGTTTCCTCCAATATGTGTACATTTCCTTTTTAGGCTTTAACCCAACATCATTTTTAAGTACAGTATCCCACTAATACTCCATAATGAGAAGCAATCTCCCAAATGCATAGGCTACATAAATAAATTTGATTTATCCCATATTAATTGATATAAAACTAGCTAAACAAAGTGAAATCTTTATATTTCATAGCAACCATTTCTCTTGTTGGGTAATTTATATTCAGAGCTAACGTTGGTGATTTATTCTGGACTTGGCTGAAGTCAAAACTATAGTCCACTATTTCAGGGGACTTGCTCCCATCTGCGTGACAGGCATCACGACTTACCACCGCACATACGATCAGTTCTAGTATATACATCAACTGTCGATGAAATAATAAAAGTGTGTGAATCTCCTAGGAGTTATCAAGCAAAAACATGTGCCTAAAAGATGACAGGAAATATACATACATATACAAACACGTTAGTTACTTGCAGGTAATATTAATTAAGAAGTAGAACTTGAGGGTGGAAGCCGTGTTCATCTCCACCATAAAGTTAGGATGGGAGGTCTCCCTAGGCTGTATATGGCTGAGATAGTATTCGTTCGTACGGCCACCTCTTTAAGACAGATTTTGGACGACCGTTTACTTAAGTTCTGAAAATGTCGGATACCATGTACTGGATACATTAAAACACGTAGGCCTGCATAGAATATCTCGTAATTTAAGGTTTTTGTCATTGTTGACAAATCAAACTTGTCAGCAACGGATATCTCCGTCCTTTGCTTGCCGTGACCTTTAATTCCCCTTTCTTATACTTGAAAAGAAAACTAAAAAAGCTACCAAAAATGATCCCACAGTTGTCTTTGTAGTGCGTGACAAACAAATATGTTGGTAATTTCATTATAGTCACTGAAGTCATAATTCTTCATGTGTTAACGTTTGAAAGCCTGTTACCGCATGACAGATGATATCCCTAAAAATCACTGAGGCTTTACGATAGTCGTATGAAAATTACATCAAATCGTTTGAGTTCTCTCCTGCATGTTTTGGTTGTCATCAAACTTGCTCCTCCTTGTTCGATGTGAGTTTTGTCCTTGAATTAATTCTATATCGAACAGTATTGTAAAGTCTCTGGGCATGCCAATAAAAAATACACGTAGGAACGAATCAGTGGGAACGTTTGATTTCAATGTTTATGCAGTTCTGTGATCGAGCACTGAAGAGAACTTAATATTGCTCGAAAGCTTTCCGTTCTCGTTTTTTTTTTCTTTGCTTTTTTCTTTGTTGTCGTTTTTGTTTTATCTCATTCATTAAATTCAAATTCGTATTACAATTAAGTTCATGAACAATGTGTATCGCATTGATGAAATAGCATGACATTTACATGAATATTGTCAACATAATCATTCAATCGTCGTGACTATAAGGTGTACATCATAGTCAAAATAACATGGCTTAAATAACTAATTGTTTTCTTTATTCCATTTATCATCAAAATACTTTTCTATGACTGCTTTGAGAAAAGACTATTTTTGATTTATAACTTAACACATATTCAAAGGAACAGGGGTAAAATGACGATTCCATTATGTCACAAGAAGAGTCATACAAGCTTAAAAGACATGAGACATTTGACGCGCTATTTTTGCAAACATTGGAATCAAATCACCTTATTTAATGTAAACTGAGTTTGTTGCAACTATCCTGTCCATAAATATAAATAAGTGCATTATCTTTTGATCACCAACATCAACAGCAGACTCATCCCATTAGACTCTACCATGTATCACAAATGCCAAATGAATTTTCCGTGGTTTGACGTGTTATGTTAATGGTCAAAAGAAGTAATGGATTGACTGACTTACCTTGCCAGTCGAGACTTAGTTACGAGGGATGCATCCGTTGATTGTGTACTTGTTGTTTCTTTCGAAGCAGCTCCAGATTAATGAAGAACGTTACCCTAGTACTCTCCCCCCCCCCCCCTTCCGTACTTTACATTGAGTAACGGTAACGTTTCGAATGGCAATTATCAAGTTAACAAATTTTAAGTTTGTATGGTAAAGTCTTATTTACAGTGACTGATCTTATAATTGCTTTCTTCTAATTTACATTCCCACAAAATTTAATTCCTAAAACATTACATCTGGGAATAAAGAATTTCTAACCGAGGGGAAATTCGGTAAAAGAAAACAAACAACGGAAACGTCCTTCCACATGCTCATGGTAAACACAAAAATTGTGGCACGTTCCCTCCCCATCGATGCACCCACAAAATTTCAAATTACCCAAAAAGGGAGAAGTGAGGTCAAAACCCTGTTCGTGATCGTGTACTTCGATAAATTGTCGATATACACTCATTGAAATCGATAAGAGTGAAAAGTCTGTCTGGAACCATAATTTCTCGGAGAAAAAAATGACTCTAACAGATGCAAAATATTTCACCAGGTTTTGTTTAAGGTCACCTGCTAATTTGAAAATTTCTCGAAAAGAACAAATCTGTTATCGTTAGAAAGTAAAAACTGTTGAATTGATTTTTCAGAAAATAGCGATAGTGTAAATATTCTAGGTAAGAGCAGTTTAAATATTTACCATTTTTCGATACAAGGATGTTAAACTCACTACCTAAGAAATTGCAGAAAGAGAGCCCTATTTCAAGGCTGAGTTTTGAATCCCAGGACACCCGATAAGTGTCGCTTCCGACCATCGGCGGGGAGGGGGGGGGGGGGCGTGTAAAGCCAAAAGTTTATAGCAGATATTAGTGCTCGCGGTGTGCCCAAAAGCAAAAGCCTCAGGCAAGGTCCCCACGCCTGCTGAAAACCCTGGATAGGTGCCTCATACATATGCCATATCGATTACATATAGGCTATATGTCCCCTTCCAATCATTACACCCTGGTGGTGGTACGGTTATTTCTGTTTACATTCCTTCGACGTTCATTTTGTGCCTAACAGACTAAAGTTTTTTTTCTGCCTAACCGATGAAAGGGCTTTTTTCACACTTTCGCTCAGGATTTTAACCAATGATATCCCTCTTTTAAGATTGGGTACATGCAGTCTGGAACACTCGGGAAACGCCGTTTCGATTCTTTGCAAAACCAAAAATTTTCTTGTATGCTATGTGCCAACGCATTGTGGTCTTCCGCTTAGATAGTAATCCCGCTCAGTCATTAGTAACAAAGAAATTCGGGCAAAAATCATTCCCCCCCCCCCCCATAAAAAATCAGGAGTCCGTATGCGTATATGTGCTCAGCTCACCACGTATTTGCAAACTACTCAAAGAAAATGAAAGCGGATTCGTAATTCATTATGATTCTTGTATCACCTCAACCCCCGTCTGATGTGTATTACAGCATAAATTTTCATACATTGATTTTTTTTTGTGCATGATTTGAGGTATTGAGGCTGGGTATATGCAGCGTAAAACAGCCGCGAAATGCGATTTCCGGCCATCTGGATGGTTTAAAAGCCCCAACTGATGGTGGCGCTCAGCTTAGATAGTGCTGCCACACATGCTCTAAGCCTCCACCCGCAATTAAAAGCCCTGGACGCGAGACCCCGAAGTGTCCTTTCATGGGCTTTTGACAAAGTGTCTTTCAATCACTAGCCCATGGCAGCCCCCACCTGCCAATCATCAAGTTGATCGTTTATCTCAAAATATGCAATGTCTGAACAGTTTTACCCTTTCAATGCTATTCAAAGGTACAGAAATCCTTCATTCCAAAGATCACAACTCGGCAAATACCGCAGAGCTTGCGAGGTTTTTCTTCTGATCACGTTAATGGACGTTACCCCAGACCCCAGGGGAAAACCCATTGGACCTTTCCAATAAACCCAACGCCATCAAAAAGTGCAGTGCGTAGACCCCTGCCGAGGCAGTTTTAATTGCTCAAACCTGTCAGTTAGTCAAACATATCACCCCAAATTTCATTTTGGATTGACGCCCCTAAAAGAGTGTTAGGGAAATAACTTACAATGTTAAATATATTAGTGAAAGCTACGCGAAACTCAAGAATTTGGCACCATTGTCGAAAAGATTACTCAATAAAGAAGCAGTTTCACTTCTTAGTTGATCGGGATACAAAATTTTATTTTCAGTGTTTACATAGCCTACGTGATGTGCAAAATAATTTAAGTAGAATAGTCAAACCCTCCCAAGAAACACGTACATCCTTACAATACAATTTACTAAAATTTGAGACGTTTCTGTTCAAGTTGCAAACAAATGAAAATGTACCACCAGTTTTTTTGTTTTGTTCTTATTCAAAGAACGACTTCCAAAGCATGCAACTCCAGTCAAACAACTCTGTATTAATTACATTTAGGCCTCATTTATCCTGATGGTTAGGGTTAAGCAAAAAGAATTTAGTGTATGTTGTGCATACGTTTTACTGTTGCAGATAGTCTAAAACACATCGTGTACATTATGCGCTACCGTCTGCATTTTATTTTTTTTTTGGTTCTTTTTCTTAAATTGAGGGTACCAGCTACACGGTGAATACGTCATTATACGATTTATAACTACCAGTGAGGAAAGGGATGGTATAGTGTAGAGAAAACGGATTTGTTTTGAAGCCATAGATAATTGATACTGTGGGTAGATTAGTGTATACTGAGTTACGTAACTATCCCATAGGAGGTGAGATAGGCTGTTACGCTCTACCTTTAAAAGACACTTAGTTCTCAGTTTAATCTTTACGAGATCTAGGCCTTCGTGAGTGAACGCTTTCGGTAGATCCAGTAAACTGCTCAATAATATTGTTTCCTCTAGGACGAATAGAACTTTTCGTTTCTATGACCTCAGAGGAGAGCTTTGGTGGTAGCTTATCTAAATTCGCAACGCAAGTTATGTGAACTCAGCCATACCAATTGTATGTAATTGAATTTAAAATACACTTTGCAATGGTTGTTACTGTTACTGTGGAGGTGTTGTTGTTGCCTTTGGGCTTTTTCGATGGTATTTTCTTTATTGTCGATATTGTGGTCGTTGCTTTTTTTTTTGTATGATGTGGTCACCGCTGTTAGTGCTAATGCCATCGCAATGATCGATGTTGCGTCCTGTTATGTTTAATGCTTGCTGTTTGTTCTCGTTGTTGTCATTTTATTGTCATTGCTGTTTTCTTTTTTGTTACAGTACTCTCTTTTGTTGATGTTGTTAACATTGCCTTTCATCATTTCATGATATTGTTAATGTTATCATTGTTGTCATTACTCATGCTGTGAGAGGTATTCGTTGCACTAGTACTCTGAGCCCCAGGTTAAATTTACTCTAAACTTGAAGGAAGGTTACAACATTATAAAGAGAGCTTTATTTTATATTTCTAAGATATAAATGTTTCTAGCCACTAGGCAGCTTCGACAATATTTTTCTCCTAATTGTCTTCATTTAACACATGTGGCCGCACACCAGATTAGTTTTAGCCAAATCAAGGAAGTGGAAGAATGGAATTGATATGTATTGACTTTGATTCATAAGACATATGCGTCACTTTTTATTCGCAAACCTAACAATAAAGTCATTTACATTCATTTACTTTGAATTATTCACTAATTGGTTTCATTACAAAGGCTTAAGGCTATGTGTTAACATTCTAAGAGACAAAGAAGATTTTTCATTGTTTGGGCGATTCATCACAATGTGAGTGACTAGTTTTCCTTTGTTTGTGATAATCGATCTCAGTTAGACGTCTCATATGATACTGTTAGTGGTAAATAGAAACAGATCCCTTATTATGAATATGCATAGAGTCATACTTTTGGCCTAGAGTGTTCTCTAGCTCGCACTGAATGTCATATAAAAATATCTGAAACATCAAATTGTGCTTTGGTGCTCAGTAATTGTTTATGAAGTGATCATTTTGACATCATGTGTTGAAATGCTGCTTTAAAGTACATGACTTCACCGATGCGCGCTAGTCAACAGTCAAAGATTAAAGCTGAACGAACTTCATCTTTCTTTCAATTGTTATGAGGAAGACATCTGTGAAGTTTTTCTTTAATAAGCCATAGACCTACCTTCTGTATAGATTATGTGATAACTGAAACTGGACGGCAGGAGTTATATGGTGAACAGAAGAACACCCACTTTGTTTAGCCTAAATGTGCAATTTTCCACAACTGGAAAAGTGGGACAAATAGCTGTGAACTGTTTTTCGGTCAACTAAATGAATTGCTTGACAATATGCTCGTTGTTTAATTAGTTTCTGTTTATGTATCATTTCCAGAAACACTGAGTTTGCAGTGTATAGTGAAAGTGAGACTGTTGCGTATTTTTCAGTTTTCCTATAGTCTATCTGGAGATCCACAATGATACTTACAATTTCAGCATTAGTAAACAAATAGACTCCTAATTTGTTATGAATAATATTTTGGAAGGAAACATTCGGGCAATGAATGAAATCCACCGCAAGCAATAGCCGTACTCAATGAGTCTGGTGATCACACAATTAAGTGTTTCATAGTCTAAAAAGCTTGTTCAGTGTAACTGCAGAGACTTGACAAACGATCTCTTTTTGCTGCTCAATTTGGGGTTTTTAGCTTTATTGAGTTTTCTCAAAATAACTAAAAAACGTTAATTTTTCACTCTCAGTTTATAGAAAATTTCAAATGTGAGTCAATGGGACTCGTCCATTGAATCAACTGTACACAAAATTACGTTGTTCCAACAGCTTGTTCGAACACAGAGGCACCAATGACAGCCTGAAGTACGTGTGACTAGTATCATGAGCAGCAAGGATGAAAATTACTTAATTGCTTGTAAAAACAATCTAGACGTTACTCTGGGCTTTTCCCCACCATTGACACTATGCATGAAGACTGAATGCACTGCTACTTAAGAAAATGACTGGTTCGCATCATATGATTGCGCTTTTTGCAATACCTGATGCGTTATTTTGCACTTTTTCCAAAATTGAGGTTGCTTTTTCGGTCCCCTAAATCACATCTTTATCCAGCCTCTATAACATTTTAAATTTAGGTAAAATGAGGATGAGAGAACCGAAGTTACCCGATTGCATTAGCTATATGAAGCACGGTAAATTAACTTGGCTAAAATATGTACGTGCATATTTTGTGTGTGTGTGTGTCACACAATTGTTTAATTGTTTCAGGTGCTTAACCAAGAGTCATGGTAAATTTCTCACTTGACATTGTCCTTAAAGCACTCTCATGGGATGTAAGACTTGGCTCTTGACACGCAGACTTAGCCAAAATGAAGGTACTACCACCATTATGCAAAAGTTCCCGCCAATTTCAGTCATGAAAAAAAAAATGCGTACGAACAAAAGTTCCGTAGTTGAAGAAGGCTCTCCAATTGAGTTAATTGTTGTACTTAAAGCTAGGACCTTTTCAAGGAATAAACTAGTGTAAGGAATCAAGGAATCGTGTTGTAAATAACCGATACATTATCAAATTCGTGTGTACTAAATAATCTAGCCTGTGCAAACTTTTCCATGTAATTTCGCACGAGAAATTGTCTACGTGTTTCATCGATTAGAATTGTATTGAATTTGATGACACTTAGTGCTGTCCTCAAGTACTTTGTTAAGTTTGAGGAACTTCCATCTACGAAGTCCTAATGTGTGTATGTTAGTATAAGTAAGTGAGTATATGTAAGTGTGTATGTTAGTGTACTTTGGTGTCTGTTGCTGTATGTTGATGCCTACTTGTGTATGATATTGTATGATGATGTTCTGTGATGCCTGTTTGTGTATATCGGTGTATGTTGGTGTGTGTATGTCGTTGTGTGTATGTCGGTAGATGTATGTCGGTGGGTGTATATCGGTAGATGTATGTCGGTGGATGTATTAGGTGGATGTATGTCGATGGATGTATGTCGATGGATTTATGTCGATGTATTTCGATGTATATGGATGTGTGCATGTGCCTATGTAAGTGTTTGTATGTATGTACGTACGTACGTACGTATGTATGTATGTACGTATGTATGTATGTGTGTAAGGGTGTATGTGTGTGTGTATGTATGTATGTGCTATTTCACAATATTGCTATTTTTATTTCGAGATTAAAGTTTTGATATAGATATCCTGTGAGTTTCATCTGCGATTTAAATTCAAGACTTACATACTTGTTACTTCGGCGTAATGTCAATCCGCAGCCTCATCAGGATGATCCGCACTGACACCCTGTTTCGGACATGAGCAATTCTGAATCTGTTCTACTGAACCTCGCATTGCTATAGAACGTCCCAATGACATAATGAAAACAGGGGGGAAAACGAGACGTTTATTAATTAAAAACATTTGGTGTTTACGACTTGTTACAGTCCTGGGCACATATTGATAACGTATTATCTTGTTATCATGGTCTGGTAAGTATAAGCAAACTCTTATTGCAGTCTCTAAAAAAAACAGCCTCAATAAAAATGCGGACCTTTCAATATAGCGTTAATTAGTTCTAACGCTGACTGAGGAACTGATGTGAAGGCTACCAATACTGGGTTTGGAAAATTAGCATACCAGATTCTGGTATTCATTTCCTATGTTTTGACATCTTCAAGCTTTCAGAAATCGATTTTCAGAGATCGATTAACGAGGTACTTCTTTAAAACTTTTTCTGAAATTACGCTCCCATTCGGCACAAGTAGCACAAATCCTTCTCGATAAATTTACGTAGGTTGATATTTATATATATATATGTATATATTGTACAATTTTTACAATATAATCTCACTATAAAACAAAGCATAAGTAGGTACCCTCCGGAGTGTTTATGAATGGGGGGGGGGGGTGTCCTCAACAAAAAAAAATCATTGCGACTATAGTCGGAAACCTGAAATACCAGTGGGAACTTTTTATATCTCAATCTAGCACATTTTGTAACATAAAAAGATGCTAAAATTGCACCAGATTGAATCTAAGGTTAACTGGTAATTTCTCACAAAATTTGAAACACCATTTGAACATCTCATATTTCAGACAAGAAACGACGATAGTAGGGAAATCTGATATACGAGATGAAATTTTTCAAATCTCAGTCTAGCACATTGTACGACTTAAAAAACGCCAAATATTGCACTAGATTGCATCTAACAAAATTCAGGTGAAAAATTTCTGTTCCCCATATTTCAAGGCCTATGTGCTTAGCTCCAAAATATTTGCCAAGTATTCAAAGAAAAAAGAAAGAGGATGCATAATCCATTATGATTCTTGTATCACCTCAACATACCCGACATGTGTCACTTATTATTTTCATAGATTCATTGTTTTTACATGAATTGAGGATACATATATATATATATACATATATGGTGCGTTTAGCTTGGCACAGGGTTCTAAATCCCCGGGGGTAGAGCGTGTGGTAATAGTGAAAAGTGTTGAGACTATTTGCTATTTGAGGCTGATGGAAAGTATGCTATAGTTATAACTTCGTTGCAATAGTCTCATCCATAGTCTCAGTACAACTCTACATACCTATTCGGCGAACAAGGAAGTGAGCATTTTATAACTGATTTGAGGGGTGTATTAGATGAAATGAAAGTAAACGAGAGAAAGTAACCGTTCACAAGGACACTTGATTAAGTAAGTATTAAAATTGTTAAGTTTCAAAACTTTGGAAGATAGCATTTATTGATGAGTTTACTGTAGTACAAACCTTTGTGATTAATGATTAATTGATATTCAATAACAACTGGGCTGCAGTGAGATGTTCTTTTAGAGCTTATTATTTAATTGATCTTGTGTACATAAAAATATACAAACTTACAAAAGACACGTTTACCGTAAACAATGTGAAAGATTCAGTTCTAACATTTGGTCTAACGCAACCTCTGACGACTATCTCGTAAATCGATTGCATAGTAAATTAAGTTAGTGTTCAAATCAAACTTTGCTCATATGTTTGTTCCCGTTACATGATAATCTTGGAGTAAGCCATTTCAAGCAAAAAAAAAATCTGTAACTACTTATTTTCATTGCTATCAAGATGATTCCAACGTATTATATTATCCTGGTATAATCGTTCAACAATTTTCTGGACACCAAACCAACGCGTAGGTGATTTAATGCTATCAGTTTCAGTACGGTGATACCATCTAAGGGAGCCGAAAGCCTAAACAATACAAAATATTACTGCAAAGAGCCTATGGGGGGGGGGGGGACCACGGTTGCTCAACATATGAGCATTTGCTAAAAGTATTTTACTCATTTACTTTGCAACTGGAAACGTCTACATTTTTCTTTTAAAACATCTGAAAGTAAATGTCCTAGAAAGGTTTAGGTCGCCATTTGTGGAATATCCGGCATATTTTAAGGAACTATCCGAAAAAAAGTTTTCTCGGCACACTTAGTTAAGCAATCCAGTTTACTCAATGCACACTATGCAGGCAAATTGATAGATAGAGTCCTCAATTGAGCCATATATTTCTCTATGTATCAAAAGTGACAATGTAATATTTTCTTTAACAACTGAAATGTCCAAATCGTGCCACTTTTCAGTATCACCAACTCATCTGTAAGGATTCCATGAAAAGATAAACGGTGAGGGTTGGATAGGCCTACACTCAGAGTTATAATAAATTCATGTAATATGAAAGAGAAACGTATCAAATCAACAATATACAAATAAATATTACACTGCAATATATGTATCTGAGACGAAAGTTGGTGTGACCATCAATCAATACATTTTAGAGGCTTTTAGAGGTTTTTTCACTTTGTAATTCATAAAAGAAACGTGCAAATGAAGCATCAATTTGGTCAAGTATTGAAATTTACGTTAATCCTACTTAAAGGCTAAATGACTCGAGTGTTAACATAAACCTTACATTGTTTCTAACTTACTTATGTTATTGTTTCCATTATTTCAAGCGTTTCACATTTATTATGAGAAAACAAGTGAGAAAAGACTGACCTGGCAGGTTGAAAGCTTGATAAAATGAAACAAGTAATTTTCAGGATATAGAAATTCAATTTAAAAATGAAACTCACACATTAGTAAAATTTAAAAAAAAACACTGCCTTAAGGTCTACCAAGGGATTGTTTCTCTTTGCCCTGTTAAAAATCTGTGCACGAAGTAATTTTGGAAGACCTAATACACAAAAAAGTATGCAGAGCCTTTCTAACAATAACCTACGCTCCCGTTAAAACAGAAAACTATCCTATCATACTGAAAGGGTATAGTCCCGAAATAGGCTACTTAATATTTCTATCGATATGCGATATTCTCACGAAGAACAGATGGGTTAATAAATATGGTGATTACAAAGGCGTTACATGTAAATTTGTTTACGTCATTTAGATGTTCGAATGAGCCAATATATACCATAATCTCCACTCCTGTACCACCAGAGAAACTTAAAAAAGACACTACAAACATATTAAAGTTGCACATCACGTGTGGTTTGCTCGTTTGAACTTGAAAAATCATTTTAGAAAATATTTTTTAACGTTATAGTATTCTTTGCAATGACATATGCAAGTGCAAATATAAGAAACTTGCACAATGAGAGCAAAGGATCAATTTCATATTTTAATGAACCGGAAAACTGAAAAAATTATTAATCATAAAAAGACGATATGTTAAAGAAATTAACAGAAAACGTACTTACCCCATCAAAGAAATTTTTGTCCAGATTGACGATAGTACAAGTTAATATCACCGTAGAACCCTGTCGTAAATGATCTGTCGGGCTGGAAATTGTCAATATTGGGGTAAGAGACACCACCGGTTGATGCAAAAAGCCAATTATCCAAAGAAATATTAAATTTAATGTGGCAAGGTGACCCATGGCTGTAAATAAGTTTCTATATATACCATTGATATATACGAAAAACAAAAATCTCAGTCTTTTTTTCACTCCTTTTCCAATTTTCTCTTTTATTTTCCTTGTCTAATGTCGATTAGTCCTGCTACTGGTAGTAGCCGAAATCAAAATGAGCTCCACGTGTCGTCAGACTCAATCACCGACCTGCTTGAAGTGAAAAGTATTTTTGTGCAGGTACTCTGAATCGACTGAAACAAGGAAGGAAAGAATACACTTTGCAATACGTGCGTGACCATTTGGCGTGCGGCTTGCTGTTAAAGATCTGACAAGGAGGAGGGACCTAGTTGTAATATTCATGAGTTACTGCATGTCACTGATATGATTTCCTATGAGCAATATGATTTACAATCGATGATCGTAATATAATGATCTAGTAGTGAAGTAGTGAAGTAGGCTAATATAAGTATTTTTACATTCCGAATATATATATATATATATATATATATATATATATATATATATATATATATATATATATATATATATATATATATATAGTATTACCACCCACTTACAAACTTCTGTCTATTATATACTTGAAGTATATATGAAATCCCAGTTATACTAATTGGTATGCTATGCCCAACGGTGTGTATGAAATAATTTATAGAAATTA
Organism: Stichopus chloronotus; assembly: GCA_021234535.1. NCBI lineage: Eukaryota > Metazoa > Echinodermata > Holothuroidea > Aspidochirotida > Stichopodidae > Stichopus > Stichopus chloronotus. Next base: position 24,221,443 of record CM037829.1, read on the forward strand.
TTCATTTCAATTTGCTCTCGCTGTTGTGAGAATGACTCATCTAATTACGAGGTATATGGTGAAACATTTTATTTTTAATATGTTACCTTGTAAAAACTTGTATGATGTACTTTGTTTGACATACCACATATGCCAAAATGGTACTGACTTAAAGCTTGGTAAAAAGAATAGATATATAGAAAAATCAAGGTTTAGCAATTTACGGTCAGGTGACGACTGTGGATGCGTAGTGATAACAAGAGCTAACTATACGTCAATTTTGAGCGACTATCTATCATGATATTTGCGAGAACCACCCGTTGAAGAAGATGACTACGATAATGATTATAAAGACCAAGTAGTTGACCTTGACGATTGATGACGAAAATCTGACCAGGTATGGCGATTACTAAGACAACCATACTATTGGCGATGATGATGATGATGATTGTGGTGATGATGATGATGATGAAAATTCACACCGTTATTCTGGGAAGATTAGAAATTACAAAAGGTGGAAGAAGTCTACAGCTTGTAAAGTAAAACTTTACCTCTGGTGAATCCAAACTCAACAATTTCTATTTTTTTTCTTCTTTTTTTTTTCAAATGGTCAGTTGAGATGGGAAGACCGTAGGCTGTTCTAGAATGAAAAGCCCATTTTACTGTTACCCGGTAAAGGATCGCATCTCAAACCTGCCGTTAGCCAAACTTTATTGTTTCAAATGCCGTCGACGTTATCAACTCGGTCATGATAGTGATGATAATAATGATAACGATGCATGGTAATGATAAGAAAGCTAATGATGATGGAGATGGTAATAATAATGAAGACGATTATGATAGTGGTGTTGACGATGATGACAGTGCTGACGATGATGATGGTGATATGATGATAATGGTGATGGTGAAGATGTTAATGATGATGATGGTCCTGATCATAATGATGGTGAGGATGATGGTCATGATAAGCTATGATGATGAACATTATGATGTTAACGATGATGATGACGGTAATGATGATGATGATGATAATAATGGTGAAGTTGATGATGGTGATGGTAACACCATAAATCAAGAAACAAATTGAAATTTCTATCTTTTTTTCTAAATGTTGTTGTTGGTCGATTCTATGAAATGATGGTTCTCGAGGTTTAATCTAAATGCACGTTCCAATACTGCTCATACAAGTCGTCTTTATTGTACGATACGGTATTCCTCCATATTTCAGGCGCTTACATCAGACTCCATACAACTGACCTGTGCATGTTTAGACAATTCCAAAGCGTGGGAAATGAGTTTTTTTTCGTGTCGATGATAATCGTAACCTGTGTAATCATGCATTTGTGTGGGTATGTGTGTCCTTGACACCCTACCTTTTAAACACGATATCTCAAGAAGTAATGCTTGAACAGATCTCGTATTTGGAATGTAGGTGTTCCACATTAAGTAGGAGAACCTTACCTTTTGTGGTGAGGTCAAAGGTCATTTGGGGTCAACAGGGTCAAATTGTGAAAACATTGTAAACACGATATCTCGAGAAGGAAAGCTTGGACAAATCTCATATTTGGTCTGTAAGTGTACCGCGTTGAGTAGAAGAACCTTATTGTTTGTGGTTCAGGTCAGAGGTCATTTGGGGTCAACAGGGGTCAAACTGGGAAAACCTTGCGAACATGATATATCAAGAAGGGAAGCTTGGACAAATGTCATATGTGGTACTTTGGTGTACCACATTGAGTGTAAGATCCCTAACTGACAGGTTTGAATGATTAAAGTTGTCTCAGCAGGAGTCTATGCACTACACTTTTTGATGGTTTTGGGGATATCGGACAAGCCCAATAGCCTTTTCTTGGGATCTGGGGTAACGTCCATTAAAACCAGAAGACTAGAAGAAAAACCAGGAAGCTCAGAGGTATTTGCAGAATTGTGACCATTTCAATGGAGGATTTCTGTACCTTCGAATGGTATTGAAAGGGCAAAACTGGTCAGATCAGGGAGGTGCACCTCCCTGGTCAGACATTGCATATTTTGAAACAAACGATAAACTTGACTATAGACAGATGGGGGTCGCCAGGGTCTAATGATTGAAGGCGCATATTGTCAAAGCCTATGAAAGGACAATTCAGGGGCGCGTGTCCAGGGGTTTTCCGGGGACGGAGCTTGGTCTGAGGGCATGTGTGGCAAGAATATCTAAGTTAAAAATAAAAGGAATATCTTACACACATTTTTGTCTGAATTTGTTTGTACCCTATTACAGAGCGGGATTACTATCTAAGGGCAGGGCTACAAAAAGTTAGCGTATCTATGAAAAATAGTAATACATATATGGGAATTTCAAGCTAAATGTCTCACGGAAAACGGTTCAAAACCTTGCCAAAATTTCGGAAAAAACTCGTGAGTTAGGCAGGAGATGAACGTAAAGAGAATGTGAACAGAAATTAGCATAGCAACGCTAGGGTCTAACGATTGGGAGCAGGACTGTCTAAGCGGAGCGCCACCATCATTGGCGACGAGGGTACCCGAAAATTTGGGCTTTTCAACTGAACCAACCCAGATGGTCGGAAACGGCGCTTCCCGGTGTTCTGGGCTTCATGTACCCAGCCTTAAAATAGGGCTCTCATGTTTGCTATTTTTTAATTAATGAGAAAAACATCATCCTATGGAAAAATATTTCTAATCTAGATTGCTATTATCTAGAATATTTATGCTATTGTAATTTCCTGAAAAGTGGATTCAACAGTATTTACCTCTTAACGATAACAGGTTTTTTTTGAAAATTTTTTAACTAGCAGGTGAACTAAAACAAAATCTGGTGCAATATTTTGCATCTATTGCCTCTATTTCGGTACCAGAAAAGTTATTCCAACAATTTTTACTCTCATCGATTACAGTTGTTCATTGGTTTTGCTACGACTACGATTGCATGGCGATGTAGAACTTGTTCTTGTACAGATAACTTTGGAAAATGATAGCCACATTGAAGAAAAAAAGATGACATACAATGATATTTTGATAGACGGGGAAGCATGAGAAGATTGATGGTTGGTCTAGGTCTGTGAGAGAGTTGTGAGGGAAGAGATATCCCCACTACCTTTTGAGAAAATTTCACATACTAGCTGAACTTTGATGCAATCTAGTGCAATACTTGATTTCTTTTGAAGTCATAAAATGTGCTAGAATGAGATATGAAAAATTCCAACTGGTATGACAAACTCTCTGACTATTCTCACTCTTAGACTGAAATATGAAAAATTCAAATGAAATTTCAGATTTATTGAGGTTTTTCTCAATTACCAAGTAAGTTCACAATCTGGTGCAATATTTGGAATCTTTTTCCTTCATAACATGTGCTAGACTGAGAAATGAAACATTCTAACTGGTATTTGAGATTTTCCGACTATCGTCACTTTTTTTCGAGAGTTGGGGACCTTCCCCGGTCGCGACGCAATTTGTGTATATCGGCAATTCATTCAAATACACAGTCATCAAGAGAACTTTGGCCTCAGTTCTCCTTTTTAGGGTAATTTGTTGGTGTATTGAGGGGGAGGGAACGTGCCGCAATGTTTTTGTTCACCATGAACGTGCGAAGGACGTTTCACTTTTTTGGGACAGAATTTACCCTTGGCTAGAAATTCTTCATTCCGAAATATAATGTTTTAGTAACAAACTTTTAAGGAAGTGTAAACTTAGAAGAATGCAATAATAAAATCAGTCATGGTAAATAAGGCTTTTACTTAGTATTATAAAGTACTAAGTACTATTAGTAAGTTCTACCCAAATTTAAAATTCGTTAACTCGATAATTGCCATTCGAAACGTTACCGTTACTCCCTGTGAAGCAATGGGTTGGGGGAGTCGGAGATACTGGGGTAACGTTCTTCATTAATTTCGAGCTGATTCGAACGAAACAAGTACATAATCAACGGATGTATCCCTGGTAACGTTATCTCGACTAGCTAGCTATATGGTAAGTCAGTCAATCCATAACCTTCTTTTGTCCATTCCGTTAACATAACACGGCAACGTAATCACTGCGCGCGAAGCGCACGGAAAACGTTGGCATTTGGGATGTGTAGATGAGTGTAACCTTATTATATGAACACCTAAATTGGTCACGCACAGTTCCCTTATGAGCATTTATCAGCCTAGCGATTATATCAGTGACTCACCTAAACAGTGGGCGATATTTGTTACAAAGTCCCCCTACCATTCAAAAACTGAGCCAAACCATTTTTCTTTTACGAAACGTGTGTTTGTGTGTGTGTGTGTGAGGGGGGGATTTGATATTATGTCGCCCACCTGTCGAAACCCTCGTCCCCCAGGATTGACGCTCATATAATCACCCAAATGCATCATGTGACCACATTCAATTGTATTAGTTATCACTTTCTCTGCACAACTCTCCTTCATATTTTCTCACTGACTTATCCTCTAGTGTATTTGCGGCGTAGAAATGTTTCTGAAGTTTGAGAACCTCAGGGCTTTGCAGACATCTTGCTAACAAAATGAAACAAATGAAGAGGCAAACTGAAACGTCTCACTGCAGAAGGAACATGTGAATAGAGGAACGGTTATACCTAGAGATTGTAGCTGAGACTGTGAACAGTCACTAAAATTGTTTGAATATCTGTCTTATTGTGCATACACTGTACTCGCTGTTGTGTGTATATTAGTTTCATTCTGCTTCCCATGAAGAGTGGATAACTGAGAGAAGTATAGCCAACAAGAAAAGAAAAACTCTCATTCAAATATTCATTTTTTGGACTGAGTATTACCGATAAAACAGTAAATATCCTTTATGTAACTTCGAATCTAGGTAACCCTTCAAAATGTAACGAAAGCGGCATGGAATATCATTTGGATTACCTCCCACTACAGTAGAAGTGTAAAAACCAATGCTGGTGCCTTGTTTCCCGGGCTTGTAGACAAATATTTCTCTCCAGGAGCCCCCTCAACAAAATCTTCAACACTAATTTGAAAATAAGGCTACAGTAACATGAAAAATAGGCAGCAAATCATTAAATTTCACAATGCAAAAATTGTCCGGTAAGCGATTTTGCGTATATGACAACAGTAACCTCAAAGAATACCAAGTGTCATACATAGGACTATACATAATAATCACACTAATTCCTTCAGAATCCAGAAATACCAGAAAGAAACCGAAATATCCAAGATTTAATTAAAAAGAAATCTGACCAAATACTCAATAAGCGGGAAAATACTCCGCCAGTCTGATACAGAGCAACGGGTGTCAGGTGTTTGTAATATGTGCAGTTTAGAGGAAATCTAGAAACCCCCTGGTCCAAGAACCATAACATTAAAAGGAGATATGAGCTTTCAAAATGGACCCATCATGTTATATACTCCCAAAGGACTCTGAACTGTACATTTCATCAGTGATGCAGATTGCTTGTGGTGCAGGGACTTGGTGTGTGTGGTGAATAGAAGTACTGAATATTCAAATTACTTACTGGTCTATGTATAACGCGTATACGTCGAACGACACAAATACCTGCATGCTTATACACATGTGCCCAGAAATCGAGTATGCACCGAAGTATTCCTCAGATCTGAACTCGCCGTCACTCTTGATGTTTTGTAACCACCCTGAAAAAGCGCCTTATACGTGGTTCAATATTTTCTTCACAGTGCGTAAACATTTCAAGTTCTCGTCCAATTGTACAGTAGGCTTACGTATACGCTTTCACCTAGCCTATTCTGAATGAAGGTACTACCAACACATGGAAAATGACTTTGCTACCAGATGTAATCACTCAGCACCGAAAAAAGGTTGCATAGGTTGAAATTCGGTGTCACATTCATGAAAGGGCAAAGACGGAAAACGTCATGTTGACTTCATGTACTACCAGCACCTAACACACTGTGCTATGCTCTATGGTAACTGTGACCTTCATCGGTCAGGTAGACACTGCATGTCATACACAGGTACCTGACCCATCAAGCTGGAGTTTTATCTGACTAACCGTCTAGGTGGAGATTGTGACACACTTGCATTTTTTCTGATTTGACATTTAACCAAGTGACCTGTGATCTCGTGACGTCATAAATATTTTTATTTTTTATATTGTCTACTTATTGTCTACTTTTGGTATATGTTAATTTAACTCTAGGACTAGTAACTCTAGAAAGAGATAATAGTAAAATGTGTTTTGGTTCTTGACCTTTGACCTATGACGTCATCAGCCTGGAGGACACTACACCCCATATCTGGGTACCTACATACCCGTTTGAGTTTGAGGTTTATCTCTGAGAAACTTGATTTACGACTTATTTTTAATAAGTCAATTATAAGTGAAGTCCGACTTGTGTTAAAATCTTGCCTGGAGTTCTTATTGATTCACACTTAAGTTGGAGTTCCCAAACTGATAATGTATGCAAAAAGTCTCCTAAGAACATATGTATGTAGTTCTGTACAAGATAAGACATCATGTTCCCAAACAGGTTTTATTATCCCTGTCTTATACTCTTGTTTACCCCCAGTTTTCGTATTGTAATATACGTTGAGGAACACGCATAGTGTAAAACTGGATAGATTATTTTTACTACAGAAAAAGGCTATTAGGTCAATTGCCCACTCTAATTACTGTTACCATACAGCACCTATTTTTAGTCATTTACGAATTTGAAAGTTTCAGCTAGGTACATTACTACTGTTTGACTCCTTCTTTAATCTCAACAACCAATACCATAAGTATCAAACTCGCCACGCTTCCTCCGTCAATATTGCCTATTCTTGTTTAGCTTTATGTGAGAACCGTATACGGTTCTCAGGGTCCACATTGTAGAATTCCCGCAACGTTAACCTCAAAACTAACGCTGTCAACATTAGTCAATCACCTAAATATATTTCTTTTAAATAAAAACATCACGTAATATTTTCCTCCTCTCCTGTACTGTATGTTTCTTTTTTTATTGTTTTTCGTATCTTGATAGAATTTGGCTGTGATGGGGAGGATGGGGATGGGGCAGTTGGGGTTTTTGCTTTTGTTCTTATATATATATATATATATATATATATATATATATATATATATATATATATATATATATATATATATATATATATATATATATATATATATATATATATATATATATATATATATATATATATATATATATATATATATATATATATAGTGGATCTGTCTTGCACAATCTACGCTTTTTCAGATTCTCCATTCTCTTTTTTCCGTTATTTCATTGTATCTATAATTGCTACTTTATGTGAAAAAAAAAAGAAAAATGAACGAACGAACTGAATTCGTTGAAGAAATTAACATTTGCATGTTTTTTAAATACACAATAAAGCGTAAGTTTTGACTGCCCAATGTAATTATCCCATAAGTTTTGTCATTTGCATGGAGTATGATATGAATAGTCACTGTTTTTAAGTTCAGAAAGTTTGTCTTTAAACCTTGAGAAATTAGCTAATTTTGCCAAATTTGAGAGAAATCAGTATAAGTGCAACGTTTCAAAGAGTTAGACTGTGGGGCAGCTTAACTCCCCCCCACCCCTGGGAGGGGAGCATCTAAATTTTCGATTTTTTTTTTGAACGTGTGAGCATTTCCGTGTTTGTATTCCATAATATATGCAGCATGGGGGGCATGGGGACGGATAGTCCTGCCTGCATTCACTCCTACCCTTTAAATATTTTTTGCATTTCTTTTTCGTCCTACCGTCACTGCATATGTCCTTGTAGTTCGCAGAGTCTAGCGGAGACCGTCGTGGTATGATTGAGATCCAAAGTTCCAATAAACTTTTGTATATTTTCCCTCTATGAAATTTTTGGTTAATAGCACAGGTTAAACTCGTTTTCATCTCAATAATCCTGTAATAGAAAATCGTAAATACTTGATCTTTGCATCGGAAGGGTAACAAATTATAAAGATCTGCTTCCATTTGAAATGAAAACAATAAATTCGAAAGTTAACAAAGGGACCTTGGAGTAGACAATTGTTCAAACCTGCATAATAACTACCAAATTTTTGGCCCTCGTTTAGAGATATTTATAGCAAATAGTTGTCCAAACGGCGACCACCATAGTTTGACCAAACAATTAATATGTTTAGAGGAAAAGTAAGTTAACGATATAAAGCCAGCAATAATAATTAAAAAAAATATGTTGTGTATAAAACTCAAAATCATGACACAGAAGGATATTACTATAGTAAGGAAAATTATTCTCCCAGCCGTTGAACAAGATGTACGTCTGCTGTGTGTTATTTCAGTCAGAAGGGGATATTTAATGTCAATTAATCACGGGTTACAGAAGGTGTTGAATGTTAATGAATGTATAAAAGAATATGACCTGCATAGATTGGTCCCTGATATTAACATTAACGTATAGACAATAACATTATTCTTTTTAGGTAGTTAAGTCATATCTAGATAATCTTATCGCTGTATACTGGTCAACAATTACTCATGATCTTCATGACATACGCACAAAATGGAATTATCATCAACTATTTTGCATCAAATTCCTCAACAGAGTGGAATAAGTTTCATGTTCTATAACGAAATTAGTTTGCAACAGGGCTGAAGGATGTGCATCCTCTGCATGTATCTTCCCTAAATGTTACAACAACGCTGAATATAACAACAACCGTAAATGTTATAACAATTAACGCTAGATGTGACACCAACTGTAAATTTTATAAAATTGAACAATAAATGTAAGAATCGCCCACCGGTACATATTATACGACTGTAAAAAGCAATAAATGTGATACACCGTAAATGTAATAAAGATTAACGATAAATGTAATAATTATTACCTCATCGGGGGACGAGGAAAATGACAAGGCTACCGTTGAAATGTTCTGTTTTCCCTAGTTATTAATTTCATGGTCTAGCCCAAGATGGGGTACCCCACGTTGAATGGAACACCAATTTAGTGGTAAAAGCATTACGCTGTGGTTAGTGTGTGGGGTGTGTGTGTTTCCATTCTTGTTTTGTTAATATATAAATTTTCGTCAATTTTGCAGGAAGGCACTAACGGTAGAACCATGCATCCCGTTTTACCTATAAAGTGATAGTCGAAGTTCCATGTCAAAGGTTACATTTGGTAAAACTATTTTTTTAAGTATTTTTAATATGAAACATCCCACTATAACATAAAATTTCACAGATATCATGAGGATGTTTAAAGCTACGAAAATATATTGTTTAAATAGCACAATTATGAAGATCACGCTATGAATGGAAAACACTTTTGACGTGAAAATTGTGCCACGAACTCTTCATAATGGACAGGTGCCCTGAGGTGTGAAGTTATGACATGCAGACTCTAGGAAGGTCAAAGGTGAGAGGTCAAATTGCATGGAAATTGTTAAGGTTCAAATGCTTAGAGGTTCAAAATGTCAGTAGTCTGCTATACCGGTTGAAGACTGAAGAGGTGTCTGAAAGTGAGAAACTTATCCATAGGAAGTTATGAACATCTATTTGAATAATTCTATAAGGTGAAGAAATCTTTTTCCATATTTGTATGAAGTTTAAAAGTAATGTAAGTTGATCTTTGTTTCTGTTACTCAATGAAGATGGTAAGTTAGGCTGCTCTTTATGAAGACGCACGTTGGTGCGGAAGTGTCAATTTGACATGAGTGTCGTTTCATTCGGCAATCTGTGGACAACCTAAGAACGTATTGCATAAAATCCACTGTACCTTGTGCATTAAGCCTAGACTCCTGTCCTCCTATTGTCTGAATTTAAAATGAGTTGTTGGGGATTTAAAATGGCTCTTGCACATAGTCTTAAACGCCTAAAAATGCTCACTGGGATTATTTTGAAAATTTCTGTTATAACGCGAAAATGTAATCCCCGTTTTATAATAAAACTGTTCAAGGGGTCAGTTCAGGACACATTTGATGAGTGTGCAAGGAAAACGCAGTGCCGGGGATAGAGATGGTGACGGGGGCGGAAGTGGAGGTGGGGCGACTGGAGTGGGACTGTGGGGGAAACGGCTTCAACAGAGACAAACCCATAACATACCAGAAAAGTTTTCGTTTCAGAGGGATATCTTCGAGGCGAGTGTGACACGGCAAAGGATCGAAAGGTCTGTGATTATTACATACCATTGATCTTTATTACATTTACTTTGACGAGTTACCTTGAGGGGTTTTTCACATTTAGTGTTGATTTTACAAAATTAACGGCTGGTATTACATTTAGCGTTGATTTTTATAACATTCAAGATTGGTATTACGTAAAGCCTTAGGCTAATTGTAACATTAAGTAGTGATACAGTTCCAACTTTTTGTGTGTTTTGCATATTTCTTGTTCGTTGTGGTGGTTTTTTTCATGCACAATCCTGTAGCTCGGCTGTGCGTAACATACATTGAAGACCAACATAATATTACACAAAGTCTGTTTTAACCTAAATCTGTTTTAACCCTAATACCAAATATGTTTGAAGGCGGAATACGCAGAAACTACAACAAATGGCAATCCGTCTGCTGACAAATCTTGCGTAGCAATGTCTTCCATCCCGAGAGCCAATTTGGCGGGAACGATGCGTAACTTACAATGAGATAAAGCCTACCTTGTTAATATGAGATTATTCACTGATATACTGCAGAAGATGATTACTTATGACAAGCTGTTTTTGTTCACAGTTTTATTTTTTCTCTACCACATATGGACGCAACTTCCCAGGAAATCACTGTTGCGGAATTCGTTCCGTTCCTGTAAGCTTTATTAATTTTACTAGTCGGTTTTCAGACCACAAGTCGGGTCAGCCAACAACTATTGCTTATACCGCCAACCTCCAAGTTGGCTTCAAAGCTTATACAGAATGCTTGCGTAAACCCAATAAACCAATGACAACTAATTAAGATCCAATCCAGTAATTCGTCGACAGATTGTGTTTTTACCATTTGCTTTCTTGGAACTTACGGTTTCTCATAAAACATTATGCATACAGTCTTTTCTCATCAAAAGTACCTCAATCAGTTTGCGGTATAGCATATAGCTCTCTAGATGTGCAGATGTGGCGTGTATAAGATCTGTTGAACGTGTAGCGTTGTGTCCAAAGGTAATACCTTTGGGTTGTGTTGTAAGGATGTACTTATACAGCTGACATAATATAGTTCATTTTCTTTCCAATCGGGTACTGTATAAGCATATCTATTTGACAGATTTGTGATAAAAAAGTATTGGCCAAAGTCAAATTCAGTAAGAAAGTGTCACAGTAGACAGAAAAACCGTCAACTTTGAATTTTTCTTTTGTTGACGTTTTGCAGCTGTAATATTCATGAGTACGTGATTTACACCTTTCCCTAGCTTTGTAGATGGAATGTTGTTGGGTAGAGGTTATCTATATGTGTCTGCAGACTTCAGGCAAACATTGATGCCCATTGATGACCTATGCATATAAGATTAGGCACATCAAACTTATGTAAAGCACAACATATTAGTCTAACAATATATATATACATGACTATTCATGCTAACCTTTCCTTTTTGTGTATTCGAATGTGATAGTCTGGATTCCGATGGTAGCCGAGTGTTACGGGAATCTTTCGAGGCATGTCATGCTCGTTACCCGTGCGTCAGGAAGCGAGCAGACTGCTGTATGCTGATCACGTTCCATGAACTTGTCGAGTGGTTACAGAGTCGTTAAAATTGCTAGTGGCTTTTCATGATTTACTGATTCTAAACGCAACATTTCAGACTCAGTGCATTTTCCAGTCTCCAGTATAAAACGAGCTGTTGTCTTAAAGTGATTACGTACGTAGGTAAAAAGTACAAACATGAACATTTCATGTCCAAAAATTAAGTATGTCTTTCAATTGCACTATTCAGACAATGTGGGAAATAGGGCCTAAATAGGTTTCAGGTGGTAACTTCTGCCACTTTTTCAACACAATGTCAAAAAGTGTGTAGTAAGGTAATGTAATGGTTGACTGTTCTGATGCAACTGAATCTTCTGCTTGTTTGAACAAGCCAACGGGAAGTATACGAGTATTCAGTTCGTTGAAACGTTATAGTTACCGGTTTGTAGTTCCTATAACAGTGCATTCTTTCACTAAATATCACAATTCTCGATACCGATCAAGGAGATAGGACTTGAGTATGTTTTGATACAGTGAAACCCGAACTGTAGCATAGTCATTCTGTAGGCATATAGTCTACTTCTTATAATAAGAACTTATACTTTTAAAACATGAATTCTGTTGTTTACTGTTTTTTACGCAGTTTCCGATGTTTTTTCAAAGTGGTCACTATCATTTCGTTCATCGCGTGTACATTTATTCAAGAAAAACTTAAGATCAAAGACAATCTGTTGGCTTTTCCTTACACTCGCAATCGCTTTAATGTTGAAGCATATTTGACTATGGATGGCAGATTGGTGGGGGTGTATATGGGTATTGAGTATGTTTGTTAACTTCAAGTGTATTTTGATTCAAGTTAGCCTTAAGCTGAAAGTACATCGAGTATGTTTGGCTTGTGTGTAGATGGGAGAAACACTGTTGTCAAACTATCACTCATGTAGGCCCTAAATAGTTCAACATTGAACTGTACCATGCCGTGCACAATATATAAGTTTATCAAGAACGTAACTGAGTGTATGATGATAAGATATCCATATGCCATACATATTCTTGTAATTGGCAGCAGTCATGAGTCATCTATAAAAGCTTACCACCTAACAATATTTAATAAAGATCACTTAACTTGAGTTTGTTTCCCTTTTGGTTTGTTATGTAACGTCATTTGGAGTACATCACGTACGTTCCTTGTCATGAGAGAGAAAGGCAACTCCTGGTGAATGTGTGGCCACACACTTTAGGATTAGATAATTTTCAGCATTCATGGGTACTAACTTGTTAAGCCGGCAATACATATTCTCTTTGAAAATACCTCTGCAAAAATTTTCCTAAAGTAGTCTATTAAATTATTTATGTGCAAGCAAAATCCCAACCTGACAGTATGTACGTAACTTAGCCTACATAAGATTTTGTTAATGGAATTTACCTTCTTATCACTGTTTTTGGCTTAACTTTGACAGTATGCGCTTAATTCTGTAGTATCCGGAATGTACGGTTGTTATGATTGTTGTGTAAGACAGGCACTTTCTGTCTCATAACACAAAAGTATCTGTCACTTTGTCTCCTTTGATGATATTGCCTACATTAGGCATGGAGCTGTAGCTGTTTTCATGGTGTTTATATTAAATTTCTTGTTGAGTTTTGAGCTTTTAGGAAAGTGCCTAGATAGCTTCAGCGAAATGGAGGCATACTGCCTCATATCGGTCGCCAATGTTGTTGCTGTGGCAACATGCTTTTGGATAAATATCCAGAAGGCAGGAGGAGTTTACTCACATGTAGGGTATAACATCATATTTGCCGGCGGGACTAGCTACCAACATATCTGAATGACTGGTTATTATTTCATTCCTATTGTAGGTATTGGAGCCCATTTTAAAGAGACAATATTCTGCTTAATGTAAATTGAAATTAAGTCGTAAAATTGACTAATCGAAACTGCCAGCAATATGATTGGGTCTTTGTTCTTTTGCCCATTTCATCTGTATCGTCATAAAACTGTTGTTTGTGTTAAGGGATATACTTGTTTTTTACCTGTCCCATATCGAGATCCACGTGCACCCTGATTATAAATATGACTTTTCATGATAATTACAGGATACGAAATATTTGGACAAACACATGCAAGAATAGAGGTACGTGATGTACGTAATGTTTGTCTGTGGCCTGTACCACGTGATTCATATTATTCTCGAAGGCAAAGACATCAAAATATTATACACAAATCTGGGAATTGATCCCCAAAAGTCGTTGATAAATTTATTAATGGGGCCTGTTTACCTCTACGCTTGTGACTGCATTTTGCAACGACACCATATTGTTCGTTAGGGTTATTTTGTCTTCTTTTTGTTTTTTACTTTTTTTCTGCTGCAAATATCCTCCAAAGGAGAAAATGATTTACTTTAGAGAATTACAAGGATAGAAATCGAATGTGCTCATTATAAGCAGTAACAAAGTACTACATGTGATTAACTTTCCCATGTGATAATTTACACATCGGTTAACCCTGTGACGTCAGTGTGCTATCTCTTTAAATAAGAAACAATCAGATATCAATAATGACGAAGTAAGCTGAATATAAACAACATCGACCCATTTGTTGTTCTTACTTATTAGAAGAAGTTTATTTGGAATTTATCAGTTGAAGCGCACGAAAAGTACGCAATGATCACAAAATAGGAACAACCTTCCTTTTACTTATAGAATATTGAAACTGGCCTCGTCATATCATTTAGCTTTGGTTAGTAGCCTTTGCTTAGTATGAATATTTCATTTAATGTTACTTATTCACAATATATGGAATTGCTTGATATGTGTTGTTTTAATATGCTATGTTTTAATTCAGTTCCGTCTTGTTTGATATGATGTAACTGTATAGTTAACTGTACATGTTGTTGTACTATATATAATATAAAATAACAGACATTGAATTATACCTAACACAAAACGTTACAAATGAACACTGACACGTCAATATAAAAGATTCGACCAGTGTGAAGCAACCAGTTTCATTGATAACAATCAATCTTAGAATCAATTTAATCCGTAACGAAATCTAAAATATTAAATCAATGTCATGGTTTTTCGGCTCTCTTTGTTTCTTCATTTTCTCGTTTATTGTATTAGCAAATGTGTTGATAAACAGGAATTCGTAGAATGTACTACGTTTTTAATATTTACTTATATGAACCACAAAACTGCGTCCACAACCCATACCTACCCACCAACCCAACTTAGGTTCACTCAAAACTAAATCGGAAGCTTTAAACTTTTCCTTGCTGGAAGCTAAATCTTGATCCTCGTTTAGACAGAGCTCTTTCATATGGTCCTTCCTCATCACAGACAATCAAACTTGGAAGACGACATTGCACGAAGATATTTTTTAATTTGGCCTACCATGAAATGTCATAATTTATGGCAAATGTTGCCACAAGTTATGGTATGCACACTGCAGTGTCATTTTTCCTTTGCCCTTCATATCAAGTAACACAATTGTACAGATGCATTCACCGCTCTGGTTGACATACTACAGTGCACCCGTTCGCTTTAATCTTTATTCACAACTTATATCTTTGTTCAAGAATATGGTGAGGATTAAAAGCAACTTTGACCAAAATATCAATGTTGTTGCCTCAGATAACTTTCATTAAAAGTTGATATCAGTGAAAACTAGCCTGGATCATACACTGACCAAAAGATACCGACATACTTCCTTATAAATTCAAGGTTTCTGGCTAGGAATATCATGGTTACTAAATTTTAGACTTTGACCTTAAATGACCCTTAAAGTCAATGCAAGTTTTCAAAGAATGTCATCTACCCATCAGGATCTTTTTCATACCACCGTCAAAAAGTCAAGTAACAATTTTTCAATGGATGTCATTAACACATGGTTTACACTTTTAGTCCGATTGACCTAACATTACGTTTGACCGTTGATACGTTGAAAAAAAAGAGAATATAGATCATCTATGCTATATCTTCTGACAAAGTTAAGAAAGCTCAGCTAAGCTTTAGTGCTACATCGTGTTTATAAGGTTTTTCAATATTAGACCACAAGTGACCGAGATGTGCAAATCTCCGGTAATCAAATTACTAACTTGAACTTCTGGAAGTGTATGCGTCTTCAGATATCTTGTTGACAAACAGGGAAATATACGCTCACTTCGCCCCCTCCCCTCCACCTACACACACATTGGCACATGAACGCCGTAACCACTGCACGGATCTTTCCATCTTTCGGTAATTAATCTATCTGTAAGTATCACAGAGAAACGCGATTTGATGAACAACCAAATCATTTATGAAATCATTAATTACAACAGATCTATTTTATCAAAATTTGTTAGACCTCACTCCAAAGCAATGTCGAATTAGCTGTTCAGATTCTTCTGTTTGAACATTTAAATAAGTGAAGGAATATGGTCTTGCGATATTTGATATGGTAATGTGATAAGGTTACGTCATAGGATCATTCCGTAGACATGAAAGTTGTGACACGAAAAACGAAGTCAGACCTACACTTAAGCTGTAAAGCTACCAGTTGTTCATCATACACTACGTCAAACTAAACATCTAAAGATGCATACTTAGCTTGTGTGTCAATTGTATATTGTCAATATGAAGCAAGTGAGCCTAAACGATACGTTTCAAACGTAACTTTACAGAAGATACAAGTTACACAGGAATTTAATTCAGTTGCAAAATGGAATCAGGGAGCTGCTATCAGAGCTCCCTGGGTGAACAAAGTAAAACGGCAAATGGCGGGATGCGCACTCTCATGTTCCTTGAACACATCAACGCAACACACTAAGTCAGCAGTCAGCATATATTTCATGGATTATCAAAACCAATCAACATGTAAGATCAAATTTTTGCCACGTTGTGGCCTAATTCTACTCTTTCTTCTCTATTTCAAATTCCAGAACGAAATTAATGACGTAGCAGATTTTATGACAGGATCGTGACGTTGCCAGTCAATCCTTTCCTTGTACCTCGGTTTATGTAAATTACGCACATTGAATTGTTTCATGAAATTATTTTTTTTTCATTTTCAAATGGCCTAAAAAGGATCTCCATGTGTCACATGCAAAGGAACATTAATGAGTAAGTACGTGCTATGTACCGATTCAATTTGGTTTTGAAAATTCTTGAACAGACACTTTTGCCTTATTCATATGCATACAGCCAGTACAAGTCAGGGTTCAAAATTTAAAAAAAGAAATGACAGTTCACATAACTATCGGATGTGAAGCATGATAAATAATGCTAATAATTATAAGCATTGTCAAGTGTTTGTTCCCTTTAAACTCTTCACAAACATATCGATATCATTTCAATATTAACTAAACTGCAGTGAGAATAAAAAATACTGGCTTTAAACTGAAACTTAAGCAATAAATCGAATTTAGAGTTTAGACATGGAAGAAGTTCGGCAACGAAAATATAAGGGCATGATACATTATAAATTATTAACGAAGAAATAAACTGGTGAAGTAATTGAAATGTTAGTACACAAGACTACACTTTTGTTCAGCACTGAAGACTGAGTTCCTTTCTCATATTTTTCACTTTTCTTGCAGAGATTTTCATAATTTTTAAAAGAAGAACGGAGAGTTCTGCAAAATCCACACCACTTATATTCTGAGGTGCACAGGAGTAAATTAAATAGCATGAACACCAGGAAAGACGGTTGTATCGTGATGTAATTTTCAGTCAACAGAGGAAGACACTAAATAACCTGTGTTGGTGTTGGCTACTGGCATATGACATTGACGTCACCAATAGCCGAGGTATCAGGATCTGGTTGGAACCCTGTATGACATAATCATGTAAACCCTTAAAGTTAACCTTATGAACAACATAAATGGTATAAAAGAAACAGTACCAAATAAAAGAATAAATTACTACACAAATGTGTGGAAATCCCATCGTTTAAAAAGAAAAAAGTTCTCTACGATATTTCATCTTCCACATCAGATAAGAAAAATTCCTTAACTTCCGACGAAATCTGAATTACGAAAAATAGATACCAATTGATGTATACAACAACAAGCAGAAGACGCATTTTTATACTGGTCTTATATTGGTCAGGCCAAGGAGCATTTAACCCCGCAGGATTAGAAATACGTCATTGGAAACTCTACCATTCATGATCACATTACCAATTGTCAGGAATGCGAATCTTGTAACAGCAACAACTTCTCAAAGCATCTGATGTCTCCGATTTTAAAATAAGGATCTAGGAAACCATGTGTATAAACAGAGAGGTGTTATTTAGAGGGTAGCTGGAAGGTGTATTTAAATCTAGTGAAGGTGAGCTGTGCAGTTGGTTCAAATGTATTTTTCCCCTTTATTCGGCGGTTGCAATTCAATATTATTCATCGAGCAAACGTCATTTCAGTGACTAAAACTGAAACAAGTAGCTCGCTCAGAACAGTACTTTGATCCTAGCTTAGTTAGCGTCCAAACTTAAGGGTAAGTGGTACAAAACTCGAAGCGACTGTGTGATTGAATTAAAATGATTATTGAGTCCCTATCTTCACAGGAGATCGCGTGAAAATGAACTGAAGAGGGAAAAGTCTTATGTTTTGACAATTTGATGAGAGAAGTTTCGGGTGGTCTCCTGAAATAGCTGGGAATGCGACTGAGAATGCTGTGGCAGTAGGTCTACAGAAAACTTCCCGCTCTTGCTGTAACTGTACCAAACGATAAATACCATATTGTGTTTACTTTCAGCATGAGCCTCACATAGAAATGTAAAGACGATGCAAAAGGCTGTTTCAAATCTTATCTCAAATTTAACGCCGTGCCTCCATCTCAGTAACACCTCCATGGTACAAAAAAGTACAACCTACTTTGGGTAACCAATTGCATCATCATCATGGTTGTTCTTCCACGCTCTCTGCATTTTTATTATTGTCATGTTGTTATATACACCAGTTCTAAAGCTATTACAATTCAGACTTTATCAGACATTTAACGTTCTTTTTTACCTGATGACTTAGATGAAACGTCTTTGAAAACGCTTTTTTGATCAATGAGGTTCCAACACATTTGTGTACTAATTTGATTTTTTATTTGGTACCATAACTGTACAACTCTTACCAGATTAGGCATGAATAGTCAGTTGCACCAGGGAGGTGTGATGGTTAGATTGAAACCACACTCTAAAATGCACTAATAAATAAACGAAAGGTCTTTTGAATTATCAAATTTGTTTGATAAAAAAACGGAAATCATTCACTGGATTGTCGGCAGAGAAATATATTTGTTGGTGCCCACCAGATATCAGGTGATATATGTCATTTGTCATGCATTTGTTTTCTCCTGAATATAGCTTCGTTTGGAGAGGGAGACACTCAAAATTAGGAGAATAGCAAATTCTACGTTGGATCATATACTGAGCGCATTTAATCACATATGCAAGTATCATTTTAGCGGAAAGGAAAAATGAAAGACTGGTTGCTTTAAATGAAAGTGTGAAAGACTATACATTATAACATGCAAATAAATATTCAAGAACGTATACATTATTATTTTAGACATTAGTAAGTTCCAAGTTAGTCCACAAAATGAACAATACTTTTAAGAAACTTAGTACCTCCTGTCTTACTTGTCTAACACAGACCGCCCAACAAGCTTTTTTTGAGATTACTGGCCAATGATTTTGTATACTCTTTATACAATACGTCATGTAAAACTCGACAAGGTTTGAAACATGGACAGTATTTATGATGTTGTGAAATAATAAATTACAATAAACTTTTGTGAGCACCAACAACAATCAAGCGTTAATGCTTTCTTGTTCCTTCTGAACTTTCCACTTGTGAAATAATTTTTTTACGGTAACTTCACAAACAGACTGGTAAAGTTTCTTAAGAAAAGAGGGTTTAACGGGTTTTAGGTTATTTGCTTAAAGTAGATTGATGGACATGGAAGTCTTGCATGGTTACAAACTTCCCTGGCACAACCAATTTACAATCAGTTCTGATCAGAAAAAATAACTACATAAGTTACAAAGATTGAACAGACCTCTTGTCAAACGTATGCACTACTTTGCTCGCCATGTTTCTCATCGTCTTATTACCACATATGTGAGCATCTTAGTACATGTGATGCATTTGTGGAGGACAAATTGATATTTATGCATTATTTTAGAAAAAATAGTTTTAAGTAACTAAAGACTTGGTCAACCGCGAGATACGAGATTCTTCCTTTCCTCTAAGCCTCTTTGTTATTGTTTTCCAACTTCGTCTTGTACAAAGGGAACATTTTCAATTTTATTTATCTCTAGGGTGGTAGACGTTATTTTTCGCTGTTTCACGGTACAAATCCTCCAGGTCATGATACTGAACAGAGGAATCTTGAGGCCTTTTTGCCTCCAGATACCACTCCTCCGCAGTTGCTGCACTTGCACCACCACAGGGTGCTGTTTCACCTGAGTGGGGATGAGTTTCTCCGGCATTATCGATAGATACCATTAACGGATGAGGCTTTTGCAAAGCTGATGGAATTTTTGCCATCTCCTTACCTGCTGCCATATCCATGTAGGCTTGGCTAGATTCCTTGGGTTCCGCTTCACTTTTTATAAAGCTGTATGTATCACTCTTTGGCGTCTTCTCGTACTCGTGTACAGGCGGCAAGGTTGGTGTTGGGAGAGGAATGGACGGCAGATTTCTAGAAGATGGAAGAGACACTGAGCGTTTCAATATCGGTGATCGATCATGTCGTAAGTGGACCAACTGGCTAGAATTATCTGACTGCGATTCCGAGGCACTGGACGCAAACGACGACGTCCGCATGCCATCTCCGATATAGTCGATGTTCATCGTGGTGGTTGGTTTCCTTAACCGAGAT
This sequence comes from Stichopus chloronotus, assembly GCA_021234535.1. Lineage (NCBI taxonomy): Eukaryota > Metazoa > Echinodermata > Holothuroidea > Aspidochirotida > Stichopodidae > Stichopus > Stichopus chloronotus. The sequence continues at coordinate 24,241,850 of CM037829.1, forward strand.
ACTGTACAGCAGAGCAGTTTCAGTATCACTATGGTGCACACCAAAACACCTATTATAATCAGTATTCCTTCAACCAACGGAATTTTACACTGGCATGGGTCCTGCTTTGAAGATTGGCATTGCTCCTCAGGATTTGTACAGACGACAATTTTTGTCTCCGAAGAAATTAATGTCTTTCCATTGTAATGAACCCTGCATGATATTACTTTACCGTTGTCATCGAAAGAAGCAGCATTAAGGACCAACTGATTGTCGATTTGGGTCTCATTAAAACGTCCTTCCCAGAAATCGTTGTGCACTTTGACCGGCATGCCATGGAAGGACCATTCGTAGTTCACTCGTTGAACTGGAGGAATAAAACCGATCTCACAGTTGAACGTAGTCGATTGTCCGACACTAAGGTAAACCTTGTCTGTCGTCAGTGACGATGTTAAATTCTTCTCTACGACGTCTTCCACTAAGAGGGTAAACGACGCTCTCGTTGTCCCAATTGCGTTGATTCCCGTGCAAGTAACGACGGTACCGCTCATGGCGATCTGGACGTCTGAAAGTCTAACCATCACCTTTGTGTTACCGTCGTAAGTTGCATGGAAACTGTTGGTTCCTCCCCGGTAGTTCCAGGAGCAGTTCATCAGTTTCGTCATCTGTGGGTTGGCGAATGCAATGAATGTTATATCTACGTCATCGCCTATGGTGTGAGAAAGGGAACTTCCTGTCGATATCACAGACAACTTTGGTTTTCCGATCCAACAAGATCTATTGTCGCTGTTGACCGAGTCAAAATAAGAATACTTGCATACAAAAGAGTCGTCAAAATCGTTGATATCTTTTTCAATTTTGACTTTGTAACCTCCTCCGTAAGTCGTTTCTATTTCCGCAAATTCACTCTCATTTCTTTTGTACCATTTCATGGTGGGGCGAGGGACGACATTCTTAGCTTCACAGGTCAATTCTATCTTTCCATTTTTTTGCTTACTTGAACATTTTGGGTACTCTAGTGGAGCGACCTTCATCACCTGCAAGTTGACCGACTGAGAGCCAAGCAACCAATCACCGTTTGTTGAGTCTAGCAACACACACTGATAATGGCCATCATCTTCTTGAGTAATTCCAGTGATAGAAAAAGTAACTTCTAGACAGAAAGTACGGTTAACTCCTCTTATTGTGAAGCGGCTTGATTCTGTTTTATGCGAGGTAAGATTGTAATTGCCAAGTTGAATAGTTTGGTCCTTAACGAAAGATATTACCTTCCCCTGTTTTTTTTAACAAGAGAAAGCAAAAAGTCAATGATATGGCGATAATAAAGGACAATGAACGAATACCCAAATCTGTTTCATCTCAAACGTTGCCAAATATATACAGCTTAAGATAATCGGCATGCAGATAGTACAGACTACTTGCACATAACAATAGTTTTTTTCATTAAAAATACGCAAAAAAAGTTACCATGGGTTAACTTACAGTTGGAAACGTTAGCATATCTGTCTAAATAATGTCATACCAGATATCAAGCAACAATGTTTACTTTTTCATGTAACATAATACTGCACATTCTGCAAATAACCGTGTAATTTCTGTTTGGGGTCGCCTTGTTATTCAGAAGGGACATTATTGGGAATTAAATATAAGTGTCGTTTATTAGAAGGGTCGTTCCTCCGAATCGACCATCAGGACCGTTATTCCCCAAACGACCACTTCGGGGTGGGGTGAGGGTGGTCTATCTTTGAATACTTCCCCTCAATTACTTCATAATTTAGTCACATTCTTTCCGACCCTAGATCCTCTTAGTTTCGATGTCCCCTACGTTCATTGTAAAATTAGGTCACAGAAAACAGAATGGTCCAATTGGTTCCAACACATGTTCCACAGATTTGTAAGATATCTCATGGGTTCAGAAGATCGCGTCGGTAGTTTAAATGATCTTAACTTTAAAACTCTAGCCTATTTCAGTAAAAGAATAACTAACTACTCTTGTTTTAAATTTGGAGGAACGGCCCTTCGGAATAATGACCCTTCAGACTAATTGACGGAAATAATTTCTTACACCATACAGTGACTTTTTCGCAATGCAGGAGTTCATATCCAGTTTCAATGCACAAATGATAATGTATATACTTTAAGTGAAAAAAATATTACTATAATTTTATTCAAACGTTGTCATGTAAACCAAGATTATTAATTTACACATTTCTTTTAAAAGTTCCAACGAACCTTACAGAAAATAAATCAACCAACCTGCGTAAAGGCATCGTATTGTAATTGGTAGACTTTACATTTTAGATGAATTTCTGTCCCTGGAAGAATAAAAGATGGGGCATCGAGAGACGTAAGTTCAAGTTCTGTCTCTGCGACCAAAACCTCACAGAAGAGCCACAAAACAAGCAACAATCGCACTGTTACCATAGCCATAGTTTATTTTTAATCAAAAGCACGCCTTGGTTGCCAGTTGTTCCTAGCTAGTACAGTTCCCCGTCGCATCGAAAACAGGTCTTACTTCCACAAATGTTGACTGTGAAGTAAAGATTGTCGATAGTTTGTGGGAGTAGACAGAAAGAAAGCCAACGAAACTGGGCTTATGTTATCATGTTTTTCTTTTTTTGCTGTTGTCTATGATCGAAAGGAAACAGTGTGTTTATTTTTCTGTACAATATGCGCTGAGTGTAAACAAAGCGCTATTGAGGAAATGACAACACAAGCGACTCTCGTTTCGTTCAAGCAACCGACCTCCACGAGGGAGACACCTACAAACAATTGATTGTCTATCTGGATCAATTTTTTACCCTTGGAGCGACTTAACGAATGAATGGCCCACTGTAAAAATAAAGATAATTTTTTCAGAGTCAATTTTCCCCATAAAATTGGTAAAAAAAGTGCAATCTACAACAAGTGAATCAAAGTATCAAGATGGTTGTGAAACCACATGAGGCTAGCTGTTGTCTAAATAATAGAACAAAAATATCACAAAAACCAAACGTTTTCAACAGCTTACTTGAATGATGAGTTTACAGAGTTTACAGCGACCGGGAAACGAGGTGGAAAGATCACAGTGTTACGTAGTACGTCTGTGCCATGCTCCCGTTGTACATATAAGCAAAGTTTGCTTTTTGTTACTTTACACCAGTTAACATAGGTATTACTTTCCCACAGAAGCCGCACTACACCATTCCATCTTTGCAAACAACAAAGTAGGATTAATCCTAGAGGATGTTCTTGGAACGTGTAAAAGTCTAAAATTTCATTTCGTAACCACTAGTAATTTAATCAAATTAGTACTTTCTAAAGTAAATCAAGGGTTGTGTGACCATTGTAATCATCAGGTTCGTATCTAAGATGGGGGGGGGGGGGGGGCAGAGGGTTCAAACTAACCCCTGCAAAATCTGGAGTTCCATTCAGCCTTTGATAGTAGGCCTAAGTTAGCAAAATATACAATGAGTTTTAATTTGTTGGTCATAATTGTCTGGTTAAATGTTCCACTTGTGGTAAAATCGAACCCCCACTGAAAAAAAGCTGCATACGTGCCTGATCATAATCATCATCACCGTCCTCGTCATTAGCATCATCATAATCATCATCGTCACCACCATCATCCTGTGTGTTTCAAGTTAAAGATGGTGCGGTTTACGGAGCCAGATCTCCCTCTCTTTCTCCTATTGGAGCAAGGCTCAGCAGTCAATGCACAGCAGTACAGTATATGTACGAGAAATGGACGACGGTGCATCGACGGTTTTGAGCACATATAGAGTTCACATATGGGTACTGTCTTAATGAGGAGGTATCTCTTATGAGTATAGAGGGAGTGCACGTGACGTTTTAGGTACCACGTGATTACTTTTACTGGACTGCAGTAATACAAACCTATTTAATATTCACATTCACACACAATTTTGAACTATATACACTGTCCAGCTGGCCTAGGCGTGTGCAAAACAGTAACAATACATCATACACGTACTAACCTGGATATCTCCTTCAAATAAATGTTTCCGGTTTCAATGTAAATCTAAAATGCAATACTCACTTAACTTTCGAAAATATTCCTGATACGTGTATTAAAAATTTATTTATATTAGAAAATCAAGTTTTTACAGCCGTTTCCTGCTTGCAAACATTTACATTACGATTGTATAACTGTGTTTAAAATACACCCACTGATTTTCTTCCCCCCTTGCTATATATTTCTCCAACTCTCTCTCTCACTTTTTCTCTCTCTTCTGTTTGTTAAAAACAATAAAGCATGAACAAACTTCGGTGTTACTCATTTACTCAAGAGTTTGACAATTAAATAAACCTGATATCTCCGTGATGGTTGATATACGGATACACCATCGAGTCGGGAGTTTTCCCTTTTCTATAACATCCTAAATAGAGTCCCAGTGAAACAATAATGCATTTTACTTACTTCTCTACTCACTTTGAGTGTCAAAGAAAAGCAAAAGGAAAAGGACGTGTGAAAATGTTGTATAGTAATAATAAAATGATCAATGGAGTAAAACATGAAAACATTAAAGATATTTGAAGAGCGAATGACGATTAATTACAGAATAAAAAATAGAGGTTTGACCTAGCAAATACTTCGATCTCCTCCATCACTGCACCTTTCATCAAACACTGTAATCCTATTAAGTAGTTTCCTTGGGTGTCTTCCTGGGGCATTGTCAAATGTTATTTCCCAATGTTAATCAAGTTACTCACTGAACTCCTAGATTTCGCGTTGAGAAGATCACAGGGGGACCAGGTGTTTCGAGTAAATTCGTATATATATATATATATATATATATATATATATATATATATATATATATATATATATATATATATATATATATATATATATATATATATATATATATATATATATATAAATCGCACACTGTGTTCTGCGGCGTGTTCTTCTGCGGCGTGATGAAGAGTGAGTTACTAAAGTAATACTGGCATGCCGGCATGTGTGTATTTATATCCGTGGTGGATTAATTTCAGCTGTATGCCGGGCCTGTTGAGATGTGTAAGAAGAGTCCAGTAGCATGCATTTAAGAATATATATACACGGTGGCGAAGAGCAAGTAAAGGAGCAATGAAACATCCTTACAGAAAGTAGAAGGGAAGACTGAAGAAAAGCCGGAAAGGGAAAGAAAAATACATACTTAACGAACAACGTACAAGGTGTAGTTTGGATTTTATACCTTGTTTTTGTAGGGTGCCCAGTTTGTAAATAAGACGATTGTCTAAGTTAAGGTGTTTGATATTGTTGACTACTTTACACGGAGTAGTGTTACTACACTAAGTCTAAAATATTGGGGATGGTGGATTAAAGTGTGTAGCAACTGGGAAATCGGGGATTCTCAGACGTATAGAACGAATATGTTCATTCTACTAACCTGCGTTTAGTTTCACCAGTGTAAAGGATTTTGCAGCGCTGACAGCTAATGATGTCAATAATGTGTGTACTTATGGTCCTAAGAAGTCTTTTCTAGTTAAGCAACATTTGCATGTATTTCAGCCGACTTAACAAAAACTAGCAGATCCTATACCTGATGAATAACATTAAACATGAATGATTTTTTTGTGACTTCATTTCAGTCTCTTCTCCATGTGTAACATTGCCGACATTTCAGTCACCTGTGCCCTGTCTGTCCAGGAATACTGATATTGATCGAGTCATATCAGAAAACCGCCTCACATTTAGATTTGGTACACTAAGTCCGTGTGGTTTAACTCTAAGAAAAATTAATTTGAAATATTCTGACATCCAACTTGTTCGTGTTCTCATTAGAACGTTTCTTCATTCTTTGTGTAGTCTGCCAGTCTGTATCAGTATTGTGTCACATTGTAAAAGGGTTTTTCAGCACCCCCAGCGTCTCCTTTCTTCTCTTCCTATAATCTTTTTTCGCATTCTACCTCTCCCTTTCTTTCTCTCTCTCGATATAATTTTCCATAGTCTTTGAACAATCGATGATGGAAATAAAATAAACAGTAACATCAAGCTGAGCAGAGGCATCACACGGCACTGGTATTTTTCCATACTACTGATCCCGGATATGCAAAGGTCTTACCGTATGACTATTGATAAATTAAAAAAAACATGAATAGATATTACAAGAAATGTTACTCGATGGTTCTGTTGTTTCGCTGTTTGTTAGTTTTGTCAAATGAGATATAACATCATGGACCGATCGGTCTAAACAAGTCACCGCTCAATTTTGGATATAACCCAGGGTTGTTTATTATTCAAATCCTTTAACTAAATGAGTGCGGGGGAGGCGATTTTATAAGAATCACATTACCACTCAAATAAACATGAATAAAATTAGGTAAATTTTGTGTGTAAACTCGCATTTCATAATGTCTTTCTGTGGTAAGAGTTTGACTACATTCCAAGTTAATAAGAATCTACCTTAGCTAAGATTAGAAATTAGATAACAATTATAGCCACTGTGAGAAACAACCGTGCATTGTGACAACCATTTGCTATCCATCCCCAACTTTGTCTATGAGAAGTCAATTTTAATTCAAGTCCTTGATGTCCCGTATCGTAGTGAGTAACAGTACCCCTATATACACAATTATATCATTGACTGCGTGCATGTAAGTGTGCATGTGCTTTGGGTGTGCCCCCCAACTGCCCAAGTACGCTATGCGGACTTCATTTATGACGAAAAACCTAACCCGAGAGGACTATCTACTGTTTGGAAGGACTGCACTAAACTTGGTTAATGGATTGTCTTTTGTAAAGAAAGAAAGAAAGAAAGAAAGAAAGAAGTTGAGAAAGAAAGAAAGAAGTGGAGAAAGAAAGAAAGAAGTGGAGAAAGAAAGAAAGCAAGCAAGAAATAAAGAAGTGACTCACATAATACCACGCATCTATAACAAGTTTTATAAAATTTATATGTTTAGGCATAATGCACCAAGTCAAAAATTTATGAACGCAACCAAGAAAAATTTTCTACTGAACAAAATAGTAACTAAAATAAGATTTGAGTGAAATAAATTTAGAAAAGTATTCATCCCTCTTAGGACATTATCAGCCAATATTCACATGATAGCATACATGTTTATCCATTCTCGAGAAGTACCTACCCTGACCATTATGATATATCACGTCTTTCTATCATGTAGCAAAGGTCTTCTTGGGACATGATTTTAGCACATTATAGAAATCCTGTGAGGATTAGGTGACATTTTTCACATAATCATGTTTTACTGTCATTTCACTGAACTTAGTGACGGGTCTAACGAGTTCCTGGATTCAGGAGTCAAACACGTACAAGTACATTTAGGAAAAGTTACTTCGCAAAGATAGATTGAATATGTTTTTGTTTGTTGACAGTAGTTTTTTAGTTGGTTATCAACTTCATCTCAGATTCGTTTCTAACCCTTCTAATTAATTGCACCGTGACTTAGATTTGATCACTGGAACTTTAAATTTATATGAAAGACCTTATACCGTTCCACAAGTTTAATTTATATTTAGTACCCTTCCCCTAGTTGATACTTTGATCTCACACTTTTGAGGAATAAACTTTTGATTTGTTTGAAAGCCGCTTTGTCCGTTCAAGTTGTTATTTGTACTTCCTTTTGGTTCAGTGAGTCATCGTTGATCTCACTTTACTGATTTAGTAACTTGGGTTCCATTAACTTCAACTTGATCACAAACTTTTAACTTCTTGAACATCTGTAAATGGTGTGATGTTTCAGTAGTAAAAATAAAATCCTACTAATTGTACAGTTTTGCCGTTAAACATTGATTCAAATTTTTGTTGGAGGGGGGGGGGGGGGGATTGCTCAGGAAGTCTGATATGTGAAAATCAGTATGAGCGCTTTTATCTACCTCAAAAATGACATCTGCTTTGTCTCCCTTGGTCTGAGCGGTAACGTTTTCGGTTTTGATTGGTCTTGTTCCAGTCCAAACCGACGATTGCGTGGTCCCGACATCGAAAAATCTTCTGACTGGTTAGCTGCTTATAAGTTATCATTAAATCTTAACAAAACTAAGTTGTTGGTTTTTGATAACAGCAGAGGAGATAACCTTTATTATTTGAGAATTCCAAAGAATTCTGTTGATGGCAGAGAGTCATTAATTTTGGTCGCAGTCATTTTGACTATCAATATAATAAACATTAAGGCATACACAAAGAGCTGTAATTTCATCTTAACTGTATTAAAAGGTTCCTATAAAATTTTCGATTTTAAATAGAAATGAAGAATGGACTACTGGAAGACTGGCTGTTAGAACACAACGGCCTTGACCTCACTAAGGTCTCCCCTTTCACGCAAGAACCATCTTAACAGATCCCAGTGGTTTAGAATTAGTAATCAGTCTTCAGATTAGATCTGGTTGGCGTATCATGGGAAGCACCGTTATTAAGTAGCGTTGTAAAGCCAATACGTACTGTTGTAACAAGTTCTATGTACACTAAAAGAATCTACGACATTTACTGTCTGATTACCAGTATCACAGGAGATGATCTAGAGTGTGGATCGAAAATTTTGTAGAAACCTAAGAATACAGATAAAATGAAATTACAGCATTTTCTGTATTTCTTGTTTATTGTATTGAGAGTCAAATGACTGCTGAAACAAAATTAATGGATAACCCTCATTTCTTCTTAAGTTTAAAGGTACTATTATAACAAAATGGCAATTTTACATTTTTTTTAGTTGTAACAATTGACAGTGAGCTTTGGAAAAATCACATTGAGAATGCTGCAAAATCCGTTTAAAGAATAGTTGGTCTTATGAACAGATATATGCGTACATAGCTACATAATGTTCTGTTCTAATATTTAACAAAAAGCTCGAATTGGATCAGACTAGAAAAGCTTCAGCTTCATCTGGTTCCGTTTTTTCCTTTTAATATGAACTTTAATTTCTTTGTGTGTACTTCATCTTGTATGAACAAGTTCATGTACTTCAATTGAAACAAAAATAAACGAAACGAAATAATTTACCCGATATGTATTCCATCCCTGGTTTTGGTCAAACACATCCGTCTTGACAGCCATGACAGCTCGTTGATAAATATGCTGACTATGGTGCTTGTTCCCATGTATAAAACTAACGTTTTTTTTTTTTGTAATTTAGAGGTGGTCAGTAGCATCAAAATAAGCAAGTAGTCCCCTTGTACAGTTTGTGTCTGTGTCATCATTTTTCTTTATGGATATTACATTCCTGAGTAATTCCTCGAACACATTAATGATAACATTAGTTCTTCGGTCAAGAAATTTGCAGAGGCAATAACATACTTTATTTTTTTTCTGTTAAGTGTGTTCAAATTAAGTGAACTTGATATAATTTTCAAGTGGTCTGAAAATTGGCAAATGCTTAGCAACGTAGAAAAATGTAAAGTTATGCATATTGGTCATGGGAATCCTAAGATAAACTACAGTATCAGTGTTATTAATACCCAAGAAGTCCAAGCTGAAAATATCTTGGCATTTTTGTATATCCTCTCCTGTTCAATCCTCTAGACTGTTCAAAAGCTGATAGGACAGGAAACTAAATTCTAGGTATGATCAGATGGAATTTCAAATTTCTTCATAAGGACATTGTTGTGAAGCTCTACAACCAGTTGGTTAGGCTCCATTTGAAGTAGGATGCGCAGGCTTGGAATTCCCATTTTCCCCATTCCCAGACAAAAATATGTTTTGTTCGAAGTTCAGAAAAGAGTGTCTGATTAGTTCCATGAGAGGTGTCGGTTATGTTCATAGGTTAAAGATACTTATTCTTACATCCCTTGGCCTTAGACAACTTCGAGGTGATCTGCTTCAAGTGTTCAAAATTGGTCATCATGTTGATAATTTAGTTTGTTTTTAATGATCTTGGTTTCAGTGGTCTAAATTCAAGAGGTTCTCCTGGTGACAGATTAAAGCTCCAAAAGATGGGCTGTAGGCTGGATGTAAGTTAGAAAGAGTTCACCTCACACTGGCAGAGAGTTATAGATGAATGGAATGACCTGTCGGAGTCTGCAGTGATGTCTTAGAGTGTTAATGCTTTTCAGAATCCACTTAATGAAGATTTTCGGTAGTGTGGGATATCCTGATTGTTGTTTAGGTTTCTTCAGTAGAAAAAAGGACTGTGTCAGTGTTCAGTACATGAACTATCTGATGATTTTTTTTTGTGCATATTTCCAGCTTTAATGACACATTTTGTCACTGGACCAATTATACTGCTGGTGGGCACTGATTTTAAATTTTTACCCACTCAGTGTACCAGTGCCTCACTAAGGAGTTGCAGTCACCCCAATTTGTATTAGTGTATCGTAATCCCCTGTCCTTTTAGTTAGATTCGCCCTCATTGTTTATGCCAGTTCTGCGAATTATAACACTGCTGTTTGTTTGCTTAGCCTAATCAGAAAATCTGCGCTTCCGATGGAATCAATGTATGGAGGAAAATCACGAAGAAGGCTGAAATGACGAAATTGTGTGTGCTACCAGGTAGCTTCAAATATGTCCATTGCTTCTGATAACTGTTCTATAACAGTCTATAGCTGTTATTCTATAGCCTGTCTTTGTCAACGTGTGTTACTGTCTCAGTGCTCAGTTGCGTGATTTACGCAAATAGTTAGTGCTTACTGAGTTACCACGTTAGGATCGTAGGCCTAACCTGTCAAATTTAGTAATATGTCAAAATGTCATTGCTTGTTAGCATCAAGTTGTTTGTAACAGTAGATATTTTCCCGCAAGTCGCTGCTGAATAAACATTAAGCGGAGTCATTGCAGAATACCCCACTTGCCAGAGCTATGCCGGGAAACCCACCATGATATGCGTCCATGATGAGGGACAGGTCTGGAACTGACAGACACAGTGGTAGCCTAACTGATATTGACTTAGCCTAGGCCTAATGTTAAGCCTAAGCTGTAGTGTAAGCTAAGTTGCCTTGACATCGGAATGGAAGTACTTAAGTTCTAAGTCCAAAGTGAAAATCAGTGGAAATTCCCTTGGAGTAACTACAGAATACCCCATCACCCAAATAATTACCATGAAAATTATGGATGGGAAGTCACAGTGACTTTTCTCATCTCAAGCATGCCTATAGCCTATTATTACTTCTGAGTCTAAATTAAATGTAGGTGTTGACTGTATCACTGTATGCATGGCCCAGTAGGAAATAGTCCAAACAGCCCGAAATTACTGAGGATACTCTTGCACACAGTCTATTATCTAGGGAACAAAACTATTCTGAAGCATACTGAACTACCAATAATTATCATCAGAAAAACTTCCAAAAAAAGTCCAACCAGTCCCTGCATGGCTCTCCAACTAAGCATCCATCTGGACCTGGATACTGAGTTAAAGTCACAGTGGTTACTTATAGCATGTTACATTTTTCTCTTCACATCGATGTAGTATCCATCTGGAGCTGGATGTTGAGTCATATTCGCATTGCTGCAGGGGTGTATTAATAACCTGTTAGTTTCTCTCCACTTCGACTTAGCATCCATCTTGAGGCTGAGGCACAATTCGGGTTTATTTACAACCCGTCACATAATGCTTTGCAAATTCACTTCATATCCATCTAGACCTGGATGCTGAGTCGCAGTTGTAGTGTGGAGAATTATTTATACAGTAGATGACTGTGATTCAGCATGGGGATGCTTGTGTTCACTTATCATCCATCTGGACCTGGATGCTGAGTTGCAGTGAGGGGGTTTTGGTTCCTTGCGTAAGCAAAGGTACCTATGCAGTCAGGTTGGTGTGTGTGTGTGTGTGTGCGTGTATGGGTTTTTGTGTTTGTGTGTGTCTGTCACACACCTTGGGTACGCTCTAACTCAATATGGGCAAGTTGGATAAAACTTATACTTGGTGTACAGCTTCGTCATGGTGTGTAGCTGTGCCCTGTTGTTGGCGTTTGGTTTGGTGTCCATATCTTGCATGTTAATGAGGTTATGTGGTCAAACATGAAAATCTTAAAACTTCCATATTTCCATAACCGTGGGTCAGATTTGTTCTAAACTTGATATGGTTGTCTGTTATTGACAGGTTCACGACCCTGTGAAATTTAATGCTTATTGATAGAGGGGAAAAATGTTGTGGTTTTAGTGACGTAGATAATAGGATTTTGGTCATTGGAAAATTGTTGCTCTGTTTTAGTGTGATGGTAGCTTAGAAGACCATCAGTGAATGTATGTAATGGTTGAGTTTGCATTATCTTTATGGATTCCAATGGGTTGGGGAACAGTTTTCAGTCACTGTGTCTACACATGTTATAGTGAGTTGTTACTTTTGTCATTGGTACACAGCTACAGTATGGTAGCCAGTATCATCAATGTGTGTACCAATTGAATTTGCATTATCCTTTAACTTGAAAAAAAAAATGGGGAACTGTTTAATTCTTTATATCTTAACATGTTTAAGTTGTTTGTAAATTTAATGGTTACACATGGGCCAAAAATGTTTGGAACCCAATGTGAGCTCAATTTTTGGGACCCAAGTTTTTTAATTCATTATCTAAACATGTGGTATATTTGTTGATTCAATGGGGACACTGTACAGATGGGCCTACAGTTTTGGACCTGATTTGGACTCCATTTTTGATCCTAATTCTTGATAGCCCAGAAATTTGGGTCCCCAATTTTGAGGACCCAACTTTTCACTTGCCGTAATTTCTTTGCAAGGAACCACAGTGCCTATTGGGCTCTTGTTCAGGTTAGTATTTGAGTACCTTTGGCTTATTAGCATTCTTGTAGACAAAATGGGGCTCACACTTTTTTGGGATGTGATGAATAGTGGATTAACCTTTGTTAAGACTAAATGATTACAGTTGATTGCTTAGTGGTAGTAGTTGATGGCTCAGGTTATTCTATAATTGTACCATTCCTGTAATATTAGGTATACACCTCTTGAAGTAGTAACTGAAACTGAAAACTCAACATGATAGGGTACATATTTAAACATTATACAGAAATTATGGCAAAACAAAAGTGGAGGAGACCTGGCAAAAGCAATGCTTATCAATGGCCAGGCCATAGACAGAGCAAAAACATGAAATAAGTACTGTATATTGTACTAAGTTACCAATAAAGGCAGTGAGGATACAAAGTCAAGTCGATTCAAACATTATTGTACGTCTATGGAAAACAACAGTATTTAACTACCCATGACAAGGCTAGTACAACTTGGGAATCAGAAGACACAGAGATGTGCATAATGCAGTCATCATATTATGTTTGGATGTGGTTTAAGAATAAGAGACTGGGAGAATACATAGTCAGTCTTGGAATGACCGTGACTCATACTGTACTTAAATAGGCCTTGGCCTGTTGGGAAAACAGTAAGTCCCAAGTGTATTTTTGAGAGGATATGCAGTTAAGATTGGATCCAGGGGCCTATAGGTATTAATATCTGATTTGAGAACGACTGATCGTCCGTCCATATGTTGTTGTAAAAAAGCTGCAAGTATGCGCAGTCAAATCTTTTGATACATTTTAAGGAGGCTATGAGGATACGCAGTCAAGGTAAGTGACTGTGTACTGTAGCTCTGAACATCTTTAAAAAACAGAGCTTACTCTCAAGAATTTTCTGTAATTGCACACAATTAAAGTCTCAAGTAACACTTCACTTTGATGGTCATTTGCTCAACCTTGTAAGCTATAGGATATTTATTTGCAGTAGGCCTACTTCATACCTAACTAGACTAACGTCAATGATTTTGTAGGCCTAGTCTTAGGCCCAGGTTCTGGAAGTTAGGAACTATATTGCAAAGTATGAATGTTCATACAAAGATCTTTGGCGTATGGACATGTATGCCAATAAAGTTGTCGTATGGTGTACCTGACATCCCCAGGGGAAAAGTACTAGAGTTGGTATGGTGTAGGTGAAAAAAAAAAATCGTTGACTGTTATCAGAATTTTAAGTTTTTATTTTGTTTAACTGAATACTATTAGTTCTCAAACTCTGTACAAACTCGCCTAAGAATAGTTGTCATTCACACATCAGCCAGTCAAATTTGAGAAACTTTCAGAGCAATTTGCAAGATCCCTTTTGGAGATATGTTTTATAAAGGCTATGGGAATTTGCGGATCCATGTAAATTGTCTAACTTCAACTCCTCCAACAATTAAACTTATTTTCACAATCAGCTTTACTGAAAGTTGTTTTGCAGTAACTAAAAGAATAAATTCGGTTATAACGTCATTCATTATCAACTGTGAAACATATTGTTTTTTTTTGTCAATGATGCAGTTTTTAAGGCAGGTTATAGTACCATCAATTTCATTTGACTTATTACCAGTTATTGGTTTAAAAAGTTTAATAAAGTGTAACAAGATTGGCCAAAAAACTGGGAGCCACCATATAAACTGGGAAAGTTCACACGTATGGTTTTAATTTATTACATACTATTGTTACAAACAGAATTGCACTGTCACAGACTGCTACCCACAGTGCTGCACTGTCAAACAGTATGTACAATAGTAACACTCACAAAAACAGCTGCATAGCCCTGCAGTGGCTGAGGAACTGTCTGTGCAGCTGACTAAGTTCAAAGAAGAACAAGACACGTTACTGCCCCAAGTTGGTAGTACCATCAATACCTCCACAAAGGTACAGGATAATAGGTATTATCACGATACTGGTACCATAACAGAAACAACATTTTTTAGCACTGCATAATATCTGATGAAATATTGGATTTATCAGGAACACAACTTTTCTCACATCTTACCAATAATACATTCTTTAAAACCATGTCAATAGTATGTTTTATTTTTGAAACTTCTCCAAACACAGAGTGATGTCATCCACATATGAGTTCTGATGTTCATTCTCTTCTAACTTCATAACCAAGATCAATTACTAAATCTGCCCAATTATCCAACAATACATAGGAAAAGTAACCAAACAAGCTGATAGCCGTGGTAAAAGAAGGTCAATATTAGTGCTCTAACGATTATGCTTTAATGGAAAATACCAATTACTGATTATTTTTTTATCATAATCGGGCTGATTTGGGTGATTTGGTAAAGAGAAAACACCCCATTACAGGTACAAAGTTGACAATGACATATCCATAAACGAAAAGAATTTTTTTTCGTTTGTTCCTTGTGTATTCTCTTGCATATCACATCATTCGAAGGGCTGCCAATTCTCTGCTTCAAAAAAAAACAAAATCAGTTTTTTTTTGTAACTTTTTTGTTTGTTTCCCTGTAATCCAATTTCAGTAAAATTCCGTGGCATGTTTGAAGGTCTGTCTGTGGCCATTTCCTAAAAAAAGGCAGACAGTCAGTATTCTCAACTCCAGCTGCCATCCTCCTGCCTTAGTGCAGTCAACAACCACGGTCAGCAATGATGAAAAACCTTTCAGGATACGAAATTGCATTCACAATAAATTGATATTGCTTCATAGCCAAAATCTGCTGTAAAATTTTTCACATGTCATGTATAGCGATTTATATTGCCTGCATTTTGGACTTTATAATGTACAAAAGTGTCCGTTGAAAAGAAATAGAAAAGATCGCATAGAATCTCCTGAAAGTTTAAAAGAATCACATCCTAATGTGGTGAGTGTTTAGAGAGAAGCCTAACCACCTCTGTAAATTCTGCATTACATCGTCCAAGGCATCAGCTTGGCACTGTTAGTTTGTACCATCTTGGTAATTTCGGAGAATTTTTGTGGTAATTTTGTAACAGAGTCAATTAATTCAATACTGATGAAAAAGTAACTTTGGCTGCAAACTTTTCTTGGAGTGATGTTAAGAATTTTTCCCATTGATTAATACCACAAACAAGTGGTACATACTGCAACTGGTCTGCTGGGGGTTGACATGTGCATTATGATTCAACACATCATGGTGCATACAGCGATGGTTTCTTCAAAGTTGATATCCATTGTAATGTTTCTACTTGATTGATACTCTTCATTATTAATTTACTCTTCTTATTTTTTGATTCCTTTCCGTAGGCAGGGGAATCTATGCAGTCCTGATGTGGTGTGTGTGTATGTGAGGGTGTGTGTGTATGTGAGGGTGTGTGTATGTGTGTGTGTGTGTGACGGTTGCTCATAAACACTCAAGAAGGGTAACTCTGAGTAATTTCATTTTTGGCATGTAGGTTGCCCGTATTGAGTAGATGATCCCAATTGTTTTTGGTGTCCAAATCTTGCATATTAATGAGGTTATGGGGTAAAACATAAAAAATGTTAAAACTGCCATAGTTCCTTATCTGTGGGTCAGATTTGTTTTAAACTTGATAAGGTTGTCTGTTATTAACAGGTTCACGACACTGTGAAATTTAATGCTTATCAATAGAGAGGAAGGGATAATTTTTCACTATAAAACAATAATAATAGCCTAAACACCATTGTTGTGGTTATTATAAACTACCGTACAAATTTATATGGGTCTACATTGTGCAATTTCAGTTTTGTCGAGCACAGTTAACTCAATGGGATTGCTCCCTACAGTACTTCATTTGTAACTTAGTGAGTAACTTCTAGTGTGAAGGGCCTGGATAAGTTGTCCAGAGAGATAGTTTTGGTATGGGGGTCATGGGGTCAGATAGATGGAATGTTAATGGGTTTATAAAAAAAATGAAGAAAATAAAATACCATCTCTTCTGTCATTTATTTGGATAATATCAATATCCAGAGGAACAGCTGGTAGCAGAACAAGGTTTCTTAACAATCAAATTGGAGTGCTTTCAATCATATTTCACAATGTCGGAAAGGATGGGGGAAGCAAAAATATTGAGGAGGAATCATAACTTAGGGTCAACTTACGAGGACTTTGAGTGTGTTAAAAGCTACTTGTAACAAGGAAGAAATTATCACAGAGTCGATAAAGGAAAATTTGCAAAAGGCAGAGCGCCAATTTGAGGCAATGGAAGAGGTTCATGCTGATCTAGCTGGGTTGTTGTCTGATGAAGCTTTTGAGCAAGCAGAAAGCTGGAGTTGGAATGCCAAAAGCATTAAACTGAGGAGAGGGAGGAAGCATTGAAAAAGTTGAAGGAGGAAATTGAGTTTCAAATTAGCGTTGGAATTACCTAAGGCAGAAATTCCACCATACGATGGAGACCCAAGAACATTGTGGTCCTTTATGAAGAATTTTGAGGTAAATATGGCAGACAAGCTGAGTTCAGATGAGGTAAGGTTGAGTTATTTGATTCAACTAACAACAGGCAAGACTAGAAGCAGCATTGATTACTGTGTGTTTCTTGGAGCTCAGAGATAATGTTGACTGATGTCATACTCGTACTGTACTTGATGTGTGGGTTGTATGGCCTGGGTAGGTGATCCCTATTGCTTTTGGTGGACGTCAAATGTTGCGGTAATTTTAGGTCACCAAAGTAAAGGTCATTTTGGGTTAAAGGCTTGTGGTGTATCAAGAAAAATAACTGCAGTTGATCTTATACTTGTCATGTGAATAATTCATGTTTGTTGTAATAGAACCATGTAGCAAGGAATCACAAAGCCTTTTGGCCTTCTGGTTTTTGTCTGTAGCATTTTCAGTGATGTTGAATGTTCAATCACAGATTCAAACAAGTTTACCTAGCCCACTATCTGGTCTGAAAACAATCTTGCCACAAGTGTTTGTGGAAAGTTAGGATTGTGAATGTAAGTAGCAAAATTTCAGGAAAGTTTCATATACATGTGTACCATAGCAATATATACCCTCTTACGCCATGCAAGTAACAGTAAAACCTGCACTAATCAAAGTGGTTACTGTATGTGGTGTATCTTGTTTTTACTTTTAATTGTCATACAAACGGAAGTCAGCCCAAAGAGACTCTTTACTGAAGTATCCACCTATAAAAGCGATGTGTGAACAATAGTTGTGCACTTAAGAAAACGCTGCCACTGCTATAGTACACGTAGTTTTGTAAAGTATACATGCATCACATTACTCATCGGTGCTACTGAGTAATAATGTTACTGGCAGAAGTGGCGAATGTTTCATCGGCATTGGAAAGGGCATTAATTCACAGAATTGGTATTGCCTGTTACCATGCTTACTGCTCTGAAAAAAATGAAATAACGAACCACAAGGGATGAAAAATACACAAGTTTGGGACCCTATTAAGTTGAAGGGAAAACATTCATTGTTTAAGATATACAGATTTCTTTTTTGTAGCACATGCAAAAAGTTAAAAAAACAGTAGTAATTATCATCCTTTCTTATGCTTTTAAATTTTGTATACATAACTTGTATTGCACATAGTTTTTACCCATTCCGATTTTTACAGATTGTGCAATAATCAGCCCAATTCTGATTATCGTTTGAATACGAGTGAGTCTATACATTGTTAGCTCATACCAGCATGCTGGTGTGAGCTTATGGGATCACATGGTGTCACTCTATCCTTCTATCGATCTGTCGTCAATTGTTCAAAATGCTTCTCCTCCTACATACTTTCATGGATTTGTTTGAAACTTACACACATTGTTTCTTGGGTGGTGGGCCATTTGGAGTGATCAGGAATTTTGACCCAAGGCCCCATGTGGGCCCATTCGTCCATTATATGAAATTCTGCAAAATGCTTCTCCCACAGATTCCCTTGTGCAATGTTGATGTTTGGTCATAGTGATACTCCATTAGTGCTGCCTTCAGGGTGTTCAGGAATTTTGGGTCCAAGGTCCCATGTGGGCCCTTTGGCCCATTTTATGAAATTTTGCAAAATGCCCCTCATTCTACAGATTCTCTTGTGCAATGGAGGTGGCTCATCATAATGATACATCATTAGTGGTGCCGTCAGGGTGTTCAGGAATTTGGGGTCCCAGGTCCCATATGGGCCCTTTGGCCCATTTTATGAAATTCTGCAAAATGCTTCTCCTTCTACAGATTCTTTTGTACCATGTTGATGGTTTGCTATAATGATACTCCAATAGTAGTACCTTCAGTGTGTCCAGAAATTTTGGGTCCCAGGTCCTATGTGAACCCTTTTGTCCATTTTATGAAATTCTGCAAAGTGCTTCTTCTCCTACATGCTTTCATGGATTTGTATGGAACTTAAACACAATGTTCCTTGGGTGGTGAACCATGTGGGGTGGTTAGGAAGTGTTGGTCCAAGGTCCCATGTGAGCCCTATGGCCTATTTTGTGAAATTCTGCAAAATGCTTTTCCTCCTACAGATTCTCTTGAACAATGTTGATGGCTTGTCATAACGATACTCTGTCAGTGGTACCTACCTCGTTTCCGGGGATTTTGGGTGTTCTAGGATTGCACATAACCCTACAGACACTTGGTTGAAGGTATGAACTTTTGCACCATTGGTGCTCTAGTCTACTTTTGCGAAGGGAGTCAAAATGAATTCTGACGATCTTCTTGGCTGATACTAGTCACCTGCCAGTGCCAGCCATGTGGAACATTATTGTGCTAAGAATGAAAGTAGCATTGCATGTCTGAGAACTGATTTGGAGGATATGCTATAGGCAAGGACAGTTACACTAGTGTGGGTTGTTTCCTTGGTTGTCTTTCGTTCCTTGCATCAGCAAAGGAACCTATGCAGTCAGGTTGGTGTGTGTGTGTGTCTGTGACACTTGTTCGGGTACTCCCTAACTCAAAAAGGGAAAGCTCCAGTTGTTACAGTGTGTGTAAAAGTGCACAGGAATTTTGATTTTTTTGTGTACACTGTACAGTAGGCAGCGGGACATTGGTGACTGGAATTGTTTTGCTTGTTTTTTGTGCAATGGATGCATGTGTTCCATCAATGTTACCATTGAATTTGCTTTACTGCAGGTACAGTGGTACCAAGTAAATTGATCAATTTGAATTATTTTTGCTGTAACTAAAGATTTGTAGCTCACACTAACTAAAGATTTGTGGCTCACACTAACTAAAGATTTGTAGCTCACACTAACTAAAGATTTGTAACTCACACTAACTAAAGATTTGTAGCTCACACTAACTAAAGATTTGTAGCTCACACTAACTAAAGATTTGTGGCTCACACTAACTAAAGATTTGTAGCTCACATTAACTAAAAATTTGTAACTCACACTGGTCGGTGAACTGGTGTGAGCAATTGTGATGATGCTCTCTATATCACTCTATCTGTTCACAATTGCTATCAAATTCTATCTCTCAAGTAATGTATGATGCCTTTTCTCAAAATGTGGGGACAGAGATACTTGGGTTGTGAGCCATCAACAAGTGTACAAATTTTGGGCATCAAAGGGGACATGTGGACCTTGGTCGAGGGGGGCTATAGGGCTCAATTTTCGGAAGTATGCCAATGCTGTTTTTCTTGTAGATTACACTAAGGTGAGGTTGTGTCACATTGGTACCTTCATGGTGTTCAAGATTTTGGAGTGGAAGGTCTATTCAAAAAGCCATTTTACGAAATCATGCAAAATGCATCTTGTCCTACAGATTGTATGGTACTAAATTGAAGTGCCACATTTCTAAGCACTATGGTTTTGTTACTTTAGGTGTATTGGGTCCAAGGTCTCAAATGTTCCATATACCATTGTATGTAATCATGCAAAATTCTGTGACAGATTGTACCGTATGGTAGTAAGTTTAGGTTGTGTCATATTTCTACCACACAGTGTTCCCCACTAGCCGTTTTGTCAGGGTGGGCCACTTGGACTTAACTGACATTATCGCCAGCACAAAACCTTGATCTCCTGGACAAAAAACAGTTGCCTCACTCCTTTGGGAAACATCTGTAGAGTGAATTTAAACATGTTACTTCTCGCAAGTTTCTCACCGACACTAGCCTAGAACTGTTGTAGCAGTAGGAGTAGCAGTAATCTGTTATGTTAGTACTCCTATTATGTACATCAAGACCTGACGCAGAAAAACTTGTGTATTTCTACATGGTAAGCCCATAGTCCCAGTGTTTGCATGCACTAATATAACAGAAATAGATGTTAAAAACTTTGTGATTTGTTCAGACTTAACCAGCCAGTCCCAACTTGTGACATGTTCAATGCAACTTTTGTGTGTAAAAATGCTCACATGTACTTTCATCATGGACTTTCCAATTGAGTTTGTGCTAGGATCACTGTCAGAACTCCATACACATGTTGTTTAAAGTTGCTTCAGTAGTAGTGGTAGTTGAAGTTAATGGCCCTGTGTGCTCCTTCTTCCTTTGAATAAACTCTTTTACAAAATGTTTTAAAACCCAAAACAGAGTAGAAAATTCACCAAAATTTACCAGTAATGATGCTTGTATCATCTCACCCCATCTAATATGTAATACCATTTTGCATAGATTTTTTCTCATTGATTGAAACGTGTAGACGGGGAAATCCCTATCGCAAGGCTGCCCACAGGCATCTTAGAATACACAGGAAAGTGCTGTTTTTTGCCATTGAGCATGGTTGCAAACCCCCAATTTTTTTTTTTTAGCTCATACCAGCTAGTTGGTGTGAGCTATTGTAATGGTGCGGCATCACTATAGACTATCTATCTATCTATCTCGTCTCGTCTCGTCCAAATTTCTTCAGAAATTCTACAAAATGCTTCTCCTCCTACAGATTATATTGTACAATGTTGATGGTTTGGCACAATGATGCTCAGTTATTGGTCCCTTCATGGTGTTCAGGAATTGGTTGTCCAAGACTCCATGTGGGCCCATTATGTGAAATTCTGTTTGAAATGTTCCTTCTTACACATGCATCCATGGATTTATATTTAACTTGGACACAATAATCCTTGGGTGATAGTTCATGTGGGGTGTACAAAAAAGTTTCAGTCTAAGGTCCCATGTGGACCCTATGGTCCATTTTAGGAAATTCTTCAAAGTTGTTCTTCTCCTACATATTCTCTTGTGCAATGTTGATGGTTTGTCATAATGATACTCTGCTAGTGGTTATCTTAGGGTGTTCATGAATTTGTAGTCTGTGGTTCCATGAGGACCATATGGCCCTTTCATGGAATTCTGCAAATTGCTTCTCCTTCTACTCTTAAAGTGCCCCTTTAAACTGTCATACACATCTCAAATATCCCTATCGTGCATGAATGATAATTGAGTAATTGGACAGTGTCTGGAGCCGTGTTCCCATTTGAGTGAGCGCAGTGGATCAAGATCTACCACACTAGATCAAACTCTAATGGGAACGCGGATCAACAATACTCACTCAAGATCAAGATTCACTGATTCTGATACACCTATTGGGGTAGATCAGATCGACCGCGCTGGATCAAAGTTTGTAATGGGAACACATCGGTAGATCAAGTGACCCCGGATCTCCGGTTTATTCCTCCCGGCATGCATTTGCTTTCCGGTGGCAAAAGCAGGTAATTAGTTCTAACTTACGCCTCGCTGGGCATGTCGCTACGGGCAAGTGTATATATACAACACAGTGCAGTACTGTAGCGTACATGTACAGCGCACATTTTCTGCCTTTATTCCGCTAGAGATTGATCGAGAAGGGGCTACTGCAGTTCTGATAATTTGTAAGAAATTTGGTCTGTTCGTTGACTTGTTCTGTTCCCTTGCAAAATTGGTCTCAGTCTATCACACACAAACTGAAATGTATCTTTGTTTATTCTGAAATGGTGTCTCCATCTTTCGTTTGTCAAAGTCAATACCATCTCATCCCATAATGCATTAGTCCTTTGTATTACCCAGACTGAACGGTGCAATAGTTCCCTATCATTAAAGCCTATGCCAGTGGCTGCCAATGTTAGTAAATGCAAGTATAGGCGCACCAGGCCTATATTGAACCGATTTCTTCGCCAAGAAGGTAACGTTGTCGAATTAGCAATGCATTCGTCAACTGCCTACGATTTAAAAGAACTCTTAACTGAGATAGAAGCACGAGCAAACTTGCGAAAACAGCAATGTTTACCTCCATATTAAAAACAAACGACTTTATTGACATGTTTTAATATCTCACGTTCCCTCTGAAGGTACAGTACGTTGTGGAAGTAGACCCAACGTTAGTGATAAGCTGCAAAATAATAATATGACCAATACTATGCTGTTGTTGTAGTGTGTATGCAGTTATCAACACGCAAACTCATGTGCATTTTTGTGATACAGTGCTAGTGTGTGATATACGAAATGACAGGCCTACTTGTAAACATCGTTGACCTTGCGCAATGTGTTCATACAACATGTTGATCTACCGCGCTCACTCAAATGGGAACGTGGCTCTGGATCAAGTTATTCGACACTACTCGATGCAATAAAACCATGATCCACCGTGCTCACTCAAATGGGAACACGGCTAGTTGGTTTGCTAACTGAAACTCTGTATTGCCCTCAGGTATGTTGACCAGTATATGGACTTGAAGGGGCACTTTGAGTTATTTCATGAACTTCAGTTAGTCTTCACAAAGATATCACTTTTGTGTCAAGTTTCTAGTGACTGATCAATGTTCAACTAAGAGGGCCCCAGTATGAGTCACATGTTAATGACCACTAATGAGTGAGTAGCTAATGATTTAAATGGTTGTGGAAAACTTGTGACCATTCTCTTTTCCACATTAGTACAATTCATATACCCACAGCGAGTACAAACCAATAACAATAATTAGTAAAAATTGACAGTTTTCATAATTATTGGATGTGAATAGTGATGCTAATAATAAGCATTGTTATTTGGTAGTACCCGTCAAAATTTTCACAACTTTCATTGACAAAGATTAAACTTCTGCACTGTTGGGACTCTAGTTTATGAAATTATGAAGATTGTGCAGTCCTACAGATTCTCTTGTACAATGATGATTAGGTATAATGATACTCAGTGGTACCTATGATTTGACATAGTGATACATAAATGTTACCTTCGGGGTGTTGAGGTATGAGCCTCTGCACCAATGGTGCTCTAGTTTTCATTCTGTGCCAAGTGATGGTGGCACTCTGCTTAGATAGTCCTGTCAGTTCTCACCCCCAATTGTTTTGTTCTGTTGCTCCTGGGCCACACTGCTCCATTGTCTGTCCCCTTTGGTGTGTATACTTCTCCTGCTATTCGATCCTTCACAAGGCAATTTCAAGTTGTGAATTTTGTCATTAATGTTTTTCATGTGGTTGAATTGTATGCCACAGACACAAAACAGGATAGCGCTTACGTCAAACCATTCATGACTACTAAGACTACTGTTGCTTTTTGCTGATTCCTTGTATTTTTGCTGCCAATGAATAACTTGTCATACCCTTGCTCCAATGCATCAGCATTTGCTTTGTGTTTGGGTGGATTAATGTGTGTAAAAGGACTACAAAAGGGTGGCAGAGCAGAATGCTGGTATTGATCGAACAGCCAATGGCTAGGGCTTGGGGAAGTGCAACAGCCTTACGCAATGTGTGTTTGGATACGACTGGAGTAAGTCAACAGGATGCAGAGAAATGCATAAGAGATTTTCAGTGGCATGCATTAGTAGCCTAGACTTTTGGGCTCCTTGCATCAGCAAAGGAACATATGCAGTCGGGTTGGCGTGTTTGCATGTGTGTCTGTGATAAATGCTTCGGTACGCTCTAACTCAGTAGTAATGTTGCTTTCGCAAGTGCCGGTCCATACTGGTACTGGTAACGTACTCTGCCACCAATGAAAAGGTACCGAAGTACTGCCGACAATGGTACCATTTGACCATACGGTACCATTTGGTACCATTCGGTACCATTCGGTAAAATACGCCTAACGGTAGGCCTATTGTTACACTTGTGATTAAAGTTTCACGTTACTGTCTAAAATTGGTACCGTCAGTACCGCCACAAATGGTACCGGTAACGCAGCAATACCGGTACCCAGAGAGAGAAAAAGTCTGATTTTTTAACTCAAGGAAATACTCAGAAAACATTATGGGTTAACATATTTGTAGTGTACTTATTACTGTACAATACTTGCAATTTATTTCATAGCATAAAATCCTGAAAACTTGTCTTGTCTTTTGAAAACATTCTCCAGAATTCGCCGACTGTGCTGGCCCGATTGTATGTATGCACAAGCAACATGACTGAAATCCTGCAAGGCTTAATGTCATTCAACACACACTAGTGTATGTAAATTTGTACAGGAAATCTGCTGCTTGAAGCGAGCGAATCACTGTACTATTTCAATGGGAAATTTTCGGCTGTTGTCCGCCAGCTCTGATCGAGTCGATCGAGCTACGCCCCCCGAAGGATGCAACGTAGATTCTAGAATGACTGACAGTCATGAACTGAATGATATGTATCAACAAGTCGATAGATCTTTTGTTGACCTTTTACTTGCGATTTCGACAGCCAATCACCACATTTTAATGCGAGTGGCAGGCAGGACTTTCTTTCATAGTTAGTTAGATGTAAGGCTAGCAAGAAAGGGTTTTATCGTTGCTGATGTATTCCGCAGCTCTCCGGAATTCCCAATCCAATGTTCTCATTTATGTGGAAGATATTTTCAATATTAATGAGGTCAATTCAGTGATGTGTGGTATTTGCATAGCTCAAAAATTCATAACATTGAATGAATTGCACAGAGTATAACCAATTAATTATTAATGAGATCATGATTTTGCACCCGATTGCCTGGATCGTACTGAAACTTTTGCTGCCCACGTGCATCGTTACTAATGACATACCATTTCAGTGTATATTCTGGCGACTACAGACTTTGTATCGACAGAATTAGAAATAAATATTTGGAAACAGTGAATGCCACCAAATGAATGCATTAGGAACTTCAAGGAAATGGAATAAGGAAGGAATAACAATTTTCTTAATAAACTGTGTATTTCAGTACCCTTCTAGAATCTAGCCAGCTTATTTTCTCTGTGAAGGAAAGAGTAGACTCTCAATAATAACAAAGTAGATGTGAAAACTTATAAATAGCATTACAGTTAACTTGTCACTGCCATTCTCCTGACTGTTGGCTGCGGCCTGACTGTGTACTATTGAAAATGGAATACTGGTACATGGATGTCAGTTAATGGTTCCTTTGATTCTTATTAGCCATATTTATGGAACGGCTCCGCCATATGTTACCTGGGACTTGGCCCAATGTGTGTCCACAGTGGTACTATGGTAGAGGGTAAAAACAGACTGCCAACTCTTATCCTTTAAGGGTGCCATGATGTTGCTAATGGGGTTTGTGGCAATTGTGATGCAGTTTCTTTCATCTTGTAACTAGAACCTTTTTTTATTCGTGAAGTACAGAGGATTTTGAAGCTGATTAAAGTATTGGCAAAACCAGAAACAATGCATGTATTGTCAAGCAAGAGCCCTCCAAAATGCTACAGTAAGCACGTCTGAAAACGTTTCATGGGGAGTTTATAGACACACTGTAAGGCCATTGATGCCTGACATTATCTATAATTTTGAATAACAGGAGAAAAGTAAATATTCAAAATGTTTCCAAAATGCACAAATATTCCTTGCTTTTCACATGAAATAATTTTATGTAAATGGTATCAATCCAATGAATTTCACATATCTCTCTAAGTCATTAGAGGTAATTTTTTAGCTCACACACCAAGTGTGTGAGATGTTCGAATGAGGCTGATGTCGTCAAGTTTTTTCAAAAGCCTTCTCTTTCTTCATTTTTTGAGATATTTGTCTGAAATTTTTTCAATGTGTTTTTTGGATAGACATATTTTTTTCCACCCTAATTACATTTCGACTGACTTATTTTATAGGTGAGTTGCAATGTAATTTTTGGACAAAAATCAGGTTTTTGCAATGTAATTTTTGGAGGAAATTCTGGTTTTTGGTTGCTTTTTTGCACACGGCACTCTAACTCAACGGGTTTAGCTGGAGAGCTATTCTGTGGTCACTCTAGTAAACAATAATCAAATTTTACAGTTGGGCTGGCCAGCCTATCTGCCCTGTAGGTCATCAAGTCCAACTTAACTATCACCTATCAATATCACATTCTGATACTAGTATTTAACTGACACGTAAATTAAGTTAGTGAAGCATGTGGCTGAATGATCATTGTAACCTACAAACCATGTACATTCTTATTTTACAACCATCACAAAAATCTAGTCCAGGGCACATTTCAATTTAGATCCAGCCAAAGCCAGCTCTGACAGCATCTAAACATTATCCATTGCATCCTTACATATCACACAGCCTAAAGGAGATTTAACCTTCTCTACAGACCATAGCTGGTACATCTATGGACTCAGTTCAATTGTGTGAGCTACAGCGGCATTGCTGCGCTAGTCTTGAAATGGAATCCATAAATCCTGTCGTACTCACCCTGGTACACGTTTCGTTCAATTTCACTTCTAGCAAGGTGTTACTGGATCCTGTACTTACTTCCCAAGTCCCAGTACATTACTAAATATCTGCACAGTGCACACTGTACACATACAGCGCACTTACGAAGCCATTATGTTGTAAGTTCATTTTGACAAAGCTGTGATACATGCTTTTAACTTTACGCAGATTTTTCATATAATATTGTTGTAACATTGCTTATAATATACTCCATCATTGTTTAAAGCTTTGACTGAGGGGTTACAAATAAAACATGCAAAGTCGTTTTGCAAACTTAATTCTCTTTCAAGTTAAAACGAACAGAAATGTCTATATGTGTACATTGATTCCTGTACAGCTGGCAAGGAGGAAAAAGAGTGCTGATGTTTTCACATGTAAGCAAATGTTTCAATTTTAAAAAACTAAATTATGTAATGTTACCACTACAAACTGATAGTTTTTTATCTGCCTAGGGAGTCACATGGCTAATGGTTACCGGGACTCTGCCAGTTGGAATTCATGTTCAATTCAAGCTGTACACTGCGGCTTAGGTCTATGTGCAGCCTAGCTTAACGAGTGGGACTGAGTGTTCACACTTGTACCGACTTTGAATATTGGTGCATTTTGTGGTTATTTGTGGATTATTGGAAGTATGTGAATGAATATGGAAACTCACAACAAGCTTCGTATTCTGAACATTGTAGTGTGTTGAGTTGGAACTTAGGCTAAAAGCAACATAGCGTAACCAATGGGACTAACTGACACTAAAGCTTATGGTATTGTTATTGGATTTCAGTGCATTTTACTGTGATTTTGTGGATTCCAAAAGGTTGTGTGTAAATGAATATGGAAACTCCCCAAAAGGTTTGTACACTCTGAGCATTGTATTATGGTGAGATGGAACGTAGGCTAGCCTAACCTAGGCTAGGCTTGCATGCAATTCAAGCTGTGTGCTGCTAGGTTACTTGGGTCAAAAGGTGATACTTAAATATGACCCATGCATACTATGTCACTTACAACTGACATGTATGCAAGCTACATTTTTTTCATACCAAGTAAGTTTTTATTTAAACCAAAATATATTTAGCCTGTGCCATTATTAAGTAGCTCATTTTGCTTAAAATCATAGCCTGGTTATCTATTTCATAATTTCTATCATATGAAATTTTGATATTATCAGCATCAAATGTGGCAGCATTTTGCATCGATTGGCCTTGACGTTTGCACACACCTCCACCAGGATGGCGGTAGAGAGGGGTGTCCCAGGTTTAGAGAATCAAAAGTTGGCAGTTATGTAGACAGTGAAAACTTGTAAACTTGTATGTCCAGAAGGAGAGCTTGTGCAGATATTATTTTTGGTATGTAGAAGTAACTTATCAAGTACAAATCTTCAGGCTAGTATTTTTTATGGAGTTCAAAAGTCATTTGAGGTTAACAGGGTCAAGTCAAGACCACCTTGTAAACATGATATCTCAAGAAGGGAAGATTGCACAGATTTGATATCTGGTTTGTAGGGAAGCTCTTGAGTATTGTGCATATTCATATGGCTAACTACAATACCAGTCATCAACTTGGGTTGACAGATGTCATTGTACATCTCAATCGGTGATATGATAAATTACTGTATGTTACAATAATTAAGCATAACTACTGCCAATTGCCTCAAGCAATATGTCACATTCATGAAAAAGAATCCTCATAATAAAATCATTGAAACCACAATGCATTTGTGCATTCTGGTTTAAGTCGCCGTTGAAAATTTGCTGAATAGCAGACTGCATTATCTCCAGCATATCCAAAGGGAAAGTTGCTTGAACTCCAATGTTGGTATGTACTGTAGGTAGTCCATTGTGAGTAGATGAACCATATTCTTTCCCAGGTGGGTCAAATGTCATTTGAGGTCACCAGAAGGGAAACCTGCTAAAAACATTTCAGCATCTGAATGTTGCTGGAACTTTGAACTGTTGCCACTGGCAGTTCTTGGTGAGTAAATGGTCTCTGCCAATTTGTATGGAGGTCAAGGGTCATGTGAGATCACTAGAGGTCACGGCTTGAAAACCTTGTAAACACATTATCTTAAGAAGGGAAAGGTTTGGAACTTCAAATTAGTGGATGATCTTTACTGTTTGTCATGGAGATCAAAGGTTATTTGACATTACCAGAGCTTAAGTATGAAAAGCTATTAACGAAGACATCCCAGCAACTGAATGTTGCGGGAACTTAAAAACTAGTGACATAATTTGTAACACTGAATGTGTAGATTATCTCTCATATTTTGGGAGGGCAAAGGTCATGTGATGTCAGTAGAGGTCATAGCTTGAAAACATTGTAAACACTATTTCTCTCAATAAGGGAAAGTTGCTGCAACTTTAAGCTGGATGTGAATGTTGTTCATTTTGAGTAATCCTTATTGCTGTTGGAGGTCACAAGAGGTCAAAGTTTGAAAACTTACTTAGGAAAATACATTAGCAAAGTAACATCGCTCTAACTTCAAACTGTTTTGGTTGTTCATTGTAAATAGATTATCCCTATTGTTTTTCATTGAGTTCAAAGGTCGTTGAGGACACGTGAGGTTAAACACATGACAATCTTTTAAGGAGGATATGGAATTTCAAACTGATAACATTGGTAGCTCTTGATGAGCAGATGATCTCTGTCATTTTCATGGAGGTCAATTGAGGTCATGTTTGAAACCTTTTAGACATGGTATCGCAAGAAGAGTAAGGTGTTTGAAACTAAAAATTGGTATGGTATGTATTGTCTTTTTGTTTTAATGCATAATTGCAAGGAATAACAAAGTCATTAGACTTCTTGTTCATTAGGTACTATCTGCTATCTTGATTGCAATATACTATTATGTAACACCTCAGGTTTTACCAACTGTAATCTTGACTCTTGTTGTACTCATCAGACTAGCTTCAGTCTTTCTTTTGTTTCTTTGTAATTTTTATCAAGAAAAGTAATAACAACATTTGTGAAAGATATCATCAACATTTGTGAAAGATATCACAAAGTTTGTTTCAAACTTTTTTCTCTTATTTGATTAAAGAATCACTCAAGATTGAAGTACTGTAAACTGATAAGTTAGATTTGTTCATATTTTGGTAAAAAGCATGGTCAAGTGTGATCTATATTCTTCAGTAACTCATGCTACATATAGAGTCAAACACACCAGTACAGCACTGTCCTGTTTGACAGGCTGACAGTATATTTAGGAAGCAGGAACACTGTTGTTTTCTATTTTTGTTTGGTTGTATGACACATTTAACCATAAAGTAGTCATGTCATGAATCAGTACATTTCAAATGCATCTGAGAGTGGTTTTGCCAGTTTTCAAAAAAAAAAGAAAAGGGAATCTTCATGGCTCTGAAAAGGTGCCTTTGCATTTGAGGTTGAATCCTGGAGGGTGCAAAGTCCTTGAGAGATTGATGAGAGCAAAGAGATGGAGATACTAAGCACTTGTCCCCAGAGGGGGGATCTTAACTTGGTAGTGGTTGCACATCAAGTGGTCCTTGTTATAATTATAATATGATATGTCTACATCTGGCATGTAAAAATCTTAAATCATGCCCATAGCAAGTGCAAGTTCAAACCCAATTTGGTGAAAAGTGTTGAAAATTTAGTTGTTTTTTTTCAATGATTGAATCAGCTTTGGTCAATATTGATTGGATTGTAAGGAATCTGTTGATTCATCAATATATTGCAGAGTAAGATTTCCTTTCTTGTATATAGCATGCACTTGTTCTGCCATCAGGTTCTGCAACACACTCCCTGTAGACTGCAGTACTGTGGCTGTATGAACAGTGTTAAAAGATTTAGATACGTGTGTGTCACGTTTGGCAATTTTAAGTGGCTGTTGGAGGGAAACAAAAGAGCCAGTGAAATAATAAAGTCCTTCTTGTATTGCAGTATTAAAATGTAAAATGGGAAGTAGATATAGTTCGTGAAAGTTGTATGGATCCTGGCATGAGTCAACTCATGACATGCATTAGTAGTGAAAATAGTGCTTACTAGTGATAAATAACATCCTTGATAGCCAGACGAATGTAAATTCTGCAAACTGAATTGTAGTACAGACCTCTTCAGTGACAGGTTCCCAGCAATGTCAGACTATACGCTGCCAAATTCAAAGTATGATAGCTTAAAATTCTCCTCTTTCAGTGATCCCTGAAAATATCTGTGAGTATGACACCATATGACAGGATACATTTATATGGCTCACCATAGAAGAGGGTAGGAGAGGATAGAACAGGAAATAGCACAGGGTATTGCACACGGCTCAGGATAGAATAGGATAGGACAGGATATACGTGGTTGGGTCAGGATAGAGTAGGGAAGGATACATGTACATGGACAGGATACATGCACATCGCTCAGGATAGAATAGGGTGGGACAGAATACATGTAAATGCCCCTAAAACAAGAAAAGATATACTTTGAGTTAGGAACTGAGGTTAATGTAAACTTCATCACAAGCCTGGAAACGTATATAGTTATTTCCCCAAGCAGGGTAATCCTTGGCAGCCAACTTCAGAGGTGGCATTAATCTTCCTGTTACTTGATATGTAATCTGCACGATCACACACCCAGCATAGTCTAGCCTGTTCCAAAGAACCCACCTGAAGCCTTGTTCATTCTCAAGAATGCATTCTTACTTCAAGTCTGCAAGAGCGATTAATTTCTGTAGTGTGGACACACGTGTACTTGTACTTAGTAGCAGTAAGTGTGAGTGCATTCTTAAATGTGATCAAGGTCTAAGCTCCTTGTAAACACTGAATGACCTTTGCTAGGTCATGCTGTGTCACAGTAAATACTGTACAAGAAATTAATTGTGAGACAACTGCAAAAGTTACGTGTCTTTTAAAGCAACTCATAGATTTTAAGTGCAAGAAGAGGATACATTGTCATTCTAGTTCAATGGTGTCACTACTTACTTTTTTCTTTCGGATAGTAAAATTTTTCTAGGAAAAACAAAAACTAAGATTCTGTAAAGTACAAGAACATGTATGAACGGGAGATTTGTGGCACTATACTTTTGTGAGAAACACTTTACATACTCTTCAGTGTTGAGTGTTTTCTCTTAAAGACCATGAAAGCATCACCATGAAAGCATGAAAAAGAAAAGTGATCTCTACTGATAGTAAAATCTGGGCAAAACTCTCATCTCAGTTGAACAACAGAGAATACAGATCACCCCCAATTTTTTTAAAGTGTGCTTCCCATTGTTAAGAAATGATAAGTGGAGTGCAAACAATTTCAGTTGACAGAACTTAGGACTTTTGGTCATAATTTTTGTTTATTTTTTGTTGTACTTAAATTATCTCCAGGATGTGTATTTAAGATTCATTTGAAGCAAGACTGAAGAGAGAAATGGTACTATTGCCCTGAATTGACAATAAAGTCAAAACCATCACCCACCAAGTATATTTTTTATGTGTGTATATATATTTAGGCTTAACTATATGTTTTTGAACAGGTGTGTAAGTATACGCATCTATGTTTGCTCTTGGTTTTTGAAAGCAACTTTCATTGCTATTAGCAGTTGTTTGTTTTTTGCTTTTAATTCCTTGTAGAATGAAGGCACACAAGGAATCTTTGTGATGGTGACTTGGTGTGTGTGTATGGTGATTTTGTGTGCGTGTACAGGTGTATGTATATGTGTGCAGATAATCTCCTGGGTACTCTAGCTTTTGAAGGGGAAATGCTGGGTTGGTTAAAGTTAGTGTTTTGGTAGAATGTATGAGGATCTTGGCTTGGATTGTTTTTAGTGTAGGTCAAATGTCATCTGAGGTCACCAGCATTCAGAATTTAGACAAATTATGTTTGCAGTATCTCAGGAAGGATGAGTTGCATCACTTCCAAACTTGGATGGTTATATACTGTCCTTTAATAAAACAGTTTTCATTGTTTTCTTGTAGGTCAAAGGTCACAAGAAGTCATAATGTAAAAAGCTTGTGAACACTTGCGAACACTCTAGCTTGTGAAGGGAATGTGCAAAACAGTTCAAAGTTGGTGTCTGGGTAGGACACATGAAGATCTTGGTTGGGATTGTTTTTTCTAGTAACTTTGAGTGCAAACTGTTAAGACTTCTGCTGGTATTGTTTTGTTTTTATCTTTTTTTACATCTCGTCTTACATATAGAAGGTATTTGAGCTCCTACTGCAGTCACAGACTGGTAGTACTTGCAAATGTTAGGGAAGAACTAATTTGAAAACTTAACCTGTTAGTTAGGTAAAGTGTAGTTGTTACACAAATTGTGCAAAGTGTTAGACTTATAATGATGAAACTTCATCTATCCTGCGACCTATAATAATGAAACTTCATCTATCCTGACATCTGACATTGTGCTGGTTTCTGATAAAATATGTCTGTGTTTGCACAGTATTATGCTATGCTTAGTTGCCGACCACGTAACAATGAAGTCTGCTTAAAAGACCACCTAACAATGAAGTCTGCTTAAAAGTCTGCTTGAAAAGTTTTGGTACCCAAAAAACCAATTTTGTTGATTTAATTCAGCACCATGTACCACAGTTTTTATTCAGACCACAAAAGTGAGCCATGCTGGCATTATGCTTCCACTATATGACTGTTGTTTTGACACTTAAAAGTGCTCACATAGTTTTCAAAAACCATAATTGGCTTTTCTATTCTCTGTGTTTTTTGTCTTGCAAGTAGCCATTGAACATTGACCTCTGTGAAAATGTTTAAGAGATTCATTGGCAGGCTTATTTTTCCCAGGGGAATCATTATCTGACATTACACCTCTTCCAACAAAGTGGAACACATTTGTCTTATGAACTGGAAATCTGAAGCTGTGCCAAAGATTTCCCTCAGGGAAAAGTCAAGTGTACAATAGAGATGATATGCTATGACAAGCCAGGTACATGCATACATGGAGTTAATGTAATGACATAATTGGCCTTTACTGGCATCATTTCAACTGTTATATGATTATGTCTCTTGTTTCTGGAGAATGCAGTACTGTACCTGTGCTGCTACTGTGAATGCTGGAGAATTCTTGGCCTCCAATATTAACTTAGATTAGATAGGTATTGGAAAATGACATAATTTATCATTAATTAATGGCTTTATCTAGTAGCATGTGGCTACAACAGTATATTGCAAATTTTGTGAAAAAAATCTTGCAGGTCTATTAGCAGGAAGGAATCACTGTTGCTTGTTAACTTCGTTGTTTTTCTTTGTTCTTCCAATATGGGATTAAATTGTATTTTGGTCATTTTGATGTAATTATAATTTGTTTATGTTTCTTTCTATGTTATTAGCCTTAAAGATGCCTTTTCCCTTGTTTCTTCTCTTTTTTGTTCAGTTTCATCCTAAATTTTCGTATGGCCAGTCATCTGTCACCACAATTCAGTGGTAAAGTTTTACCAAATTTTGTTTAAGTTGGTGACAAAGATTTGGTGCTTTGTTTCAGTGTTACTTTTTGCGAATTGCTGAAAAGGTTGTTAAAATGTCCTGTGTTTCATGTCACACATTTGTTCATTTTTACCCTCTAATGTTCTTTTGGTAAAGGAGCATGTATAAGGCTGCTTTGCTTTTGACTCACACAAGTTTTTCAGTTCAGTGCATCATTTGAATATTTATTGTCACGCTAAAGATTTCACACACATAAATGCATAAAGTTTTTGAAAAAAAAGCAGATTGCAGTTGACAAAGCAGTCAAGGGTGTCATCGTCTGTATTGGTATAAAAATTTTAAATGCGTGTAAAATAGCCGGGAACTTGTCCAAATATTGATCCATTTAAAGTTGTCCTAGTGTGAAATAGCCCACAAATCTTTCTTTGATTGATGCTGTAAATGCTGCTGCTGCCCAAAGGGATCCACCTTGTAAATGAACCTCTGTATCCATGTCTTTCTGTGATGGTTTTGTGTCTGCAGAGTCTGTTCAGGAAATGGTCAGACTTTGGTAATACTTTTTATTAAAGCTGTGGAAATATCTGTGGTGCCATGACATGTAAGGACAGTGTATCATATAAGTACAATGCACATTTTACTGAATTCTTTGCCTAATTCTACATGCATTATGGATTGCCCGTAATATAGCGTCCATTTGTGTGTGATTCAAGCATGTAGTGATACATGGGAGATAGATCTTTTTATGTCACTGCTCCATGACTTTTTAAAAACAATTTACCTTTTAGTTTCATCCGGTTTTTTTGCCTAAAATGAAAGTGGTGATATCAAGGCAAGGTGACTGAATAAACAAGTTGTGATGGCCAAGAATGCCAAGAAACTTGCTTTCTGTACTTTTCTTTACAATTACTTAATAAGTAATTTCAAAAGAATGACTTTGAATGTTTTTTGTGATAGTATCCATTCTATTCTGTAAGTATCATTTCTGTTTTATTTGCTTGCTTTCCAGTTGATGATAGAATCCCTGCAATTATCATAGCTGTTATGCATGTCACACTCAGTCAAAAGTCTGATTGTGCATCATTTTGCTTGATTGTTGTCAGGGTTCAGAATTGGACAGTCCAAAAGCTTTATTTACTGGGAGAGTTGCAAAAACCATGTTGGAAACAATTAAAAGCAGTCTGAAATTGTCTAGAAGTATGCAAAAATGACAAAAAGGGGCAAAACATTTTACAATTTAGTAAGCTGGAAAGTGGTAAAATGGGTGCTTAGTATAGTAATGATGCTCGAAGACTGTGAAGGTACTGAACAACTACTTTTCAATACTAAGCTGACAAAAACTATTACACTAAGACATTCACTTTCTTTGTTTTTCACTTTCACAAATTAACCACTGTGTGCTTACTCATGGAACGTACTTGATTTTCAAGTAAAAGTCCAGTCCACAATTACTTTGATATTAATCATATGCAACCACTGTGTCATATTCAACTAATCACTGATATGATGATTTAATATTGAGTAATGCTAAACATAGATTCATGCACAAAATAATCCTCCTATGTTTTATGTGGTTATTGCACACATGTACACTTAAAACTTTTTTTATTACTGGGTTTCACATTGGTGGTATTAATATTTGTAAAGAAGAAAATGCATGCTTCCAAACTAAACTCTTATGGCATGTGAAATTCTGTATTGTCTGTGGAATTAAGGTTCCATAAACAAAGGATAAGATAAGATGTATCATAGGAGGATTTGTGATGTTGTCAAGGTTCCCAAAAGTTGCAGCTAGTCAGATAAACTTTGTTCAACATATGATATTGATAAAAGCACTTTGGAGTATCTCTACCCATACAAGCAAAAAATTCATACACCAACACCAACCATGTATATGCTTTCAAAAGTGTATAAGACAACCCTTCCATTAATTCAAAATTTGCTGGAGGCCTGTAATCAGTGGTAATGAATCACAAATTTTTTTTTTTTTCTGAATCTGAATTTTCGAAATCTAAATTTGAAGATTATTTCTTGCTTCCCCTTCATTGCACAATGATGACATTGTAATATAATGGAACAGCCATATACAGTAAACTAAAAGCACTAGTGGTGAAGATAAATGATATTGATCATCTTCTCAAATTCAAAGAAGATTTCTCTAATTCTGAGGTTATATACCTAGATCTGAGAATCTTCAAAGGCTCCTGGTTTCACTCCGCTGTTTTATTAGATGCAAAATCAGAAATTTACTAGTACATTATCAGAAACTCTTCACACCAGAGGAAGTGTTCTATTAAGCACATAAACTCAGCACCCCCAGAAGACTATTCTGAAACACTGGACTCCTGTTCAAACTGTTTAAAAGGGCCCCAAATCCAACTAATTTAATTGTTAAATCAACATTTCAAACTAAGGAATAAGGTGTTAAGTAAGGTGTTTTGTTAAGGTCAAATGTTTCTTGTATGCTTTGTGGCCAAATGGTTGTGGAGCTCCAAGTAGAGTGTCCTCTCAGCACTCAGCCCCCTGCCCCATATTTTGTTTGTTCCACCATGCCTATATTCTGGACTTGCACAAATATCTATGAAATGAACATGTAGCTGTAGTTTAAGATTAACTTGATTATTTGCACAATGGAGTATGTACTTCAGACAATGTGGAATATTTTGACATATCAGCTGTGTTTATGTGAGTATAAGACTAGAGACTGGTCTAGTTGATCATAAAAACAAATATCCTTTCTCATTACTTCTTAAAAGTATGTAAAGTTTTTTCTGCTTGTAAGTTTATCATTTCACTTAATGAATCTGTTTCATCGTGGGTGCAAACAACAAGCGCATGAATATGTATGAGGGGATTCCCCTAAAAAAATTGATTGAAATCTGCATTGCTTTGTTATGTTAGAAAGTGTTCAATTGACAACCAGCAATTTTTATGTGTGGTGTTAGATTTATCTGTCAGGTTTGTCATTCCTGCTGTTTCTCCTATAAATTGGTGTATTTTCGCCCATATTCTCCTTTATTTCCAGAGACAAATTCCGATATATTCCACCAAAAATTCCTGTTTTTTTTGTGTCTCTGTCGGGAGCACTGCAATGGGTACTGTCAGTTTTTACAGCACTGTATACCATCTTCTGACCATGTTACCCCTTCCTCCCCATGTTTCCCCCCCATTTCCCATGTTCATATATATATATATATATATATCCACTGTCAAATTATGGAGCAGGAACTCAATGACCTCCTCAAAAAGTAGGCTGTTGTAAGGGCAACCAAAGAGGACGAGCCCCTCTTCCAGTTATCCTTTTTCATGGCACCAAAAAAGAACGGCCCCTGGAGACCTGTCCTCAATCTCAGGCCTCTGAATGCCAACTACGTGTGGCCAAGGGGAATCTGCATGGAAACTCTGGCCTTCATCATCCCCACTCTGCGGATTGGGATGTGGGCGACGTCATTAGACCTGAAGGATGCATACTTGAACGTTCCTGTAGCTCCGGCGTCCCAATGCTTGCTGGCTTCAGAGTACCGAGGGGAGACTTTCAAGTTTATGGCCTTCCCCGTCAGGCTCTCGACCTCTCCGAGGATGTTCATCCGGGTCGGGGCGTAGTCCTCTTTGCGTACCTGGACGACTGTCCAGACTTGTTAAGCTTAATGCTACTTTTGTGGTTATTACATCTAAGGTGAAATTTCTTATCTGTTTGGCCAATATAAAAAACTGAGGCACAAAGAGCACAACTTAAGCGATGGATAAGGTTGGGGCTGTCGCAGTTGAAGGGGCTTGGATAAATCTTACTACCTTTAACAAAAAGTGGTGTACTAGAATCCATAAAGTTGTATACCTGGCATCTCCTCTGCCCACAGGGGGTGTTGCCAATTTATTGGGGCCTGGGTCGAGGAGTTTGCTCCTAACAAGCATACTGCGGAGATTGGGGGATTGGTGTCTGGCTACAACCGTTGGAGAATTGAAAATATTCTTCAGATTTGAGTCTGATTGAAGTAAGTACCAGTCCCGCTTAATGCTTTTGAGGAGGGGGTCGAGTGCTGTACTATGGGTAATGACCAATGGCAATCTACATACACATATGTACGTACATACATACATGTACACACACCAAATTTCGGTTATCAATAGCAACAAGTGCAGTTTTCATGGCCAGGTGAATGAAGAAAATGTACAATTTTTAGGTTTTTGTCTCACAAAAAGTCCTCAAAAATTTTCCAAGGAAGTTTTATCTATTTGAATAATTCATGTGAGTGCTCAAACAACTGTAGTAATTAACCACTCAACAGGATTTCAAAAATCACCTCTTCTTATTTAATTTGAAACCTTAGCCTATACCTGTTGAGGACATTACATGTTGTCAACATTCATATGTCATAGAATTAAATGAATGGTATCCTCACATCTTCAGTGTTTCAGTAAGTGTGTTCCATTGAAATAAGTACAAAGTATATGGACAGTAAATTGGACAGATTTTGATGAGTTAAGTTGTGGTTCCCTTATATTACAGTAAAGTATGTGCAGATTGTTAGATTGTAGCGCACAGTAAAATATTGATATTTATCACTCTTTAGGGTTTTGATTTCTTTTAGGCAAAGTGTAGTACCTTGTGCATGGTGTCAATTGTTTCACCTTGCATGAATTGGATAGCTTTTGATATTTTCAGTTGAAAAGACACAGCATCTGTTCAATATTATGATTCTTTTGTCTGTAGATCTGTAGAGGGCTGATTTAAAGCTATAACCAAAAATTTTTCAGTTTTTAAAGTACAATTTTCAACCTTGTCAGGTTTTTTTTTCATAAAGTCATTTGTGTTGATTGTGAAAACATATGTTGTCATCAAAAGTTATGAGTGTAAATCTGATAACTGAGGAAAGTTGTCACTGTGCCAAGAAACTGCCAATGCTTTTGTAGGATATTGAGAGAATTTACCATGGTGAAATGTGGTTGAAAAAAGATTTTGTCTTCTACTACATTTGTAATAAGGTGGTAGTTTATAGGCAATTTCATGTTCATTGCAAAGTTCTGCTTTGGTGACTGCTAGTGAACCCTGGCTCTTGCTAAGGGCTATTCGGCCATACCCCCCTACTTCTCTCCTTTATAATTTCTCTAACCATCCATCCAACTGACGTACAGCTCCCATCACAGTGCTCCCCTTTAGGCCTTACCTGTTTTCAATTCCATCATTCCCGTTATCTGTTGGCTGCCGGATTGCCATTCACCTGAATAGCCCTCAGAAGAAAGGAATTCATTATGTGCAACTGAATATCCACACATGCAATCTTTATGAAATGTATATTAAAATTTTACCACAGTCATCCAGTCACAGTAAACATACTGAACACCATCGCTTGACTGAATTATACGTTCCCCAAAGTTACAAGCACTGTGGGTGCTTTTGGAATATTCACAATTGATAAAGGACCTGTACATTCACACATTTGCCAGCATATAAATGCACATATTAATTTTTTGTTTGTCATGTGTCTAGAAGACGGTTTTAAGGGTTTCAATTTTGTCTAATGGATATCCTAACATTGCATTTACCCCCTCTTTGGTCAGTTCCCCTCTGAACTGAAAGGCGCATTGTCATCGGTTGTCATTTTTTGCTACTGATTCTGTACAAAAATCCAATGTTGTACTTTGAACGAGTGTGAATATATTACTGCTTCTTCCATGGTTGGGGAAACGGCGGTGCGTGAATGAGTATGTACCAGACACCTTGTGTGTATGTGATAAGGTGATCTGGCCCAACAGTGTGTAAGTGATCCCTTGCCAATGAAAAAGTGTATTGTTTGTGATATATACAGGTGGCTTGAATGTGTTTATGCATTTGAAATGCTGTTTGTCAAATTGTCAAAGAAACTATGCCTTCACACTAATATTGTGACCCCTGGTGACTGCTATAGGCTATTACTTAATTTTTGTAATAAGGGCCTTACTTTTCTTTTACTGCAATTACTATCTTAACGTTCAAATGACCAATAACATCAGGGAAAGTGGTATCCAATCTGGGATTAAAGTTGTCATAAAATCCTTGTACTTATGAAAGATAACAAAAAACACACACACACACGCACACACAGCTATGTTTTCCATTCATTCTGAGGTCCTCATTGTGCTTTCTGTAGTTTTTTCTTCCTCAGCCCTAACCTTAACAATAGACTGTGTATTGTTAATCTTGAGAGGACCGGAGAAATCTATTAAATTTTATACAGAGGACCTAAAATCTATTGTGTCTGTTCTCGATCCCACCCGAAAACAAGGGCGCACGCACGCACACACGCACACACACAAAATAGCTTATAACTCGAAAACGGAAGGAGATACTGACAATGGGTGGATCAAACAAAATCGTTTGTTTTGCTTGATAACTTCAGTGCTCCATGAGAAGAAACAAATGACACGTAATGCAAACTATATTTTACACATTTTGGAAGTTTGAAAGTACAAAGGTACAGTGTCTCGTGAAAACTGAAACAAAAATGATCGTGCAATCCCTCCCAAAAATATAAAATAATCATATCCTAATGTGTTAGGTGTGTAACTAATAGCCTAACCACCTCAGAATTGCTTTTCTCTTCAACATTAAGTCGAATATTTGTGGAACAGTTTATTTAGTTTCGGAAAAGCAAGATATTTTATTGGTTTGCCTATTGATCCAAGTGTCTGAAAACAGATTTAAGGTGTAAATTTGTAGAAAGATTGCTACGTTCTGGTTGTGTTCGTGTGCTACGAAATGGCCGTCATGTATCAGCTTCACCGTGAGTCTCGGTGTGTTTTCATGGTCAAAGCGCCGTATGTATTCTCTGCTTTCTATTCATGTTCCTGCATGGTTGTAAGAGTAGACTTTTTGATGTCTATGGGGAACTTGATCACTGACCCAATTACAGACTGTCAACAAATTTTGCTGCTTATGTTTATTAGAGATGTGCCAAGAATTTTAGGCATCATCAACAGACAGGTGTTTTGATGGCTGCAACTTGGCTCCTGGGGGTTCCACTAGTGTGTATCATTTGTCACGTTTAACAGTTGGTTTCATTATGTCTAATTTAAAGTTTATTGTACCGGCATAAAAAAGTCACACTGTGTGCACTTTTTTTTTCTTTTTTTTAATTTCCATCATTGAATTAGCTCATAGAGCTGGA
This sequence comes from Stichopus chloronotus, assembly GCA_021234535.1. NCBI lineage: Eukaryota > Metazoa > Echinodermata > Holothuroidea > Aspidochirotida > Stichopodidae > Stichopus > Stichopus chloronotus. The sequence goes on from CM037829.1 coordinate 24,283,425, forward strand.
AATAAGGTTTTCTGAGAGTAGTGGCAGAGCTTCCATACCGTCAGAAGCGGTTCGCCCCTCACCCGACCAACTCAAATAGATTGCTAGCCCTCTTTCAGCATAAATTTCATTTTTTTCCCAGTTTACTGCTTCAGTTGCCTTCGTTAACATTCATTGGCTATCATAATTCATGAAGGGGAAGGTGACGTAGGGAGATATAAAACTATCTCATGCAACGATAATGGCAAAAATCCAAGGCCGGAATGGCAGTGGTCGTACTCAAACATCATAAGCGTGATGTGATAGTGTCAAAAGCAAATCATAGCTTGGCACTTAACTATAGACAGCCAGCAATTCTCATTTTCTTTTGTTTGTGCAGGGTCCCTGAGAATACTTTGATCATATTGGTGGTGAGGTGGGGTTGGAAAAAAGGCACCTGTATTTTTCAAGAACTTGTAGTGTCTATAGCCATACTATTTTTGCATTATGCATGAAAAGCTGGAGGAATGTAGGGGGATTGATGAAGAGGGGTTGGGGGTGGGGTGAACTTTGGAAAAGCACTTTCTGCTAGTGCTTGTGAAGCCTTTCACCCATCTCCTTATCAATACAAACAAATATGTGACTGAGAACAGTTTCAACCTCATCAAAGTTGGGTAGACTTAGAGTTATGGATTTGTATCAGTTTGTCTAACATTGTTGTGTATGGTAAATAACTTTCCAAACATTTATAGTGATTAATATAAGCCTACAAAGTTTTGTCCATGCCATTGTGTTGATGGTGGCTCATCAGCTAATTCCTGTATTAGGCAACATGTGTGTAGGAACACTTTTGATGAAAAATTGTTTGAAAATCTTGAACCTTATAGCTCTCCAGTAAATACATGTATAGGTTAGGTTCTTACTGTATACGTTTATATGTTAGGCAACTGCAACAGCCTCATGAAAAAAATACTTAAAATGAGAAAATCTTGGAATAAAAGTTTGTGAATTTATTGCAGATTGTTAGTTTAGAGTCTTTTGCACATGCGAATTACATGGTTTTAGCAGTTGTGACAGACTCTGGTATTTTCGATACTGTTTTGACGAACGATCTTGTTCCTTCCTGGTTAGGTTAGGATACAGTATAACATGTAACACACATGTTTGTGTGTACTTTATATATGCATGTATATGTGAAAGTATGTATATATATGTATGAATATATACATACATACCTCCCAAGTGACCTGCATTTCCTGGGTTTGACCCGCATTTGAACACCCAAACCCGCTGACCCGCCCATCCCTTTGAGAAACCCGCATTTCAAATCTTCCCAGTCTTGGGAGTGCCACGCACAAATATCAAGCACTGTAAACTTAACCGGAAACTTCCAACTCTACTCACAAACTCAACTATTTTATAGTAGGCATACATTCACTGATCGCGCTGCAGTGCATCCATCCATCAAGTGCTACGTTTGTTGTCACAACTGTATGTACTGCACCAGAAATTACTGTCGAATTACTATAACCGCAGGGTTGGAAAACCTTGCTGACTTTCCCGCGAACACAGTAGAAAATCCACCGATTTCCTGCTGACATTTGTGTAGGGGTGGAACCCCTCGTGGGGGGTTCAGGGGCAAGCTCCCGGAAGATTGGGGTTCCTAGCACATGGAAGGGGTAAAATTGTGCAGCTGAGCACAAAAAATATAGCTTAACATTAGGCTAATATAGCTTAACGTTAGGCTGTTTGCGTTGTTGCAATATACGGTACCTTCTTAAATGTGAAGAAGTGTCACTTACAAAATGTCAGAAATGAGTGCAACTTGAGCCCGATATTACGTTAAACAGGTATGCAATAGGCCTAGAATGTCTTGATCATAGACCACTATACACTGTCAACTACTACAAGCTGTGCTACTTACAAACAGCTCTGCGAGTTTGCCGTAAAAAAATCCTCGCATGATTCCAAGAAAAGTTTTTAACTGCAAAAACGTGAACACCTGTCCCAAAATGGACATTTACCGCATTCATACTACTCAAATTCAGCCACCTGTTGCAGCTACGACATTTGTACCGAACTTTTTCATCCCTGGTAACTGTGACCATTAACAGGCAGCAGAAATTTGCAGCAAAAAAAAAAGTTAAAAGTAAAAGTCGTCCCCCATATTTCAAAATGGTTTAATCGAGGCAATTTTTTACTGAGGGTAACGTTACGTTTTCCAGAAAGGTGTTTGGTGTTACCATTGCATCTGTGTGTAAGATTGTAAACGTAAAGAAGGTACAAAGGTCAAGCCATGCCGTGTGGGTCTGTTGCGCCGCTCTGTACTGTATGTATGCTGTGTAGGTACGTACCTACTGTATGAAAGTACTCCATTCTCATTAATTGCACAGAGAATCTTGTGCTGAGTTCGGAAAAAATAAAAAAAAAGAAAACACTAAAACCGCCGGAGATGAAATTGTGCACGAGTTCTGCGCGAATCATCCTTGGGCACTGGGGTTCATAGGGTGTGTAGGGTGGCTGAAGTGTGCCTTAAAGCAAACTGACTATAATTTCTGGTTACTTGCGTGGTCACGGGGGATATACTGGACATCGTGGTTCATTGACATAGAGGTAACATGCGCTTTTTGCCTATGTGAGTATCGTATAAAGCAATAGCGATCGTCAGAGCTTCTTTTAATATTTGTTTAACAGCATTTTCCCTGTTCTCCCTCATATATTTTGTTTCTCTGAAGATTTCCCGGTTTTTTCCCCGTTTTTTATAAAAAAAAAAAAGTGTGTCCCGACACGTAGGATTTCCCACGAGCGTGCCGATATCCCTCGAACCAGGTTCGAAAGGTTCGCAAGGTTTTCCAACCCTGAATAACCGATGATAAATATCAGTTGGAGAAGTTTACATTTTGCGAGTTCGTGAGTATCTGATATTTTTGGCTGCGACCCAATAAAATTGTGTTGACTGATTTGCTTAAAAAAGTGCCACAAAATTGCCTTTAGACACTTTTAAAATTCAAAAATTTACGAAAAGGAGGTGACACACCCTCCCCTTATACCCCACCCCCAGGCCACCGACAGACAGGTCAGAGGTGGACCCGCATCAACCCTCTTGGAACTTGGGAGCTATGTACGTATGTATTTGGTATGTGTCTATATATTTATATATGTATAGATGCATTTCCGTGGACTTGTATTTCTTTTTTTCATTTTCTTTGTGCTAAAGTATTAACTATCATCACATCTACTTTTACGGGGAGTGCGCCACCCTGTTAAGCCATTGTAGCTTTATGGTACACTTCCCATCACAATTGTACTAAATGTATATATTAAGTCTTACTTTTACTGTAGTACATTTTTTGTACAAGTTGTGGTAAATGTGATAAAACAAATAAATAGACAAAATAAACGAAGTAAACATGTATAATATGAGCAAGCACTGTAGTTTGTAAGATCAAGGCAAGATTTTAGGGACTGAAATGTCACACTTCTTGAAATCCAAAACGTTGCATACATCATCACAGATTTAGAAAATCGTATCAGAAACAGTTTGAATGCTTAACGTTATTTTCTCAAGTCGTTTTAAAGTATATTGTCAATGTTTTGATCAAAGTAATTTTAAGAGGCATCAGGAGTGATAATGGTATAGTCCTGGTGGCTACTGTAGGCTGTAGCTATTGCCATACAGGTTTCAACCAGGTACAACTATTGTCAGAAATGAAATGTTCAAATTGCATTACTGAAACGACGACTCTATTGATGGAAAATAAGGTATTTTTAAAAACTCAAGGCTTATGCGGTAGAAGGGAAAAGAAAGCATTGGCTATGTGGAGTGTGTGAGGAGAATTTTGGTGAGATTTGCTTGTTGTCAACTGCTCGTTTTAGGGACTCTGAGCTGTGATGCGTCTTTCCATTCATTTTATTTTTGGTTCCTTGTGTTAGCAAAAGGAACCTATGCAGTCAGGTTGGTGTGTGTGTGTGTCTGTGACACTGCTATGTTACGCGATAACTCAATAAGGAAAAGTCGAATCAGTGTCAAATTTGGTATGGAGATTCACCATGGTGAGAAGGTGAGCTCTATTTGGTGAATGTCAAAGGTCATTTGGAGTCAGCAGAGGGCAAAAACTGAGTTTCTTTTTATTGCAATAACTATTTACTTCACTCCTCACTTACCTGTCTCAGCACAACAAATGCACTCCCATCTACCGTGCAAAGAGTACTGGTAACCTTTAACACCGCCCTTGGCACCCTCCAGTCTAATACCGGACTAGCGCCTCCTTCCCATTCTGCTATCCTATGTGCATAGAGTGTGGAGTCCTCGCGCAAATTTTCATCTGTGTTTATCGTGCCTTGCCAACTCCATCTGGGTTTCCTTGACTTGTCTCTGGGCGTTTAACCAGCTTTCCGCAAGTTTCACATTGATCCCGATAAGTATCCTTTACTTTTTCGAGTAAATCTCCCCATGGTTTGTTTTAGGCCTGGTTACGTGTCTTTTTGCGCCCTTTTTTTGTACAGGGCTTAGTTGTGCGAAATCCTCATCCTGTTGTTTACCCTTCCTTGTTATATAATTTCTTACAACCCAAGCCTTCCTGCTGATACCGGGAGGCTTTCTTTGCTTACCCTTAAGAAGGTTTTTCCCTTCATGGTGTTGTATAGTTATTCTTAAAGTTTTTAGCCTTCCCGCTTATCTCGGGAGGTGCCATTTTGTCTCACACGTGTTGTATGTTAATGGCTACGTGTGATTTATAGACTTGTATATTTCATTTATACTCCAGTGACACGTACTTGGATAATTGTTGTACGTGTTTCATTTTTATTCCGGTCTCTCTCGCCGGTGTTTTTCCTTTGGGTTCTTTCCTTAACGAGAGTCTTACAGTATGGCGTCCAGGGCAGTTCCGCGCTGCCTTTCATGTTCTTTGTTTAGGCCGGGGAGACTATGGGACGAACACCAGCAGTGTCCAAAATGCCGTTCATGCTCCCGCAAAGATCCATGCGCGATTTGCATCGACTTCTCTCCCACCCAGTGGGCAGAGTCGGAGACCTGGCTAGCCGGCCAGAGAAGTAAGCTCCAAGCTCAACTTGACCAACTCCCTGCACCAGACCCGGAGGTCCTACCGGAACCGGAAGCCGGCTCCGAGGTAGGTAGTACTCTAGAAAGAGAGGGATCAGAAGTTCCTTCGCAATAGCCTGAACCCTCGGAGCGGATTTCCACTCCAACATCGGTGCTGGCGTCGTCCGGAGTAGCACCAACGAAGGGAACTAAGAAGAAGAGTCTTCCTGCAGCTAGGAAGATGCCGGTGGCAAGAAAGAAGCACTGTCCCGGCTCGACCGGCCCCAGCCTGGCCCCGGTACCAGATCCGAGACAAGGAGCTGAAGGGCACCAGGCCGCATCGGACTCAGCACGATCGCATAGAAGCGACGTAAGGCAGAGCCACCCTCGGACCCGAAGTTCGTCGAGGTCTCGCTCCCGCTCCTGATCTAAGTCCCGGTCCAGGTCGCCGAGAAGATCCAGGAGGAGAAGGGTGGCCATTTCTTCCGACTAGGATTCAGAGGAAAGGTATAGAGCTAGGAAGAAGAGGAGGTCATTGAGAGATGTCGAGGAACCGGCTTGGTTGGCCAAACTTACTGGTCTTTTGGCTCCACTGATTGAGAAAGAGGTTTCAAGACCAACGGCTCCAATCCCAACACCGGACGTGGACCCGTCGGTCCCGAGCACCAGCCGTCCTCCGGCCCCGACACCGGCCCCGACCCCGGCACCCGCCCCGGCACCGGCTCCAACGGTGGCTTCGAATCCGGACCCGGACCTCCGGACCCCAACAGCATACAGCTCACAAAGGGAGGAGGTCTGGCATGAAGAGGATTTCCTGGACTGCCAGGCCTCCTTGGCTCTCTCGGGACTCAATGATAGAGACGACCCTGAAGAAGAGAACGACACCCTCGACGGGACCACTGGACCCGAATCTTCTGCCGGAGACGTTCTTGGAACTGGTCCTTCGATCTCCCCAGATCTTGCAACGAGGGTCGCAGACATTTTCAGGGAACACCTGGGCTTCGAGGCTCCGGAGGAGGGACTCCAACCCAGTACGAGAGGCGCCTCAAAGCTCACGACCACCGGCGAACCAGTGGCACAACGGCTTCCTTCCATCCTGGTGAACTCGACATGTTTTGACCGGTTCGACGCTTTGGCAGCTGCCACGAAATGGTCGGCTTACCCCCTGAAACAGGATAGGTCCCTGAAGGTTTCAGACCAAGACTGGAGAGACCTCTTCTGCACACCCACCATCCCTCAGGAAGCAAGGGAAAGGTTGAGAGTGGAACAAGGGACTACCTCAGGCACGTTTAAGGACAGCAATCAGAAGAAGATTGAGGAAGTCCTCTGGGATCTCGACCAGGCAGCGAGGGTCGGTATGAAATACGCTTCGATCTTCATGTTGATGGCGGAACTTCTGATGCGGCACCACCAACAGCTTCCAGAGGACGAGCATCAGGTCCCAAGGGTGGACGTGAGCCAGTTACTGCTCCTCTTCGGACTGCTAGCCAGACTTACATATGACCAATTTGCGAGTGTTGCGGTCAAGTCCGTTGCCTCCAGGAGGGAGAACGTGGTGGCTTCCATCAAGTGGCCTTCCCTCGAGTCTAGACACAGGATGCTGTCCTTACCCTTTAGGGGCCCGGACCTCTTCGCCGGTCAGTTCCAATCCAGACTGCAGGAGGAGGTGTCTAGACGAGAAACGCTGGCGTAGTCTGACTTCCGTCTCCAGTCGTCAAACAGAGGCCGAGGCAAAGGAAGAGGAGGCAAAACCCCCAGATCTAACAGAGGTGGCCAGAGAAATCAGTCAAGAGGGGGCAACAGAGGCCGAGGCAAGGGCAGAGGATACAACTCAAGACCTTGGCAAGGCTCGGCCAACAGGGGCCGCGGATCATGGACTTCGACTAGGACTGACGGCGGCCAACCCACCACCGGATCGATGCCTGCCCCCCAGCCCTAGGGGTGCCCACCTCATCTCGGTTCCGCCCGAGGTGGGGGGAGACTCATGATCTTTGCCCAGCAATGGGCAACTATTGGGGCGGACCCCTGGGTAGTCCGGACGATCACAGAGGGCTACCAAATCGAGTTCACCTCGCGCCCGCCTGCTGGGGGCGGAGGGAAGTGGACGAACGTCCTCAAGGACGTTCGGCAAAAGGAGGCTTTAGATCTGGAGATTGCAGCTCTCTTGGCCAAGAGAGCAGTTGTTCTGGCGTCGGGAGAGGAGGGACCCCTCTTCCAATCGTCCTTCTTTCTAACCACCAAAAAAGACGGGTCCTGGCGACCCATCCTAAATCTAAAGCCTCTTAACCAAAAGTATGTCCGTCCCAAACACTTCCGCATGGAAACGTTGGCGATGATTCTGCCTATGTTAAGACAAGGGGCCTGGTGTCGAGCATCGATCTGAAAGACGCCTACTTACATGTACCAATACACCCTGCACACTTCAGGTTCCTGGCGTTTGGGTACAAGGGAATGGACTACATGTTCAGAGCACTACCCTTCGGCCTATCAACATGACCGAGAGTCTTTACGAGGGTAACAGGCACCACAGTAGCTTTTCTTCGGACCCAAGGGGTCCCCTGCCCGCTTACCTGGACGATTGGCTGATTCTTGGAGACTCAGAGGCCCAGACCAAGAGAAATGTTCAGCTTACGCTAGAAACCTTGGAACGTATCGGTTGATTGGTCAACCTTGCAAAATCAAATCTAACTCCGTCGCAAGAAATACCGTTCCTAGGAGTGATCCTCGATTCCTGAAGGGGCATGGCCCTCCCCTCACCAACCAGGTTCGAGGCTGTAACCAGCGTGGTGACGTCGATATTGAAGGAGAGGTATTCAAAGGCCGGCGTCTGGTTAAGGGCCCTAGGTTTGATGGCCAGCCTCGTGGACGTAGTGGAATTTTGCCGTCTCCGGATGAGACCCCTGCAGATCCATCTCCTGAGGTTTTACAATCCAGAAAGGGGAGACATGAATATTCTAATTCCCCTAGAGGAGAACTTGTCGGAGCACCTCGACTGGTGGCTACAGACCGACGTCTGGGCGGAAGGACGCTACTTCAGACTGAAGCGCCCACAGACATCCATGACCACCGATGCCTCAACCATGGGCTGGGGGGGCCCACTGGCAGGACAAGACAATAGCGGAGGAGTGGCTCCAGAGCGAGAAGTCCCTCCATATCAATCTGTTGGAGCTGAAGGCAGCGGAGAAGGGGCTAAAAGTCTTCCAGGACCACCTGTGCAACCACCAGGTGACAATCTTCTCAGACAACTCCACAGCGGTGGCGTACGTGAACAGACAGGGGGGAACACACTCCCTCAACAAGGCAGTCTCAGACCTTCTCCTGTGGGCGGAGTCCAGAAACATTAGGGTGAGAGCCTCACACGTAGCGGGAGAAGACAATGTCCTGGCAGATGCTCTCTCCAGAGGGTAACCAACCCAAATGAGTGGTCACTATCCCAGGGGATGTGCGACACTCTCTTCCAGAGGTGGGGACGTCCTCACATCAACCTGTTCGCGAGGAAAGAGAATGCGAAACTGAGCTCGTTTTGCACAAGGACCTTCCATCCGGAAGCAGCAGCAACAGACGCTCTATCCTTCTCGTGGGACGGGATAGACGCGTACGCGTTTCCCCCTCTTTGCCTGATCCACAAGACCCTGACCAAGATTGCCCAGTCAAGTAGCAGAGTCACGCTCATAGCTCCGTTTTAAGCGAGGCGCCCATGGTTTCAGGAACTTCTCAGACTCCTAGTAGACATCCCACTGCTACTTCCAGACAAGCCAAACAGAACGGAGTGGGGGCAAGACCCCAAGCAAATCAAAGGCCTCCAACTTCCTACTTGGAGATTATCGGGGGATCCCTCAGAGAGGCAGGCTTTTTGGTTGACGTCGCGGTCCTGGGCGCAAAGTCAAGGAGAACCTCAACCCTTCGGACTTATGATTCCAGATTGCAAAGGTTCCAGGACTGGGCCCAAGAGTGGGGCTCCTCTTGCACAGAGGCCCCTGTGACAGAAGTCTGCACCTTCCTACGGACGTTGTTCGATGAGGGCAAACAAGTCTCTACAGTAAGGAATTACAGGTCCGCTCTTGCAGCGGTCCACAAGGGGTTCGAAGACGGTTCCACCATAGGCAATAACAGAGTAATCACCCAGCTCCTTAAAGGCATGGCTAATGTTCGACCAGTTACGAGACGCTTGGCCCCCTGTTGGAGATTGTCGGAGATCTTACAGTTGTTGGCTCAACCTCCCTACGAACCGATCCACAGGGCTTCTCTTCCTCTTCTTACGAAAAAGACGCTGTTCCTGGTGGTGGCGCCGTAGAAGCTGCTTACAAGCTCTGATAATTAAAGGAGAAGGCAAGTCAGGACTTTTGACAATGTTAAAAGAGAGACTAACATATGGTGAACACCATTACCAAATTTCAGTTAAATACGTTGCTGACTTTCCAAGATATTGCAATTTGAATATTCTTAGAAAATTATCAGGAAGCTGCCATTTTGAAATTGCGATGACATCACCAGACCACATGTGATTGAAAAGCTTTTGTTTTTCTTTATATTTCATTGTCAATAAATTTTAACCATCATGCATAGATTCAAGTCATAGTATTAATGATTTGATTATTGCATGAAACACCTCAGTAATTCAACACAAAATGTGTACAAGTGTGTTTCGGATTGATAGAAATAATAGGTAAAGAATATAAAGAAATACATTAAAATTTTTGCTATCAGTGGTTATGTGACATCATTATTCGACTTACTCAAGTTGCTTTACATTCAACTTAGGCAAAAATGGCAGCACCCTTCTCTGAATTTCAAAAGTGTGTAACTTGGATAGGAAACAATATTTCTGAATGAAACTTTGGGAAGATGTTTGTCAAACACTTCTGCTTCATTTTGATGAACATATTCCCAGGGTTTCCTTCTCCTTTAACCCAAACCACTGCCGATTCAAGAACCACGGAGTGTGTTTAATTCCAGACCCCTCCTTTGTCCCCAAGAACCAATACGCTGGACTTCATACCAGGGGACATCTTTATTCCAGAGCTAAAGACGTGCTCTTCCGTCCCAGGGGATAAGTTCTGGTGTCCCGTAAGAGCTTTGAAGTGGTATTTGAAGAGAACCGAAACCGTGAGGAAGTCGCAAAGACTTTGCATCCTCCCGAGGGAACTGTATTCGCCAGCTTCGAAAGACACCATCTCGAGGTGGCTGGTGGAGGTCATCACCCCCCACGTATCCAGGGGGAAAGCCAGAGTGCACGACATTAGGGGACAGGCGACCTCTTCAGACTTGTTCGCGGGGATTCCTATCCAAGCTATCATGAAGGCAGGGGCTTGGAAAACTCCCACGACCTTTGTAAAGTGCTACTTGACAGACACTCTGGCGACTGAGTTGGCATTCGGACGTGCGGTGTTGGGAGTTCCTGGGGGTAGGTCCCGCCCCCTGGGCCTCCCACCATCGTAACAGTGCTACTCAGTGCATTTGTTGTGCTGAGACAAGTAAGTGAGGAGTGAAGTAAATATCCCAAAACTTATCTGGTTTGGTTATTTACAAACGACCTCACTTACCTGTCTCACTTCCCTCCTCCCTCCCCGGGGGGCGGGACACGACATGACGGTGGGTTGGTTGCCAGACTTAGGTGACAATGTCTCATCCTCTTCGTCTCGACACCGATCCTACGGCCATCTTGTGTTACGGTGAGTTGGCCTAATGGCACTCTTTTATTTTCGCTAATGCTCACTTTTATGTTTTACGCATTACGATGTCAGTGTTTATTCCGTAACATATGTATTCCTTGTATTCAAGTTCACGTTACATTCTTTCATGGCCTCCTCGAGGCCTAGCCTTCGGGGGTGTGCTTTGGCTAAGGCACGCTCCCTCAAAATAGGGGTGTGGCGTTGAACGTCCTGGCACCTGCGTGCCAGCGGGAGCGGGGGGATTCGCCCCCCCCGCTCCCGCACGAGGGTAGATCTAGCACATCAGGATTAACCATGGCTTCATGGGAAGGAGGCGCTAGTCCGGTATTAGACCAAAGGGCGCCAAGGGCAGTGTTAAAGGTTACCAGTACTCTTTGCACGGTAGATGGGAGTGCATTTGTTGTGCTGAGACAGGTAAGTGAGGTCGTTTGTAAATAACCAAACCAGAGAAGTTTTGGGATTAATGTTGGTACACCTGAATGTGGTGTCATTTGGGGAAAAGTGAGATCAGTTGGTGCTCCAAATTTTTAGTTCAAATCAAAGTCAATCGAATCACATAAACCATCACTTAAGGTCAATTAAAATTTATTTTTGCTATTTCTCAGAAATGAAGCACATAAGGGAGCTGCTGTAATGGAAAAATGTGTTCGTCATGGCAAAAAGTGTCTGGGGATGGATTTTTTGCAATTTGACCCCTGTGACCTTTGGTGACCTTTGTGACCTTTTGAGCTATCTGGATAGAGTATTTTACAATGAAGCAAAAACTCAATTACAGTATGCTTCTGCAATGCTTCTAACTCATATTATTGATGTTTTTTCAAAAGGTCATCAAACTATTGGCTACAGTTTAAAGCATCACACTGATAGTTCTATAGTTACACATAACTGTAAGGGATTTGGTCTATTCAGTGAATGTTTAATGATTGAATTTGCATTGCCTTTAGATTCCAATCATTTGGGAACATTGAAGTCATTGTTCATTAATCTTGGTATAGTAATTGAAATTGGGGAAGGGTAAATTTTTCACTCTAAAACAATAATATTAGCCTTGACACCAATATTGTGGTTATTATAAGCTACCATACAAATTAGTTGAAACGCTTATGGGCTGCAGTGTGTAAAATTCCCATTGGCAGTTTGTGGTTTTAGTGACACAGTTAACTCAATGGGATTTGGGTCACTGGAAAATTTTTGCTTTGTTTTAAGGCTATGGTAGCTCAGGAAGACCATCAGTTAATGTATGTCATGTTTGAAATTGTGTTATCTTTATAGGTTTTCATAGGTTGGTGTACAGGCATTTTGTGGTTTTAGTGACACAGATAATAGCTTTTTGGTCAGTTGGAAAATTGTTGCTCTGTTTTAGTGCTATGGCAGCTCTACTATAGTATGGTAGCCAGTATAGTCAGTGTGTGTACCAATTTGCATTATCCTTAAATTTGAAAAAAAAGGGGAACTGTTTAATTTATTATAACTCAACATATGTAGTTGTTTGTTAATTTAATGGTTATACATGGGCCCAAATTGCAATATGTTTGGGACCCAAATTTTTGGCTCAATTTTTGGGCCCCAATTTTTTTAATTCATTGTCTAAACATGTGCTATATTTGTTAATTCAATGGGGACACTGTACAGATGGGCCTACAGTTTTGGACCTGATTTGGTCTCCATCTTTTGAGCCCCATTCTTGGAAGCCCCAATTTTTGTGTCCCCAGTTTTGAGGACCCAAATTTTCACTTGCCCTAATTTCTTTGCAAGGAACCACAGTGCCCATTGGGCTCTTGTTTTCCAAGGTACCCGGCATGAATGAAGTATTGCGTGATTGTTTTATGTCAACCGCGATTAGACAACTATTATGTACGTGCTTCTTCAGAAATGTGGAGGAAGCGGTTTAAGGAGGATAAGTGAGATTAAATGTTGGGTGGCTGGAATCACTGCATGTGTACAGATGAACGTGTAGGGCTGGAAATGTGTGAGAGAATGCAGATTTAAGGGCCACGTGTTTCCTGTAATAAGGAAATACGTGACCCTCTTTATATTACGTTCTCTTTGCCGCCTCTTCGAACAACTATAACACGGTGCCCTTCTCGGTGATTATTTTTTGATCTTTGATAGTTTATAACAGTACATGGACTCGTAGCACAAGCATTCCAAGGCCCGCACAAACGTCAGTGGACCCCAATATTTGTGGTTTGCCAACTCCCACACACACTCAAAGATACTAACTTTTGTTCGCCACACAAAAGAACTGTAGCAACTGCCTCTTGTATTGGACCTTAAGCCTTCCTTTGTTTATTGCACAGAAGAGTATAGGCACCTCCCATGCATGCATAATGTCACAGACTTGACCAGCAGTGTCAGCAGTGCTCATTTTATGGTGGTGCACTCAGTGAATAGGCAGGTCAGAGTTAAATCTGACAGAATCCATCGGGGTGGTCTGGCTACTGTTCCTAATGATTTAAATTGGTTTTGGAAAAGTTGCCACCATTTTCCCACATTAGTACTACTTCATATGCCCACAGCTAGTAGAAACCATGAAGGAAATGTGCATAATGACAGTTCCATAATTATTGGATGTCAAACTTAGAATAGTGATGCAATTATAGGCATTGTAATTTGGTGGTGCCCATTAAATGTATCACAATTTTATTGGCAAAGATCCATCCTCTGTGCTGTTTGTGCTCTAGTTTATGATATTCTGCAAATTATGCAGTCCTACAGATGTTTGATTCAATATAATGATAATTCTGGTGAGTCCCATGATTTTGATATTATATACTGATGTGCAAATGTTACCTTGAGGGTGTTCAGGTATGAGCCTCTGCACCTTTGGTGTTTTGGTTAAGAACTTGCATGACCTCTGAGACATTACAATCTCTTACCTTTGGTAGAAAATACACATAGTGAATAAGCCTTGATATTTATTTCTTGTATTGCAGATATTGTGAGAGCTATTGCTGAGAATGGATTTTTTGTGACTATGTGAACCTACAGCAAAGACAGTTACATCAAAGACAGTAATCTGTGTGGCGGAAGGGGAACACCGGAAGTTGTTTTCAAAAGAACATTACACATTAACATTTACACATTACACATTAACATTTACACATTACACATTAACATTTACACATTACACATTAACATTTACACATTACACATTAACATTTACACATTACACATTAACATTTACACATTACACATTAACATTTACACATTACACATTAACATTTACACATTACACATTAACATTTACACATTACACATTAACATTTACACATTACACATTAACATTTACACATATGGACAAAGATGCTTGACATTGAAATTGTCTTGTTGGAGATGGACAGTTCTTCTTTTGTGAAACAGAACAAATGGGAGACAAACTGGGACTACTGTCAGGGTAGAACTGTCTGATAGAGTGAGCAGACCTTTCAGGTACCTCACAAAGGATATTTTCTCATGTTACCATTTTGCATGGTTTGAGGGGAGTCACCATGCTGAAGTCTATTCTGATGCTGTCCAAGATGACCTGTTTAACCATCTGCATGGGCTACTTATCCATGACCATTCTGCTGTCAGGATTCACACATGGGAAAGAGGTAAGGTGTTAGACAATGCCATTATGAATATCTTATCCAAATTATTTTGCTTAAAGATAATCACAATATGATAATCAGAATCAGTCTACATCATATCTTCACTTACTCTTCCTTCGATAATTGCATTCGTCAAGTAACTGAGAAAGCATGACATACCCACCTGTAGCTGATATCTAAATATTAGACTTCTCGACTTTTTTTATTGTTTTCCGAAGGCAAGCTAGGAATCTATGTAATGTGATGGCGTGTACCTGCAGACATTGCCTTGGAGGGTACCAGTTGCTGGTGATAGAGAGCCTTGCACGTCCGTGCTTGCTAATGCACAACTGTTAACTGATGTAGCTGCTTGGAAATTCCAAGGCTGTGTAGAGAGGCCTGTCTCCTGATACCTGTAGGATGCACTCTCTTCTAGCAATTATCTGCTGCATGTGATCATCTGAAAAGGGGGAATTCCTGTGACTTCCTTTCGAGGAACCGTCTACCGTAACATGTGCGGCATTGACTGCGAGTTTGTGCTGAACTTGCATTGTGATAGTGCAAAGTTTTGTACATGTACATGTGTAGGTAGTCCATTGTGATTTGATGGTCCCTATTCTTTTTCAGGTCAGTCAAAGTTCTTTTTACATCATCAGAGGGAAATTTTGAGGAGAACTTTTAGTAGGAAAATCTACTCAAGATATATCTCAGCAAATGAAACATGCTGGAACTTAAAACTCAAGTCATTGGTAGTACTTGATAAGCAGATTATCTTTGTGAAGTTTTGGCGAGGTGGATGGTCACATGAGGTCAGTGGAGGTCATAGTTTGAAAATCTAGTAAACACCATCTCCAGAAGGGAAAATTGCTGTAACTTCAAACTTCATGCATAGGTTGTTTATTGTGAGTTGATGATTTCATTGTTGATTCTTTGCCAAAGGCAAAAGGAATCTATGTGATGCTGATGTTGTGTGTTGTGTGTGTGTATATCAGTGCTGGAGTCAAGTCCATCCAATAGGAATCCGTATCCTTGATATCGGAGTCCGAGTCCTTTAAGGTCAAGTCCGAGTCCTTGAGACACTGTGCAAATATGACACGTCCGCTCATATGTGAAATATGTCAAGATTGCTAACATTACCATAGCCGGGGTCATATCTTTAGGTGGGTGTGAAGGGAAAAATTCTGACTAGTTGGATGTTTTTGATTCCTTGCCGAAGGCAGAGGAATCTATGCGATGGTGATGTCATGTGTGTGTGTGTGTATGTATGTATGTGTGTGTGTGACGCCTGCTTGTAAACACGATATCTCAAGAAGCGTAACTCTGAGTGATCTCATACTTGGCATGTAGATTACCCATATTGAGTAGATGATCCCTATTGTTTTTGGTGGAGGTCAAAGGTCATTTGGGGTCACTAGAGGTCAAAAGGTAAATACCTTGAAAATTGCTTATAAACACGATGTCTCCAGAAGAGTAACTCTGAGTGATCTCATACTTGGCATGAAGGTTGCCCTTATTGAGTAGATGATCCCTATTGATTGTGGTGGAGGTCAAAGGTCATTTGGGGTCAACAGGGGTCAAATTGTGAAAACCTTGTAAACACGATATCTCAAGAAAGGAAGCTTGTAGAAATCTTATGTTTAGTATGTAGTTGCACCATGTTGAGTAAAGGAACCCTATCATTTTCAGTGGAGGTCAAAGGTCATTTGGGGTCAACAGGGGTCAAATTGTAAAAACCATGTAAACACGATATCTCAAGAAGAGAAGCTTGAGCAGATGTCATATGAAGTGGTTAGGTGTATCTTATTGAGTACAAGGGTCACCAGAGGTGAAAAGGTAAATACCTTGAAAATTGCTTGTAAACACGATATCTCCAGAATGGTAAATGTGAGAGATCTCATAGTTAGCGTGTGGATTGCCCATATCGAGTAGATGATCCTTATTTTTTTTGGCAGAGGTGAAAGGTCATTTGGGGTCATGGGAGGTCAAAATGTGAAAAACTTGAATCTACAATATAAGAACGGTCCTTCTAGTGAATTTTATACTTGTAATGCAGAATCCTCTTGTTGATTTGAGAACTTCTTTTAGAACATACCAACATAGTCTCTTCGATAACAATAGAGAAAAGATGAAGACAACATTAAATTTGGTATCAAAGATTATTATTTTGCAAACCTTATGACACTATCCTCATAAGGACATGTGAGCATGCATGAATTGTAAATTGGAATTGATTAAATATACCACGGGTTATTAGCTTTATAAAAAGAACTAAATTACTGATCATTTGGATCAAATACCCTTGAGAGTGCATGAACTGTGATTGCTTAATTGAATGAATAATATTGTAACTGACCCCCCTCTGTTCAAATTGGTCACTGTTATCTGACATAATTTATCACAGTTGACTGCCAGTAGAAATCACAATGTCCAGAATAAATCATACAGTCTGTTGAGCCAGGTGCTCAATGGACTTAACCATTTACTGTATAAACAGTGTCTCTGTTTAGCCGTTAAAGGGAAATAGGGCGTTTGTTTTACAGAAAACAACCATATTTTTAAAACCATTATTTGTGGACATAGAATGATAGATTATTCAAAATAACGAATTACAGTAGCCTTATTTTCAAGGAATAAGATTCTCACAGATCAGAAATTTAGCTATTTGTTGCTCAGCAATAATTTGTTCACCCAAACTTTTTAAAATTCAAATGATGCATCCGTTACTCATCACATGCATAATGTTTTGAGGAGATGAAGCTTTGACAGATATTTATTGATGAGACTGAATGGTTTAACAATGGTTAAGGCGAATTTCTTTGTATGCCATGTTGGTGTATTCTAAACGCCCTATTTCACTTTACAGTAGTTCAGGTAAGCTTTAAACAAATGACTACTGTGTATCAAACCAGGGAAACTTGTACTGTGTGTTGTGTCTTTAAGTAGACTAAAGGCAAAATTGCAAGTCATGCTAGATTCTTGTTTAATAGGAATATCAGTTTTTGCTAATTTTAAAGGACCTCATAGCCATTGGGAAGGGCATCATGCCAAAAAATCAAATATGAAAGAGCTGCCACCAATAGCTGTAACTCGACAAAATAAAGTGCTATAATTTTGATTAAATAAACATGTTTACCTTTTTATCAAGTTATTAGACACGACAAAATATAATTTGTTCCCCTGCAGCATCATATCCGTTTGGGAGTTTTCTCATGTTTGTGTAGGTCAAAGGTTATTTGGGGTGACAAAAGGTCAAAACCTTGTATGCATGATATTTTAAGGGTGATAAATAAGAGGGATCTTATACTTAGTTTGTGAATTGTTCATATTTAGCATGTTGATGGCCATATAAGGTAGGTGATCCCTATTGTTTTAAGTGGAGGTGAAAGGTCATTTTGGGTCACGAGATTTCAAAAGGTTTTGACCTTACTAAGATTGTATCTCAAGTAGGATAACTGTATGGGATCTCATGCTTGTCATGTGGGCGATTCATGTTTGTTACAATATATATCATGAGGCAAGGAATCACAAAGCCTTTTGGCTTTCTAGTTTTCCAACTGAGTGCCGACACCACTGCGACAGTTTCAGACACTATAAATACCTTGTTAGGTTGATCCAGAATACGAGAAAAAAGGAAAGGGGTTGGTTCTTCACGAAACAGACACTATCAGGCTCGAGGGAAAGAAAAATGTATGGAGGGATTGGGTTGAGCAGTGGCAGGACTGTCTAAGCGGAGCACCACTATTGGTTGGCCTGGAGAAAACCAGAACATGTTGACTTTTCAAACCCCCAGATGGCAGGAAAAGGCACTCCATGGTGTGGCCTATTGAACTGCATGCACCCATCCTTGAAACAGGAATATCATGTTTGCATGTCCTCAATTCATGTGAAAAAAATCAGTTTATGAAAAATGGATTCACAGCGCGTATTCCCTTACATCATATAACCTATGCATTTCCACAGTCTCTGTGTATCTCGACGACTGGCCTGTTCTAGGGTCCTTGGAGGAGGATGCATGTTTCAACACCGCGCACGTCTTCAATTCCTTGCGGACGCGAACAAACTACTGGCGGCGCCTCAATCCCCACCCTACTATGGCAGCAGTTGCTAGGCAGGATGGCGAACTTAGTAGACCTCTTATGCCTTTGTCGGCTACACATGCGACCCTCCAATGCCACTTCCTTGCGCATTCTCTTGCCAGATTCCCTTGCCGGATCTGGCACACATGATTCCCTTGCTGGCGGATTTGTGGCCGTTCCTCCTCTGGTGGGCACGCAGGGACAGGCTCAGGGCGGGCAGGCCATTTCCCAACGATGTGCCCCTAGCAACCATCACCACAGACGCGTCGAACGACCAGGTAGCCGCTGGAGTGTGGTCGCAAGCAAAGGCAGCTCAACGTCCTCGAGACGGAGGCGGTCATGAGGGCAACACTGGCGCACATTTGATTTTTGGCCAAGAACTGCGGATCCCTCAGGAGACGCACCCCCGAGGGATCAAAGCGCAGGAAGTCCGCTTGGAGGGTGAGCGCGTGAAGTGATGCCCGGTGCCGAGCTGAGGCGGCAGCCACGAGAAAGAGGGCTTTGTACGTGAGGAGGTCCAGCAGAGTGTTATGTAGCGACCCGAACGGAGGTTTGCTAGTTTGTCAAGGACCGCATTGATGGACCAGACGCAGCGACTGAGGGCGCCGATGAAACATGCCCCGTAAAAGACGACGGAGGGCTGCTCGGGTGCCCACTGTAGAACCGTAGGCAAATCCGCGATGTACCGCTGTGAAGGCTGAGCGGTAATTTCGAATTGTGCTTATCTGCTTCCCCTCCCAGAAGAGGATGCAGAAGAAGCTGGCCAACTCTGGGGCGGACATTTCCATGGGATCGAGAGCGTGCTCAGCTTCCCACTCGTAGTAGTGCTCCAGATGCGAATCGTTAGTTTTAAGCATGGCGCTACGTCTGGCTTCCGCGGCAATGTCCGTAGCCTTTGCTGAAAAGCCTGCTGCTTGGAACGATGACCTGGCAAAGGCCACGCAGCCAACCGGAGGGATGTCAGGTCGGGATGGCGAAGTGCCCTGCTCTGTTGAGTGAGGAGGTCTGGCCCTGGCAGGAACAGGAATGGGGGGTCGCTCAGCAGCCGTAGGAGAAGCGGGAACCATGGCTGTTTCGGCCAGCACTTGGCCACTAGGAGGAGGTCCGCCGGCGTGTTCTGAAGCCAGCGTAGGACCGTATGAATCAGTGCGAATGGCAGAAAACCATACATGGTGATGCCCACCAAAGAAGGTTGGTAAGCGTTCGTCGACCGGAGTCACAAACATGTCCACAAAAGGTTGACCGTAGAGGGCGAAGAGATGGTTCGCCCATCGACGCGCTAGGGTCCCTGCCTGGAGTGGTAGGTTCCCAGAGAGAGCACGTCTGCCACCACGTTTTGCTGCCCTGCAACATGGGTCCCCCGAAGCGTAATTCCTAGAGACTAGCAGAGCAGGAGGAGGTCCCACATCTGCTGAAGTTGGGCCGCCGACTTGGTGCCCCCGTGGCGATTGATGTATGTTACTGTTGTCGAATTGTCAGTCTTTAATCAGTGTTTAAATAATTTTTTTGTGCAAAAATTAAAAAAAAAAAATAGACTACTCACCTTTTTGAACATTAGGTCTTTTAAGAATTTTGCTTTCCTGATTAATGTCAGACGGTTTATTGCAAATCCCATGGATAATGTGACAGTTCTGCCTTAAATGTCACATTAAAAACAATGAATACTATCTTAATGGAATGTACAGAGCATGTTACTACGTGAATGTAGTTGTCAGTAGTTCTTAAACAAGTGAGAAATATTGTCAAAATTAAAAAAACATGAACAAATATTTTAATGTCCAAAATTTCTGTATATTAGAATCAGAGAGTGAATGACTGAGTTGCAGTGTTGTACAATCACACTGCTTCAGTGTGTGTTGTAAATGTTCGTGAACACAAGTGAGATGTTTTTAGTGGCTTCCTTGGGAGTGCAAAGTAATGTCAACGTCTAAAATACTGTACTAACGCTGGTTAATTAATCCATTTCCCATTATGAATTCTCTGCTCAAATAAGAAAATCTATGTTACATGATTTTAAATATAAAGTAAATCAGCGAGATGGGTAATTTTTTTATGTGCAAATCATTTCTAGCCACAAGTTTGGGATTTAAATAACGTTGCATGGTATACCAATACTTTCTGTTTAATTATGGGTCTGTACCGGTACTATACCAAAAATGAAAAGGTATCAAGTACCACGGACACCTTACCATACAGTATGGTGAAATTAGGCCTAACGATCTTCGTAATGTTTGTCTGTTTTATTTGTAACCCCTCAGACAAAGTTTTAAACAATGAAGGATAAAATATATTGTTAGCAGTATTACAAAAATATTACTTGAAAAATCTGTGAAAAGTTAAAGCATATATTACAGCTTCGTCAAAATGAGCTTATAACATAATGGCTGTGTAAGTGGCGTATACTTAATAAGCAGTGTACAGTGTCCACTGTGCAGATATTTAGTAACGCACTGGGACTTGGGAAATACATCACCGAATGACATCTCACTGGAAGTGCGATCGAACGAAATGTGTAGTAGTAATGGATGTTCTAAATTGGTACCCTGTACAACTGGTTCCGAAGATACTGGTTCCAGCTTGAGTACCAGTATACCGCCCAACCCTAATGTATTGAATGTTTGAAGAATTACGAGTCACAATGGAACAATAAAAAGTAAATTGTGGAATTACGTTACATTTTAATAGTAATAATTTAATCACTTGAGCTATATTAAACTGCAGTTGTATCTTTCAAATTCTGATCACTAGTACTGATCAATCCAGGGCTAATACATTGGCTGTGAATGAACTTGACTTTTGTAATAATCAGTCTGTGAGTACCTCATTAAGGGATTTTACCGGAGATTTACCGGAGCCCACCGGCATCAAATGTCGATGGGGTCGTGAGAACTGGGGCAGACAGCCATCTCTGGCTCATGTAGAGCCCCCTTTTCTTAAAAATAGGATCGATGATGTTTTTAAATCCGTTGACTCTTGTGGCAGTGACATCCTCCCGTGGCAGATTGTTCCATTCAGTAATAACCCGCTGACTGAAAAAATACTTCCTAATGTCTAGTCTACAGTAGTGCTTCTGGAACTTAAGCTGATGACCTCTTGTTTTACTAACATCCGACAATTTAAAAAAAAAGTAGCCTGATTAACATTTTCCAGACCCTTAACGATTTTAAAAACTTCAATCAAGTCGGCTCTTAGTCTATGCATCTCAAGAGAAATCAAACCAGTTTGCTAAGAAACATTTTAGTATTCCATAGCTTCTGAAGAGATGTGACGTAGGCCTACTGCTATGAATACTTGCTTGTAGGAGAGGACTGCTCGTCTATACTATAAGGCTTATCAGGGACAGAATTTACAACATTTACATTATTTCTATCCTGAGATTTATCAGGAATACTATTTACAATATTTACATTGGTAGCATTGGCCTGTGCTAGGACACATCTGAAGTGTGCCCTCTGTGCAAAAAAGATGCACCAGTACTAGTGTGAGATCTTCTAACAATTTGACCATGGTGCAAAATTAATCAGTCTCACCACTCCCCCTTCTATGTTTCAATTCGGTTCTAAGCTCATAGTCCTTTTTTCTTTCCTTTAACGTTAACTCAGGATTGATGTAGAATCCTTTCCAATCTTCCACATCTCTTTGTTTCTTAGCTACTCTTAGAACTTTATGTTTTTGGTTGACAGAGCCAAGTTTCACTACTATTTTACGGTCATATCCATCTCCATGAGGCTTGATTTTTGGCACCCTGGTAGCAGAAACTACATCATCTTCACTAGCTCCTAGCACATGGTGAATCAGCTGGTCGACAATTCTTTTGTCTGTAAGAGACCCTTGAGTTGAGTCACCAGAAGCTTCGGATCCAGTATCAGTTTCTTTAATATTGGAAATAACCACATTTCACTCACGAAATTCTTTTTCTTTAGCCCCTTGTATCTCCTCACTGGTAATCTCTCTAATTTTTTCTGAAAAACTACCTTTTACAAGGGCGATGTCATTTACTTTACTACTGATGTCGTTTAATTTAGCTTCCAGTAAGTCATTTCTTTCTTTCAGCCCTTGGACTAACTTCATGACATCAATAGCTTTGTTGTTGCAGCTTTTGCAAAACCAGTGCACTTGATCACCCCCTGTATTCAGGAACATGTTCACTTCATCAGAAATACCTTCGCATCGTGTATGAAACCAGGAGGCACAGTACTCACAGCATACAGCTTTTGCCTCATCTTTAACAACCTTGTCACATTTACCACACTTTTTAAATTGATGATGTAAAGTTGGATTTAAACTTGGCACATGCAACTGAGAGGAACCACTCCTAGTTTGCATCCTCTCAGATCCAGTACTAACTCCACCCATGGCATAGAAAAATAACACAGTTCACCTTGAGGAAAAAGAGACCTAATTACTATAGGCTAAGTAATATTAGCAATTTTTTAGATACTCCTGACAGAAGAACGAGTTGCAGCTTGTATCACAGTGTAGGCTAACTTTCAAGTGGTAGAAAAGATTGGTAGAAAAGACAGGGCTTTACACTTAAAATGTAATGATGAACAGGTAAACACAGATCTTGTTAAATTGACCTCAAGATTACTTGTGGTAAGGCTGTGGATGATCAAAACAGTTAATTGCACTCACTAAGTAGTTATCAGAGTTTTGGACATGAAAATTGCTGTTCCTTTAAATTGTATTTTGTCCTCCATTTGTCTTTGTAGATATGATTAAACGTCTCCATAAAGTTTTTATGTGTCATTTAAGTCATTTTCATTGAGAAGTTTAATAGCTTGACATTCTGAGAGCCATGATCAAATAGACTCAGCACAAGACTATTGAAGCCAATAAATAGGATCCAAAGTAAAGCAGTATGGAGGCAGCATGAAACTCACACCAAACGCTAAGTAAAAATATTCTGTCTCTGATTCTTTTGATTAGACCCCCTTGTGAACTAAAAAGATCTTCACATGCAGGCAGTGGATACAATGCCTGCAACACCTGCAATCTTGGTAGATCACTTAACTTCTCCCTTGACGATGTTCTGTGAATGTCACATGACGTTGTATTTCATGCGATGATGGGATCCACCTCATTCTTATCCAGTTTTCATCATAAACCATTCTAGGCAACTGAAAGCTGTCCAACAATATTTGTCTTTATTTTTGGAAAATGTTTGTATGGCTGACTAGAACATACAGGGTGTCTACTGTGAAAAGAAGTTTTGATTTTTCCAATTCACTGTACTGAGTTTGCAGTGTGTTTACTTGCCTTGCCTAAAGCCTTTTACAGACCTACTGTATTGGGCCATTGTTAACAATGTGTAGTAACTGCAGTGATATCATTCTCTGAAGTAGGGGCAAATGTAAACTCAAAGAACCAAACTAACACTAACAGATTTTAAATTGAAATTCCGAAATGTATGGGCATTGTTTCTTTTTATTTGTTTGTGATGAAAGCAGTTTTCTACCCACAGGGGAGGATTGTTCCTGCAGTGCTCCTTCCATTGGCAACATTCTTCCAAGTGTGGTAGACAACGTTTCACTTTCTCTTTGCAAGCATGTATCATTTACTTGTTTACATATTTTTATGTGGCTCAGTAGTTAAAATGTATACATTCACACTTTTTGTTGTCTCTCTGTTTTTAACCTTCACCAATAGGGTTCTTCAGGAAGTGGATCTGGGAATCTGAGGGTGCAGTACACAGGTCTGGAGGGAATGCTGTTGATATCAACATTGGATGGAAGCATGCATGCAGTGAATGGACTGACAGGAGAGTTACTCTGGACCCTACAAGACAGTAAGTAATCTTCAACTGGATGTTTGTCATAGATGTTTTGATACATGAAAGTAGCATATCTCAAACTACTGTATATTTCCTAATAAACACGCCGGGGGCGTTACATTTTTGAAGAGGGGGGCGTTTATTTGAGGGTATATTTTAATAAAGTATTAACTTACTGCTGGAACTGTGCGTGGATCTACGTGTGAAAAGGTAAACGTTTTTGACATTGTAGAGTAGGCTACTGTTGTAACATTAACGTTAGGCTTAATCCGTGGTTTAGGCCTGAGGTGCGAGGAGGCCTCGGCCTATGCAGTCGTTAGAAATTTTGAGGGGGGCATTTATTAGAGGGGGGTGTTTATTAGGGAATATACGGTGGGAAGAAATATTGTGTTACAATCACCACACCCATATCATCACCTGTAATTTGGGCAAATCTGCTTGCAACAGTTTACTGGTCTTTTGACATATAGAATGCCAGGGAGAGGCTTCTGTGGATTCCAGTTAATAGCAGAGCCTCTCAGAATGAGGAATGAGCTGGAGTGTGCTGTGATCACCTGTTTGTTTCAGACATTAGAGCTCGGACTCATGTTCACCAGTGTCAAATTTTGATGCTAGTTGTTGGACAAGATCAGTACTAACGCTGATCTTGTATGGTAGTAGGACCACCAGGGAATAGGACCCTCCTCCACCTCCTCCATTAACCTCAGCTGAAGAGGCAGTGACCCTCAATGCATCTGATGAACCTTTGCCCTCAGACTCACCTGAACTTCTCATTGGCAATGAGTTCAACAACAAGCTGGAGGAGTCACACACTTGCACATCTTCATCCATTGAGCATCAAAGATTTTTCTGGCTTTTGAGTTTTTGTTATGCAGCTCTGATGCAAGGGTTCAAACAGGATAAGGGTAGGCCTATGCAGGAAGGTTTGAAGTTTTTGCTAAAACAGAAAAATGAGAAGAAAAATGAGTGTTCAAATTTCAAACTGGCATTACTTCTTTCTTGTCAAATCGAATCTGAAGTAGAAATTTTACAATCAACAACAAATACTGGTATTCCCAAAACGAATTACCTTAAATGATTCACGAAAGGTACTTCTGGTGGTGGACCAATTCCAGTGGGCTCTTCTGACAGTATTTATGGGTGAATAGTGACAGTTGTTATGGGAGATATATGTAATCAGCCAGGTGTGATGAATAGGGCAGAAGTCCATGGGAGTGAAATCCTCTAGTATAATCAGCAAGTCAAGCCAGGCCAGAAGCATTGATGTCCATTTATATGGGCAGAAGAATCAGAAGACGAAACCATTTAAGAGTTTGTCAAAGGGATAAGGTTAGTGTTCCAAAGCAACGAGTTGCCTTTCGAGAATTCAGTCCAGCTGCATTGCAGTGAAATGTCACCTGAATGTCCAGCCTGAGATACGCTTGCAACACCATTATAGAGACTAGATAACAATCCACACCTGGGACGCGCCCTTTCAGATCACTCCAGTAGGTGCGGAATTCCATCCATGAAACTTAGAACAGTCCAGTAGCATTCATAAGCAGTGTCTCAACACTGGTCAATCAATATATCAGTAATGTCTGAGTGTCTGGACACTCAAGCTTTCATTAACAAAAGCACTGTTATGTACATAACAGTACCAAATGGTGGAGAGCTTCAATCCACAGTCCTGGCTGCTTTCCTGAGGATGTTAACATGGGTTGTAGGAGTATTTATCGTGGTGTTCCCGTGATGCCTGCATACCTGGACAACTGGCTCATCCTCATGGACTCCGTCCATAAATCTTATACCAACATTGCATTGAGAATCACCATTCTTCTACAGCTGGACTGGGTGATCAATTAAGACAAGTCGCATCCCACCTATACTCAGGCACTGGTCTATCTAGAGGCACTTCTGCACCTGAGGGTGAGCATTTCCTGCCCCAAATTTATATGCGCCGAAAAAAGCACAGAAATGTTGAAACAAGTATAAAGAAGTATAATCTCAAAGACTGGAAAACTCCCCGCATACAATGCGTATACACTGTGTATAATCCATTTAAATCTGTTAAATTGTTTATTATCGATCATAACCATTGGTTAGGTTTTGCAGATTTTCCCCAGTCGTTTTGAGAAGACTGTAAACATCAGACACAGAAAAATGACAAGAAGAGTTATTAAGCAGGAGTGAGTAAGAGTTAAATCGTTTATTATCGATCATAACCATTGGTTAAGTTTGCAGGTTTTCCCCAGTCGTTTTCAGAAGACTGTAAACATCAGACACGGAAAAATGACAAGAAGAGTTATTAGCAGGAGTGAGTAAGAGTATGCCAAAAGATTAACAAAGGTACATGCATGTGACCACAGGAATGTGTGCAGTAAAGGCCTAAGTACCAATAATAAGGTCACTCTCAGCAAGTCTGGCACATGTGGTTGTGAGCGTAAATAACTTTTCATAACACAACTTGCTATTTTTTTGTTTTTAAGGAATGTCCGAGATATATTTACCCCACTTGTTTCTAAACAATAGGTAGTAGATAAACAATACGTGCACCATAAAGTAATAACACTAGCGATTTAGAATTTCTAAGGAAAAGGTTGTTGACATTAAGAAGGATTAGCCAAACTCATTTGAATAGCGGTGAAAATGGGTTGTACAGCTCTAAGTTAAAAATAGTGAGATTCAAGGGTTGAATTTATGAAAAGATGGCTTCCTTCAAGTTGTAATTTAGCACTACATTGCTGTTAGTTTTACTTGAGTGTTTTCGCTAGGTATACTGTAGCCAGTTCGAGCGCTCATGAGAAATATTCGGTTGATTTAGCAGGTGATTGTGGCTGGCTGCAACTTCTCTGCTGGGGTTGACTTGCGTGTCATGTTTCACATCCGTTGTGATACAATTTAGCCTCTTTAATGTACGGTTATCCAGGAAACTTAAAACAATCATAAAGCATGTACATTTTGTTTATCATTTTGCTTCTGTATTTAAAAATATACCTTATTTTAGAAACTTTCTCCCAAAATTGGTAATTTTGCCATAGCAGGAAGTCGGTGCCCGTAGTTTTTGTCTTATCCGTTTTTGTTGTGTTATGTTGCCAAACGATATTTACTGGTATAATTTGTGCAAAAATCGCTAATAACGAACTTAAAAATGTGTATGCCGTCTGGGGCACGATTCTGATGGTTTAATGCAGATGAGTGTACGATCATATTGACCAAAGCTACACTGACACCGGTTGGCCGGTGCAGCGAAAACAACAACAAGATCTTTTGATTTACATCACAGAGACCTTACAATTCACAGCGCGTACTCCCTCACCTCATATAACATCTATTTTAGCCTCCTCGTGTGTTTCTTGTATTATTAACTTTGACAGCAACTCGGGGATCTTGCTTTCCCCACTGGTTTTCCCATTTCTTGTGCCACGTTGCCTCGCGTGGGGAATTCTTTTCCTTGCGCGGGCTTTAGGCCTACAGACATTGTTTTCAGGCTTCCTTGAGTGGGTTCTGGTTCCCGCACGAAACCGCCTGTTCTCCTTCTTTTTGTGCTAGTCGTATATTTGTTTTCCTTAGCCTCCCTCCTTCAGCTAGGATGGAGAGAAATCAAGATACTTGCGCTTAGTGTAAGCGTTTTCGTCCGTTTTCATCTTGGGACTCCCATACCCAGTGCCCTAGGTGTCGGCCTTGCGACGAAACCCTGCCTTGCGCCGTCTGCCGCGCGTGGCCAGCCGACTGTTGGGCTTCCTCTGCCGAGTGGCTGCGTAAACGCGAGGAACAACGAGGGAAGTCCGCGGTGAAAAGCCGGAAGAAAAAGTCGTCCTCCGGCCAATCCACTGGACCACAACTGGAACGCCGTACCCGGGAATCGTCTTCGGATCGTAGAACTTGCGACCCAAACGCCGAGACCCGTGCCCGCACCCGGGATCCGGAAGGATCGGGCAGTTCTTGATCTCTTCGCCTCTAGCTCGGAGTTATTCTCCCGACAGAACCGGGACTTTGAGGGGTTCCCGCCCCTTCCGAGCGTGTGCCCGCCGACCTGAAACGCACCTTTGATAGGCATGCAGAATCGTCGGACTCTTCCCCGTCGTCCGATGACTGTGATTTTCGCCGGCGTAAACATACTCCGACGCAAAGCGGGCAGGATGCGGTCCTTGGACAAGTAAAGGACCTTTTGAAACGGCTTTTATCCGAACGATCTCCCGCGGCGCTGCAGGGCCCGTCGGCCCCCGCCTATGAACTGACGCGCCATTCGGTTTTCCCATCGAGGGATGTCGATCTCCTATTCCGTAGTGGAGCATCGCGCGATACGCCGGCAACCGTTTCACCCCCACGTGACCGCCGCAAACCCCCCTCCAAAGTGGAAGACGACGAGCCTCTCCGGGGTACGGATATCTCCACGGATGCCTTCGAATGCGCGGCTACCGTCCTTAGACAAACGTTGGGGTATGCGCCGGATCCGACCCCGGCCGCGGCAGAGGCCTCGGCATCTTAGTTAACGTTAAACGCAGCGTCCTCTGCCACGCGCGGGTCCATCCCGGTGGACACAGAATGCGGCCAGCGTTTTCAGTCCCTTGCCTCGGCTTGGCAATGGTCCGCTTCCCAACGGGACGCCGCTCGTGCTTTCCACGTCGAAGAGGCGGACTGGTTAAACCTCTTCTCTGTGCCGCACATCCCCGCACGTGTTCGGGAGCGACTGCGCGTGGCCGGAACTCTCGATGCGCGCGACAGGTTTTGCAATAAGAATTGGTGCTGTCTGGAGACTAGTATGTACGACGTTGATAGAGCTTCACAGGCCGGGATGAAGTAAGCTTTGGCCCTCCTGCTCTTTGCAGAACTCCCTAACCGCTCCTTCACGCAAGCCCAGACCGTGGGCATCTCCCGGGCAGATACCGGCGCGGTGATCGCATTATTGGGCCTGGTAGCCTGCAGTGTATTCGACCAGTTCGCCGGTATTTCCGTGAAAGTCACGACTACCAGGCGGGATCAGGTGCTGGATTCCCTAGATTGGTCCTTGCGCACCGCTATAGACGCGTTCCGGGATCTCCCCATTCTCGGCAATGATTTGTTCGGTGGCTAATTCGATGCCAAACTGCGAGAAGAGGCAGAGGGCCTCAAAGCTCTTCGTGAGGCTGACGAGCACATGTCTCGTCTGGGGAATCCCGGCGACCCACAGCCCCGCCAGCAGAACTCTGGGCGGAATGGCCAAGCGGGCCAAGGGCAGTATCGCCAAGGCAAGGCGTCCCAATGGCAACGCTATCAGCCCTATTCGCGACAAGGCGGCTCGGGTAGCCGCGACAGCCGGCCGGACAACCGCCAGCAGTCCGGCCAAAGCAACCACCGTTCACGCAACCGGGGTGGCCGCTCCAAACGGCCCTAGGGCTGCCCACCCCACCGTGATGCGGATGCCGGTGGGGGGCGGTTGCAACACTTTCTACAGGCTTGGCGAGCCATCGCGCCGGACCCTTGGGTGTTCGGGGTCATAGCCGAGGGGTACAGAATAGAGTTCACTGCCCCTCCACCGTCATTTGGCCTTGCTGGCCAACCCCCATTCCGGACGACCAGGCCAAAAGGGTCGTTCTCGAGCAAGAGCTGGAGGACCTTCTTGCCAAAGGCGCAGTCGTGCAGGTGCTAGCTGAGAACGACCTTCTTGTCCATTCGACATTTTTCCTCACGCCGAAGAAAAACGGCACGTGGAGGCCGACGCTAAACCTCAAACCGCTCAACAGGCGCTACGTAAAGCTGCACGGGTTCTGGATGGAGACTCTAGTGACCATCCTACCCCCCCTTATGCAAAGGCATGTGGGCCACTTCCATAGATCTCAAGGACGCCTACCTGCACATCCCAACTCACCAAGCGTCTAAACGCTTTCTTACTTTCCGCTATCGGAACACCGACTATCATTTTGTAGCCTTGCTGTTCGGCCTCTCGACCGCGCCATGGGTCTTTATGCTGGTCACCCGCGCTGTCCTTGCCCACTTGTGCTGAGCCGGAGTCACAGTCTTCACGTACCTTGACGACTGGCTCGTACTGGGGTCTTCGGAAATAGATATGTGCGCAATTGTCTACCTGGGCGCATGCCTCGACCTCTCCTCCGGGATGGCGTTCACGACGGAGGAGCAGATCTCTGACCTTCGGACAGGAGCGACCGGACTGCTGTCGGCTCCACGATCCCCTGCCCTGCTATGGCAGCAACTGTTAGGCAGGATGGCAAGCCTTGTCGATCTCCCAGGCCTCTGTCGCCTTCACATGCGTCCCCTCTTCCACACATTCACACCCATGCCGGACCCGGACCCGGCCACAATGATTCCTCTTCCAGCGGATCTGCGTCTGTTCCTCCACTGTTACGCCCACAGGGACAAGCTCATGGAGGGCAGGCCGTTTTGCTACATTGCCCCCCTTGCAACAATCACCACCGACGCGTCGTTGACGTAATGGAGCACGCCTTGGAAGGACCAGGTACCGGCGGGGGTTTGGACTTGGGAGGAGTCGGTCCAGCACATCAATGTTCTGGAGACGGATGCGGTCACCAACGCTTTCCGACACTGGCGCTCAGCCCTAGCAGGTCACACAGTCACAGTCCGGTCGAACAACTCTACCACCGTCTCGTACATCAACCGCCACGGGGGTACCAAGTCCGCGACCCAGCTGCGCAAGGTATGGGACCTCCTACTGCTCTGCCAATCCCTGCAGATTACGCTCCGGGCGTCGCACCTCGCGGGACAACAGAATGTAGATATGTTTGCAACACCAGCTGATGCGCACCTGCCAACCTTCGTATCACGGTACGCAACACCCACGTCATGGAGGGTCGACGCCCTCTCCTTTCCATGGACGAATCTCTCCATGTACGGCTTTCCACCGTTCGCGTTGATCCACACGGTCCTCCGCCGGCTCCAGAGCACCCCGCGGACCTTCTTGTCGCGCCGTGCTGGCCGAACCAGCCATGGTTCCCCCTACTCCTGCGACTCCTGTGCGATCTCCTGTTCCTCTTCCCACCGGTACCGGACCTGCTGACCCAGCGGAGCGGCGCGCTACGTCACCCGGACTTGACAACGCTCCGGCTGGCTGCGTGGCCTCTGTCAGGTCGTCCCGCCAAGCAGCAGGCTTTTCAGCGGAGGTTGCAAACATTGCCGCTCCAGCCAGACGTCCCGCGACGATTAGCACTTACGATTCGCCTTTGGAACGCTACTACAAATGGGCGGCTGAGGATTCTCTCAAACCCGTGGAGATGTCCGCTTCAGATCTGGCCAGCTTCTTTTGCACCCTCTTCGGAGAGGGAAAGCAGGTCAGTACGATCAGGAACTACTGGTCGGCCCTGGCGGCGGTCCACCAAGGGTTCCCAGACAGGTCCGCAATAGGTACCAACGCGGCGCTGCGCCAACTCCTGCGGGGCATGTTCCACCGACGCCCCCTTCGTGACGTTTGCCGCCGTCCTGGTGTATCAACGCGGTTCTTGATAAACTTACCAGGCTTCCGTTCGAACCGCTTCACAATGCACCGCTGGACCTCTTAACCCTTAAGACTCTGTTTCTCGTGGCCGCAGCCTTGGTCCGCGCCGAGTGTCGCTCTACGCACTCACGCTTCAAACAGGTTTCATTCGCTTCGACCCTGCTGGGGTCCGCCTCCTCCCGGACCCGCGGTTCCTGGCTAAGAATCAGTCGCTTTCCTTTACCCCAGGGGAGATCAAGCTACCGAAGCTTAGCGCTACCTCTTCGGTCGCGGAGGATAGATTGTGCCGCCCCGTCCGCGCCCTCAAATGGTACATTGAGCGCACTAAGAACATTCGCACGTCGGACGGGCTATTCACACTCCCGCGGCGCCCAATCACGCCGGCCTCCAAAGAGATCCTCTCCCGCTGGGTCGTTTCCTTGATCCGGCCTCACGCCAGCACATCGGAGCACATCCGGGCACACTACCTATGCGTCACGCCACCTCTACCGCGTGGTTCCGGCATGTGCCCTTAGAGGACATCCTCGCCGCGGCCGCGTAGAAAATGCGGGAAAGGTTGGAAAGGATGAGGATTCCTCGGGATTCGACACGGGAAGAAGAAACTTGAAGATGCGATGTAGATAAAAGCAGATGCAAAGGCAGCATGAAAACTTCGCTGGCAGACCAAAAGGCTGGTATTTACGGAAGGGTGGTTGCCAGATACACACATGCACACACACACAAAATTGCCAGATGCTAGACCATGGTCAATAGGGTAATGCATAGGTTATATGAGGGGAGTACGTCACTAGCGAATTCCCAAACCAGTAAGTTTTGGGGAATCTGTAACCAAAGCCAATGTGAGTGATAAAGGAGGTCAGACAAAAGGCTGAGGACTTTATACAACATGATTAACTCTGTACTTCAGTGCCTTTGTATCATTTTCCGCTAGCCTAACCGAAATTCATGTTAAAATTCAAGTCCGCGTTCAGAAAAAAATAAAAAAAAAAAAACTTCCACCAATCCAGAGCGATATATGGCAGTTTCTCAGAATTGCCAAGTTCCAATTTAAATGTTAGAAGCAGGCCTAAATGTTGTCCTACTGTGTCTCACACTTTAGTTGGCTCCATATAATACATAAAGAAATAACTCACCAAAAACTTTCGGTGTCCGTAAACAAAGTCCGTGCTGATGTCAAAGTTTACCTTATTAGTTCCATTAAATCTGCAGATTGCGAGTCTTGTGTATTGCACTTATCGATTTCATAAGATACATTGGAAAACGGTTACGTGATAGTCTGCCGTTCCACACCCCCACCCCACCCCCTTTCATTAACACCTCACAACAGCTGTTCACTTTGACATTAAATTGAATAGTTGTTGAAAAATGGTTAATTAATACAGTCAATTACATTTTCATTTTTGGTTTCGATGAAAAGAGAAACCTTTGCAGTCATGATGGTGTGTGTATGTATGTGTGTTAGTATGCGTGCCCTTGTTTTCGGGTGGGATGGAGGACCGAAACAATGGATTTTAGGTCTTCTGTAGAAAATTCAATAGATTTCTCTGGTCCTCTCAAGATTAACAATAGACAGTCTATTGTTAAGGTTAGACTTGAGGAAGAAAAAACAAAAGAAAGCACAATGAGATCCTCGGAATGAATGGAAAACAAAGTTATGTGTGGGTGTGTTTGTGCGTGTGAGGGTGTATGTGCGTGTTTGTGACACTTAACTTGTGCACATAATCTCTGGATAGGAAGGTTGGATACTCTTCATACTTGGTATGTAGGTTTGTCATATTGAGAGGAAGTTTTTGGTGGAGGTGACCTCTGGTGACCCCAGATGACCTTTGACCTGTCGCAGTGAGAAATCCCTGTACAATTAACCCATGATGGTCATTTGGGGGCAACGGCAACAGGGGTCAAATTGTGAAAACCTTGAATATCTCAAGAAGGGAATCTTGGACGAATGTCATATTTTGGTGCGTTGGTGTACCACATTGAGTACAACATCCTATTGATTCTGGTGGAAGTCAAAGGTCATTTGAGGTCAACAGGGGTCACATTGTGAAATCCTTGTAAACACAATATCTCAAGAAGTGAAAGCTTGGACAGATGTCATATGAAGTATGTATGTATGTATCTTATAGAGTACAAGAACGCTATCGTTTTGATGGAGGTCAACGGTCATTTGAGGTCAACAAGGGTCAAACTGTGAAAACATTGTAAATAAGCTGCGTCAGTATACCTGGCATACATAGCATGGCATTGACACCTACACCGATGGTATCAAACTGAACAGCAAACAAGTATACCAAACATACCAAGTGCAACCGGAAAGATGGATAATACTTAGTAAAAAGTAAAGGCATGTGAAGAAACCAACGATACCTGCTCGCTCGCTCAGGTAGTCGATCTGAGAGAACGTAACTGAACTGCAAACATATTCTTATATTCACACAATGGCTCGTGCTTCA
This sequence comes from Stichopus chloronotus, assembly GCA_021234535.1. Taxonomy (NCBI): domain Eukaryota; kingdom Metazoa; phylum Echinodermata; class Holothuroidea; order Aspidochirotida; family Stichopodidae; genus Stichopus; species Stichopus chloronotus. The sequence goes on from CM037829.1 coordinate 24,317,399, forward strand.
TCGGCCAATCGATGGTTGCAGTTTACACACACTATAGTATGAAACTGGAATAGTCCGTGATTGGGGGTTACGGAAAATTCCAAGACATTTGTTTCAAGTTGTGTACACAAAAGCTGTGCACCTTGTAGGGCACATCAAACACAAATTAGCATTCAATTAAAAGAAAAAAAACTTGGCGACAATGGAACTTCAAAATAAGTAACAATGTTTTTAAGACATAAAAACAACAGCGAAGCGAGAGAACAAGGAATATTCCAAAAAACGGAATACCTACCTAGAAAAACAAGTGAAAGGCTGATATGGCCGTACTTGGCACCATACAAGGTACATGAGAACAACAAAAAGAGGAGTGAATTGCATGCATGTTTTCATTTTGTTACTGTAAGTTGGAAAACGTGGTTGGTAAAAACATGAAGTAACATTTTCCCCGTAATTCTTAGCAAAAAGAAACCTCAGCCATATAAGCAGGGGGAAAAAATGAGCTAAATAAGACTCACCTACAGTTCTGAGCCCACTCCATCTATACAGATTCTGCGTAGTATGCTTCTCTGCTGTGAGGGCAAACTTGCATACCCGTCCGTCTGTTATGTTAACGTTGCATAGATTCGTTGCAAGTATACTACTGCACATGTAGCTACGTACATGGTCGGAACGAATACGTTACCAACGTTTATTCCACAGACAACATCATGTTGATGCAAACTGCGATAATTTTTGTTAAGGTTTTAGACTCCCTAAAGTAACAGACTTCAGTCACAAAAACCATTGTTGGATCTCACAAGTTGTCTTTTTGTTTGCCTACACTTTGTATTGTACTGTAGTTGTTCAGGAAAGTAGGATCGAATGTCGAAAGTATCAAATTGCTCAATCGGTCAAAACTGCCAAAAACATTTAGAAAAGACCCCAAACTAGGAATCTGCATTATTTTCTCAAACTTTAATTTGAAGGTTTCCTCCTACCAGATATTTTCATCCGGATTGACTTGGGACTTTCTCTGTGGCCTAACATATAAATGTACATACTGTGATAGAGCCTAGCCAACACGTATATTTCTAACTGTTGTGCCTTAGTTACACTTACAGTAGAGGAACAGAGCAGACTAAGATTTTCAAGTAAATTTTGATCCAAAATCCATGTTTGAAAATGTGCTTTTATGTTGTCTGATATATTGCGAAGCTTATATTGGGTCATCAGGAACAGGATAGCATATTTTACACTAAAACTTTGTGCATTCAACTTAAAAATAGTGTGGAGAATATTTCACTGTGTTTTGACAAACCAACAACTCAATGCATTTGAGACCAAGCTCAGTCATATTGGCTCATAGGGGATGGGTAAAAGAATTCCACAGCACTCCTAAATGTTCCACTTTCAATGTCTATCCTCCATCCTCACCCCCACGTCATATGAAGTATGTAGGTGAATCTTATAGAGTACAAGAACGCTATCATTTTTAATGAAGGTCAATGGTCATTTGAGGTCATCAAGGGTCAAACTGTGAAAATCTTGTAAATAAGCTGTGTCGTTATACCTGGTATACGTGGGCATGACATTGACAGCTACATCGATTGTATCAAAATTAACAGCTAACAATTACACCAAACATACCAGGTGTACCCCAAAAAATGGATAGTATGTAGTTTTCTTCTTTTGTTTGTTTCGCGCTGAGCCTGATAATGCCTCTTGTGTGAAAACTGCACCCCTGTAAAGCTTCAGTGTCTGAAACTATGGAGGTGGGATTGCCAGATAGTTGAAAGAAAAACACCCAACCAGTTGGAATTTTGGATCTTTTTGGACACCTCCCAAGCTGTTACCCTACGTATAGCCCTGAACATCACAGATTATTGCATACTTTGAATGCATTGTATCCAAGTTCACCTTCTGGAAAGGTCCAAACCAAATTCACAGCTCGTACTCCCTCACATAACCTATGCATTACAGTAATGACTATGGTGTAGCATCTGGCAATTTTGTGTGTGTGTGTATCTGGTCACTGCCCTTCCGTAATTGCCAGCCTTTTGGGCTCGCAGCGAAGTTTCTATCATGCTGCTGCACCTGCTTCAATCTGCTTCTTTTCTCATCCTTTTGGGGACTTCTCTTGTGTGCTTACTGGTATTCATTCATCCTTCTATGCCTTTCTAGGACTGTTTTGGATGAGTATTCTTTTGATTCCTTGCCGAAGGCAGGCAAGGAATCTATGCGATGGTGATGTCGTGTGCGTGCGCGTATGTGCGTGTCTATGTGACGCCTTTGCTTGTAAACACGATATCTCAAGAAGGGTAACTCTGAGGGATTTCATACTTGGCATTTGGAATGCCCATATGATATAAAAGGTCCCTATTGTTTTTGGTCAAGGTCAAAGGTCATTTGAGGTCACCAGAGGTCAGAATGTGAAAACCTTGTAAACACAATATCTCCAGAAGGGTAACTGTGGCTGATGTCATACATGGTGTGTGGGTTGGACATATTGGGTAGATGGTCCCTATTGTTTTTGGTCGAGGTCAGAGGTCATTTGAGGTCACCAGGGTCAAACTGTAAAAACCTTGTAAACACGATATCTCCAGAAGGATAACTGTGACTGATGTCATACTTGGTGTGTTGGTTGGTCTTATTGAGTAGATGATCTCTATTGTTTTTGGTCAAGATCAAAGCTCATTTGAGGTCACCAGGGGTCAAACTGTAAAAACCTTGTGAACACGATATCTCCAGAAGGGTAACTATGGCTGATGTTATACATGGTGTGTGGGTTGGACATATTGAGTAGATGATTCCTACTGTTTTTTGGCAAGGTCAAAGGTCATTTTAGGTCACCAGAGGCCAAACTGCAAAAACCTTGTAAACATGATATCTCTATAAGGATAACTGTGACTGATGTCATACTTGATATGTGGGTTGTCATATTGAGTAGATGATCCCTATTGTTTTTGGTCAAGGTCAATGGTCATTTTAGGTCATTAGAGGCCAAACTGTAAAAATCTTGTGAACAAAATATCTCCAGAAGGGTAACCATGACTGATGTAGTTCTTGGTATGTGGGTTGGTAATAATGAGCAGAAGATCCCTATCGTTTTTGGTCGAGGTCAAAGGTAATTTGAGGTCACCAGAGGTCAAACTGTAAAACTTTGTAAACATGATATCTCCAGAAGGGTAACTGTGACTGATGTCGTACTTGGTGTGTAGATTTGTCACATTGAGTAGAGGATCCCTATTGTTTTTGGTGGAGGTCAAAGGTCATTTGAGATCACCAGAAGTCAACCTGTAAAAACCTTGTAAACACAATATCTCCAGAAGAGTAACTGTGACTGATGTCGTCCTTGGTGTGTGGATTGTATATAAGTAAGTAGAATACTCCTTTTGATTTTAGTGGAGGTCAAATGTCATTTGAGGTCACCAGTGGTCAAACTGTAAAAACCTTTTGAACACAATATCTCTAGAAGGGTAACTGTGACTGATGTCATACTTGGTGTGTGGATTGGTAACATTGAGTAGGTTATCCCTATTGCTTTTGGTGGAAGGCAAATGTCATTTAAGGTAAAAAAAAAGGTCATTTTGGGTTAAAGGCTTATTAATGTGGTGTTTCAAGAAACGTAACTGTAGTTCATCTCATACTTGTCATGTGGATAATTCATGTTTGTTATAATATAACCATGTAGCAAGGAATCACAAAGCCTTCTGGCCTTTTGGTTTCAGTGATAATCGTAACCTTTGTAATCATGCACACGTGTGTACGTATGTATGTGTGTATGTATGTGTGGGTATGTGTGTGTGTGTGTATGTCAGTGACGCCCTACCTTGTAATCACGATATCTCAAGAAAGGAAGCTTGTAGAGATCTCATATTTGGTATGTGCGTGTACCATATTGAGAAGAAGAACCCTATTGTTTTTGATGGAGGTCAAAGGTCATTTGGGGTCAACAGGGTCAAAATGTGAAAACCTTGTAAACACAATATCTCCAGAAGGGTAACTGTGGCTGATGTCATACATGGTGTGTGGGTTGGACATATTGAGTAGATGGTCCCTATTGTTTTTGGTCGAGGTCAGAGGTCATTTGAGGTCACCAGGGTCAAACTGTAAAAACCTTGTAAACACGGTATCTCCAGAAGGATAACTGTGACTGATGTCATACTTGGTGTGTTGGTTGGTCTTATTGAGTAGATGATCTCTATTGTTTTTGGTCAAGATCAAAGCTCATTTGAGGTCACCAGGGGTCAAACTGTAAAAACCTTGTAAACACGATATCTCCAGAAGGGTAACTGTGGCTGATGTTATACATGGTGTGTGGGTTGGACATATTGAGTAGATGATTCCTACTGTTTTTTGGCAAGGTCAAAGGTCATTTTAGGTCACCAGAGGCCAAACTGCAAAAACCTTGTAAACATGATATCTCCATAAGGATAACTGTGACTGATGTCATACTTGATATGTGGGTTGTCATATTGAGTAGATGATCCCTATTGTTTTTGGTCAAGGTCAATGGTCATTTTAGGTCATTAGAGGCCAAACTGTAAAAATCTTGTGAACAAAATATCTCCAGAAGGGTAACCATGACTGATGTAGTTCTTGGTATGTGGGTTGGTAATAATGAGCAGAAGATCCCTATCGTTTTTGGTCGAGGTCAAAGGTAATTTGAGGTCACCAGAGGTCAAACTGTAAAACTTTGTAAACATGATATCTCCAGAAGGGTAACTGTGACTGATGTCGTACTTGGTGTGTAGATTTGTCACATTGAGTAGAGGATCCCTATTGTTTTTGGTGGAGGTCAAAGGTCATTTGATATCACCAGAAGTCAACCTGTGAAAACCTTGTAAACACAATATCTCCAGAAGAGTAACTGTGACTGATGTCGTCCTTGGTGTGTGGATTGTATATAAGTAAGTAGAATACTCCTTTTGATTTTAGTGGAGGTCAAATGTCATTTGAGGTCACCAGTGGTCAAACTGTAAAAACCTTTTGAACACAATATCTCTAGAAGGGTAACTGTGACTGATGTCATACTTGGTGTGTGGATTGGTCACATTGAGTAGGTTATCCCTATTGCTTTTGGTGGAAGGCAAATGTCATTTAAGGTAAAAAAAAAAAGGTCATTTTGGGTTAAAGGCTTATTAATGTGGTGTTTCAAGAAACGTAACTGTAGTTCATCTCATACTTGTCATGTGGATAATTCATGTTTGTTATAATATAACCATGTAGCAAGGAATCACAAAGCCTTCTGGCCTTTTGGTTTCAATGATAATCGTAACCTTTGTAATCATGCACACGTGTGTACGTATGTATGTGTGTATGTATGTGTGGGTATGTGTGTGTGTGTGTATGTCAGTGACGCCCTACCTTGTAATCACGATATCTCAAGAAAGGAAGCTTGTAGAGATCTCATATTTGGTGTGTATGTGTACCATATTGAGAAGAAGAACCCTATTGTTTTTGATGGAGGTCAAAGGTCATTTGGGGTCAACAGGGTCAAAATGTGAAAAACTTGTAAACACAATATCTCAAGAAGGGAAGCTTGGACAGATGTTATATTTGGAATGTAGGTGTACCACATTGAGTAGAAGAACCCTATTGTTTTTGTTGGAGGTCAAAGGTCATTTGGGGTCAACAGGGGTCAAATTGTGAAAACCTTGTAATCATGATATCTCAAGAAAGGAAGCTTGTAGAGATCTGATATTTGGTACATAGGTGTACCACATTCAGTAGAGGAACCCTAATGTTTTTGATGGAGGTCAAAGGTCATTTGGGGTCAACAGGGGTCAAATTGTGAAAACCTTGAAAACACAATATCTCAAGAAAGGAAGCTTGGAGAGACCTCATGTTTGGGTATGTAGTTGTTCCATGTTAAGTAGAGAAACCCTATTGTTTTTGGTGGAGGTCAAAGGTCATTTGGGTCAATAGGGGTCAAATTGTGAAAACCTTGTGAACACGATATCTCAAGAAAGGAAGCTTGCAGAGATCTCATATTTGGTATGAAGGTGTACCACATTGGGTAGAAGAAGCCTGTTGTTTTTGGTGGAGGTCAAAGGTCATTTGGGGTCAACAGGGGTCAAATTGTGAAAACCTTGTGATCACGATATCTGAAGAAAGGAAGCTTGTAGAGATCTTATATTTGGTATGTAGGTGTACCACATTGAGTAGAGGAACCCTATTGTTTTTGGTGGAGGTCAAAGGTCATTTGGGGTCAAGAGGGGTCAAATTGTGAAAACCTTGTTAACACGATATCTCAAGAAGGGAAGCTGGAACAGATGTCATATGAAGTGTGTAGGTGTATCTTATTGAGTACACGAACGCCATTATATTAATGGAGCTCAACAAGACTTGGGACCTTCTCTGTCGCCTTACATATAAACATACACACTGTGATAGAGCCTAGCCAAGACATGTATTTCTAACTCTTGTGCCTTAAACTTACAGTAGAGGAACAGACTAGACTAAGATTTTGAAGTAAACTTCGATCCAAGTTGCTTGAAAATGTGCTTTATGTTGCCTGATATATTGCATATATATTACATCAGGAACAGGATGGCATATTTTACACTGGAACTTTGTACATTCAACTTAAAAGTAGTGTGGAGAATGTTTCACCATATATAACAGTGTTACGACAAACCAACAACTCCAAGAATTTGAGACCACGCTCAATCATATTGGCTCATAGTCACAGGCGATGGGCTGAAAGAACTCTCATCTTTCATATAAAGCATACGTAGCTTATTGTGACACATACTAATGCTATTATATTAGATTCAGAAAAAAAAGTTCTCTTAAACAGATCATCGAACCCACAATGCATTTCTGCATTATGGTTGGTTCTTTGTGTGTTTTTCCCCCAAATGTTTTGGATATGTGTGTGTTGGGTGTTGGCTACGCCTCACACCCAGTATATTAGTTACTCAACGTAGTTTGTTGCTGTGTACATAACCGTGTTAGGCTCCGTTCTTAGCCTCCTTGTGTGTATCCTTATTTACCTGTGTATTGTGAGTTTTTCCCTTCTCAGGACTCTGGTTGTAACATCTTTTTTAGGCCAGGGGGTTAGCATGAGGATGTTCTTTGTGCAAGAGGTTCTGCCTCTTCAGCTACTGGGACACCCAGTCTGAAATGCAATGTCTGAAATGCCGGGCTTGCGAGGAAGGCCTGCCATGCGCAATTTGCCATTCGTGGCCATCAGAAAGTTGAACCACCTCCGCCAAGTGGTTCCAGAAACGCGAAGAGCAGCGTGGAAAGTCGGCTCCTAAGCTAGGAGGAAAAAGTCCACCGCTCTGGCTCGTCAGATGTTTGCGGTGCAGCTGTTTGGGAGTTCTCATAGCCCCGAACACTGTACCTGGGACTCACCGTTCAAGAGCTGTACCCGGGATCAAGGCCATTCTTGGGACTCGTCTACCAAACACCGTATTTGGGAACCGTTGTGTGAGACCCACACCAGGGAACCAAGCCGCACCCGGGATTCAGCGTCTGGTCAATGAACCTGACCATGGGGTCAGGATCAACCGTCTGCCACTCACACCGCCATCAGAGATGGCCTAAGACCTGCTGAGAGCAAAGAGGCCGCCCCATGTGGGGGCTAAGTCCTTTGAATACACAGGCAGCCATTACTGATGGTGTAAGCCCTAGCCTCCCTCCTGAGGCCCCTGGAGCATCCAGGGTAAGTCCTCATCTGCAGGCCACTGCTGGGCCTGCTGGCACTTTGCCCTGCATGCCACCGGCCGTGTTCAGGGATGGCACAAGTCCGTCCACCAAAGCCACTTCCCGGATGATCCAATGACTGAGGACAGGGCAGTCTTTGATCTGTTTGCTTCCAGCTCGGAATCGTTTTCCAGGCAAGCCCGCGATTGAGAGGGGTTCTCCTGATACCAAGTGAATGGTCTCGCAGGCGGATCCGTAGACGTGCTTTGGAGAGACGTGACTCCTCATCCGACTCCTCTCCATCATCGGGGAGCGAGATTTTCACTGGCGTCTGCGCGGTTTGCTGCAGCATGGGCGTGACGCAGTCCTGGGGCAAGTCAAAGACGTACTAGAGTGTTTACTAGTGGATCCGTCACCTCCAGCACCGCAGGGTCGGCTGGTCCCCCCGAGCTGACCTTGTGTGCCGTCGCGGGATGTGGAAATTCTGTTTCGTAGCGGCACATCACAAAGCACCCTTGCAACATGTTCACCGACCTGCAAGTGGGGAGAGGCTCCCTCCGAAGTGGAGGATGATGAGCCCCTGTTGATGCATTCTAACGCGTGGTCACCATTCTCTGTGGTACTCTTGGCTACGCTCCGGATCTGGCCCCCTTCGCGGCAGAGGCACCGGCCTTATGGCTCATTCTGAATGCAGGCTCGACGGCCCCATGCACACTGGGACTACGCTCTAGAGTTGGTCACCTCCATGGCAGTTTCACCGGCTCACCCTGAACGCGTCCTCACAGCTCACCCTGAACGTGGCCTAGCGATCGTCCATTCTGATGCTTGCAACGCTTGTAGTCCCTGGCCTTGGCATGCCAATGGACTGCTTTTCAAGGAGACACGGCATGGGCCTTCCATGTACAACTTGGATTGCGAGACTTTTCGACGGTGGTTGCCAACATAGAAATCATGCAGATCTTCCACCGTCTGGACTTACAACTCAGTCTGTACCGATACACAAACTGGTGCAGTAACAGACAAGTCGATCTCACCACAGCCCCTCTAACAGTGGTCTGCGACTTCCTCAACGCTTTATTTCAACTATTGGTCAGCGATTGCTGCTACACACTTTGCCTTCCTGGGTGGTTGCATCATAGGCAGCAATGCCACTATCACCAGTCTGATCAGCGGGATGCATTATACGTTTCCTCGCCTCTTGAGGCTTCCTCTGCAGTATTAAATCAGCATGGTTCTTGAAACTTGCGGGTGCACTGTTTAAGTCGATTCATGTGTTGACTCTTCCTGATCTGACGTCTAAGTCGCCTCTGCAAGGTACCCTAGCTGTCTGTTTGGTCAAACAGTCAAACCTAGCCACTGCCGCTTAAAAAACTACCTAGTCAGGACGGTTCTGGACATAAACTTTGTTGCCAAATATCAAAGACTCAGTTTGTCCCAAGGGACATTTTCTTACCAGAACTGTCTAAAGGTTCCTTAGTTCCACAAGACAAGAAGTAAAGCTTGGCTCAAGCCTTGAAGTGGTACCTTAAAAGGACCGAGGGGATTAGGAATTCTACCTCGTTATTTATTTTACTGAGACCACCACATACCTCTGCTTCCAAAGATACGATTTCCAGGTGGTTCAAAGATCTCATCCATCCTCATGTCCAAAGGGAACAGAGTAAGAGCTCACAATGTCCAGGGAGTGGCTGCATACACTGCCTTCTTCGCCGGGGTCGCTGTAGAGAGGATATCATCAAAGTAGCAGCATCGAAACACTATCAACTTTTATTGATTGTTATCTCTCCGACATGTTGTTAGCAAACTCAGCAGTGCGTTGCTGCGAGGTCCGACAGACAGGTCCCACCTATTGTGCCCCCCCTCACCATGGTAGTGGTGTCACTCTGTGCATTAGTTGAGTGGCGACAGGTAAGGCGCCATGTCAAAACCTCGGCTCCCGGAGCCGCAGCTATGCTGTGTTGCTAGGATTATACACCTAACAATTGCGAGATTATATCGTGTCCATCTTTACTTCCAGAGATAATGAGCACACTACCTTGCACTGTGCTTTATCTGCGTTCATTGAAGCATGAAATATAGTCACCGATGTATCTGTAAAGTTTCTGGCCACGGCTACCGCGGCTATCTGTAAAATTAAACTAGTGTTAGGTTCGTGGAGTCCGCGTTCTTTTACATATGATCCTAGTGCTGTGAGATAGGCCTACCTTTAAATTCGCTTAACTTCACCTTTTAAACTTTAGCAAAACTCTCATTGTCAAACTGTAACATTTTTCGCGTACAGCTTAAGCTTGTGGACTATATACTTCAGTGTATATACGGTCATTGCTTCGATGATTACGCCCCAAAATATCTGGTGAATAAATCCATCCGAATGTGTGTCCCAAATGTGCCATCCACGTTCAATCTTTACAAAAATGTGAAAAATTACCTTTCCTTGGTAAACAAATGCCCGTATTATTTACTCATGACAACTATTTTTCAAGTTACAGTATGTAAAAAAGAAAACGTAGGCAAATGTTTTCAGAGGATTATACGTATAATATCTTTACAACATACAATGCCAATAAAGAAACAAGCTGAGGCCTACCTACGCGCACTGCACGATATGAAAGCGACAGCGAACATATCACAACCCATGGAATTTCAAATGTGAACGTACATTTCTATAATCACCACCGTTCAGGATGCCAACAATCTTTTTCTTCTCACACGGAGCTGGAAGACTTCTGTCAGCTCCCTACTTCAAACCTTTCATTTAAAAACCTTTCATCTGCTTTTTTTTTCTTTTTTTTTTGTTGCACAGAATCTGCATGACGTTTGTATCCTGTGATGTAGGCTACGTATAAACTGAGCTTGAATATAATAAAAAAATAATATGCCCGAACGCTTTGTTGAACTAATTTTTTTTTGGGGGGAGGAGAACATTTACTGAACTTAATGTGCGATCGCGATTTGTCAATATTTGTAATTACATATAGAAGAGAAGAGTACATGCTGTACAGGCTTATATGTCGCCTAGCCTGTCGTAATACCGCCGACAATAGCAACAGGCTGGCATGTTCTTTGATTTGTGTATAAATGGAACGAGCAAACAAGGACTGCTTTGGATAAGATTTGACCGACTACGAATGGCCTTGCTACTATCATGGTATTAAAGTCACGCAACTAGGGCAGAGTGCACAAACCGAATTTTCAACTGGAAAATGGATTTGAGCTTGTAGCCTATGTTTTCTTACTTTCGAAGTAACCTAGGCCTAAGTTAGCTTCCCTGAAGTTTCAGAAAGACTTGTCCAGTGTTAAACACGTTGCATGTAGGCCTAACAAATGAAAAAAATGGTTTGGCAAATTCGAACATCCAATACTAACTGTTTTGTCAAAAAATTTCACAACAGTATGTTTTATTTAGACGCATATCAAACGCTTACATCACGCGGCTGCCGCGGCTACATCGGCAATCCCGCAGCACCCGATACTAACTTTCCTTCAAGCCTCAAAGGGCAGGCTTTTGTTCAAGTATGAATATAACGGTCCACAGCACTCAAGGGCTCATCGTATGCTCGTTGCTAAGAAGGTCTTTTGTGTTTAATCACATCGGCATTCCCGCGGCATTGCCGACTAAGCCGCGGGATTGCCGCGGCCAAAATGCGGCTGCCGGTGCTTGGACTTATGACATGATGCCTAAGTTCAGAATGTTGCAAATATCTAAAAACTCACTTGGTTTGGATATTTACAAGTGATGAACTTACCTGTCTCCATTCCTGCCACCCAACCCACTGACTACAGCTGGGCACAACGACGACATAACGGACCGGCTCGTTGCCATAACCACAGACTCTCTCGGCTAGCCTAGTCCACTCTTCTTCACGGCTTCTCACCAATCAGTCATCTGCCCATCCAACTAGACATTTGGCAGGATCACTATCTTAGATGAGACACTGTTTCAGTGGTACTCTGTTACTTTGTATCTTCAAATGTATTGTGCATTGTCTGGCACCTGGTGGCACCAGGTATTTTGCTAACACTTAGTTCCTCAACAGGTTCTTGGGAACAGTGGCCTCACTGGCTACTTGACCTATCATCTCAGTGCCCCCCCTCCCCCCGAGCCTACTCAGCTGTCCCACATTATGTGGGCACAGTACATTTCTTCAGATGTCTTGTAGTTCCTCCACCTACTGGGGGAACTAGCTCTGCAGGCACTGAGATCTACGGTGGCCTCTTTAGTCATACTTTTGGAGGTTGTGGTACTTATGGAAGGAGAAGTTCATTTCAAGTTGGGATGAAGCTACAGATGCGTTAATTGATCATGTTTATACCACAAATGAACAACGTGTTGTAAATGTCGAAGTTCCTCAAGTTGAACTAGGTGATCATTATCCTATCTATTTCACATGGCACTACTGTTCTAGAAAGTCAAAGAAAGCAACTCATGAAACCATAAAGTATAGATCAGTAAAGAAAAGAAATCACAGCTCCTTCCAAACAGATCTTAGATCTCTCTCTTGGAGCCATGTTCTAAACGAAAGGGACCCGAACAAAAGTCTGGAAAACTGGGAGCTAAATTTTCTCCAAATATTAAACCAGCACTCTCCTTCTAAAGAAAGAAGAGGTAAGAGAAAATGGCAACCGCAATGGTTTAATGATGTCATTAACAATGCAATTAAAAACGAGAAATAAGGTCAAACGGTGTGAACCTGAAGTTTATCGTTATTGGAGAAACGGGGTTACCTATCTGATTGGGAGAGCTAAGAAAGAGTATTTCCAGACAACCATTTCAAAGAGCAAAGGTAATTCTAAAGCTATTTGGCAATTGTTAAGAAACGTACTATCAAATAATTGCAATTTGAGTGATCAGTGGTCAATCAATACTCTATTTGTTAATAATAAGGAAGTTTGTAGTCCTACTGATATGGCCAATGCTTTTAATTCATATTTTACCTCAGTATCTTTTATGTACATGACTGGTGTTCAAGCAAGTAATGACGAAGCGTTCCCAGAAGTAAAAAGTTATGTTAAGTCAACGCTACCAGCAGATGAGACTTTTGAGATTCCCAGAGTTTCTCTTGAATATGTTATGAAATCACCTAAAGAGTTAGATCCTTGCAAGGCGACTGGTTTAGATGAAATAAGTGCTTATCTTTTAAGGGTAAATGCCGAAGAACTTGCTATATGTGTAACCCATATCTTAAACTGCAGCATCAAACAAAATATTTTCCCCACGAGTTGGAAGAGAAGCAAAGTTATTCCCATTTTTAAGAATGGTTCCTCCCTTGCTGTTTCCAATTACAGACCTATATCTATTTTACCTGTTTTATCCAAAATCCTTGAAAAGCATGTCCATGATGCCCTCAGTACAGTTCTTAATGCCCATTGCCTTTTGAGAGTTGCTCAATCAGGTTTTAGAACAAAGCATTCATGTGAGACAGCACTTTTAAAAATTATCGATAAATGGATGGAAATTATTGATAACGGTAACATAATTGGTGCGATTTTTTTAGATCTTTGCAAGGCTTTCGACTTAGTTAATCATGATGTCTTATTGAAGAAGCTATGCATGTATGGTTTATCAGACAATGCTTGACAATGGTTTAAGTCTTATCTGTCTGAAAGAGTTCAATGTTCTTATGTTAAAGGTGAATTTTCTACCCAATGTCCGTTACATGTGGTGTACCTCAAGGATCAATCCTAGGGCCCCTTCTTTTCATCATTTATATAAACGATATGGATTTGTCTTTAAATCACACAACAGCAGATATGTATGCCGATGACACTACTTTCTACATTGTAGGTAAAAACATGAAATAAATGATAAATTGAGGGATGATATGGCAAGTATTGAAACATGGTGTGAGAGAAATAAAATGGTGATTAATGCTAGTAAAACTAAGACTATGATCATTGGGTCAAGGCAACGTTTGTCGACGCTTGGAACTAATGTACTTTCTATTGACATTAATGATATAACATTGCAGGATACATCGTGTGAAAAATTGCTGGGTGTTACAATTGACAAAGAGCTAACGTGGCACGATCATGTTGATAACGTGTGTAAGATTGTTAACAGTAAACTAGCGCTTTTGAGAAGAATTAAACCATTTATAGATACAACCACTCGCATCTCTTTTTATAATGGATACATTTTACCAATTTTAGATTATTGTAGTATTTTATGGGGCACTTGTAATGTTGGTGACCTCAATATGATTTTACGTTTGCAAAAAACAGCAGCAAAAATAATTTTAGATGCTGGTTTTGAGTGCAAGTCAGATGAACTTTTCAAAACTTTAGGTTGGCAACCCTTCGACAAACGCATAAAAGCTCGAAGGTTGATCATGCTTTATAAATGTTTGAATGGATTAGCACCTCAGTATCTCTGTGATCTTTTTCAGTACACTCACAATGTCCATATGTATTGCCTTCGATCAAAAACTTTTAATCACTTATTTGTTAAAGGGGGATGAACAGAATACCACAAGAGACGTTTCACATACTTAGCTTCACATGAATGGAATGAACTCCCTGACGAATGTAGGAACGCAAAGTCTTTGAATCATTTTAAAAGTCTTATTAACTCTTACTTATGATATTTTTACACTCATGTTTGTTATGTTTTTATGCCTTAATGTTTTTATTGGGTTTATGCTCTTTTCACTTCATTTCTCTGTTGTAGGCTTTGTGCAATTTTGTAAATTTCCCTCTTTAAATCTTTGATCATCTTCCTTTTATCCCTTTTATTTTTTTCTTTTTCTTTCTCTGCTTTATGTATACCTGTGTTATTTTCCCTTTTGCTACCTTCACTAATCAGTAAATCTCTTTTGATGTTTCTATCTACTTGTATACTGTAAATGTCTTTTTTATTTCCTCTTATTTCTTTTTAATTTTTACGAGGGCCTCGGGTAATTTTAGCCTTTTGCAAGCTAACTGAGTTGTCCACCCTGATGTCAATGTTAAATAATAAAATAGCAATAACAATAAAGCTAGATGTGGGGTCAAATGTTATCAGTAGTTACGCTAGCATGGACAGATGGATCAGCATTAGTTGTGTGGAGACAGGTAAGTTTGTCATTCGTGAATATGCAAACCAGGTGAGTTTTGGATGTTTGTCAAGATTTATACAAAATTCTCCCTAAATTGTCAGTAACATGTGAAAATGACAGAAAAAAAATATGGAAAATATGTGGATATCGTTTCTGTGAAAACTAGATGGCAGGATCATAAAGAGAAGGTGCAATGCAGTGATCACATAGGGATGCTAATGACTGAAGGTGCATCACAAAATGGCTTGTACCAGTCATTTTGATAAACTGGGCAACTGCATCAGCGTAAAGAGAAGGGGCTGTGTGGCATTCTGGTACGTGCATACCAAGATGGTAAATTTTTTGTTAAGTGGCACTGCTACATGCAGGATGCTACAGGTGATAAACAATGATCTGTCCTCATCTTTCATAACAGATCCTGTGGTGCAGGTTCCACTCCACTCACCGGAGACATTAACATTCCTTCCAGACCCTAAAGATGGTACTCTCTATGCTCTTGGTGGATCAGGAGAGGGTCTTAAGGTAGGCAGAGCGGTCCTCCATAACTTCAAGTTTTGTCAATTCTTCTTGTATCATTGGAATGGGATTTTTTGATCTCTTGCCGAAAGCAGAAGGAATCTCTGGAATGGTGATGTCGTGTGTGTGTATATGTGCGTACGGGTGTATATATGTGCATGCGCATGTGGGTGCCTGTGTGCATGTATGCATGTCTGTATGCGTGTATGCGTGGGTGTACGCGTGTGTGTGAGTGCGAGTATGTTTGTGAAACTTTGCTTGTAAACACGGTATCTCCAGATGGGTTACGGGGTTACCCTGACTGACCTCATATGGAGTATGTGGCTTGGTTATACCAAGTAGATGATATTGCGATCAAGGTCATTTTTGATTCCTTGCATTCTGGGTTTGTTAGCACACTATTTTAAACTAAACTATTGCATTGGTCTCACATTTCAACAAACCATTTTATCGACCATTATCAGTACTGCCTAAAAGCTGCACCTTCTTTGCAATCAAGGAACATATGAGTTTCCACAATTACCACAGTTAACATGAAACCTTTACACCATCCATCTGGATAGTTATGTCAAGATTTCAAACCAGTATTTGGTTAGCAAGGAATGCCTTTTGGCTTTCTGGTCTTGTTGTTTCCACCTTGTCCTATTCTATGTGTTATTTCAAGTGAAAAGGTATAATAAGCATTTTGAATTTTTATTTCTAGATGTACGACACCTTGAACAGGGAAAGTTGGGTATCCTTTTAAGTAGTTGGTTTTCTGTATGAGTCCCTGCACACATGCAGTAGCATGTATTTCGGCTATTTTCAGCAAGAATGAATTGGTCTTTTACATTGCCATTTGTTCACCTGTCTTCCCACAAGTAAGGGAATCCTCCATTCTCAATCGGCGACCAACTCCAACCGCTTGGTTACTAACCATTGTAATCAGCATAGCAACCTGCAGTTTAATGGGGTATGCTCGAGTGTACACACCTCATTGCTTCCTTAGACCATGAACAGTTATACTCACAACCAGTCAGGAAAGTACTTAACCCTCTTATGCACAAAAGCTGAGGAAACAATAAGTTCCCCTATCTGAGCAAATTCGTACATAAAACATGCTTGAAGTCAACATCTTATCCAATTTTTATTACTAAAGGTCTGGCCCTACTGAGGCTCATGGAGGAAAAAGAAACCAAGTTCAAGAACTAGCGTCGTTTATAATTGGGATCATGGCATGTTAAGTTTGTTTACTATCCAGAAGGATTAATGCAATTAATTGAAAATCAGTTTGCAGATGTAGCCTAATTCATACTTTCTATGGAAAAAAAAAGAGCTTAAAATTAGTCCTGGACTAAAAAATAGTGACCAGTTTACTTGAAATTGAAGTGATGTTCATCACAACCCTAGACTTACAGTACAGCTCAGAATAAAACGAGCGTTAGAAGCGTTAAGGGTTAGAAAATTCCGCTTGCTAATGATAGCTTCGTTACCATTGAACCTGTGGTAATGCAATTATCGATACTTTCGTTACCAATGAGAATCGTTACCAGCGTTAGGTCTCTCCGCACCTGCAATTTTCACTTCCAGTAACGATTCCATCGTTACTTGTGTTAGAAGAAAGCATGGTGCACAACTGCATCGGCTTTTTGACATATACCGAAAACGGTACATAGCAACTTTGTTTACGCTACTTGTGATAGCTGGGTTATTAAATTTATATGTGCGGCCTACGAGCTAGCATGCAGCGGCTACATCACTTACTAAAGGTTAAAGTTAGCACACACTCATTCATATCGACAATACGTGCCTAGACGTGGCCTAGCCTGCACTCAGTGAAAAAGATTGCTCGGTCTAACTCTAACCAGGGTTCCTGTCTCTAACGTGAGCCCAAAATTAGTGTGTGCAGGCTGTGGAGGCACTGTGAAGACTCAAGCCTAGCCTTGGTTCCGTCTGTGTAGCCTAGGTGCTTAGGTTTTGCTAGTGTTACAAAGTATTTTACTCAGATAAAGTTTGGTATGCATTTTGTTTACCTGGAATCAAACCAAGAAATGTGCAAAGCCACGCTGAGCAAATTTGGAAACTTGGAAGGACACAAGGGACATTCTAGCTTGCAGCTCATTTTCATGGACCTACTTGTTATCTCTAACATCTCATTCTAATCCATTTTGTTGCTTTGTTCAAATTCACTGTTCGTGCCATGAACCATGGCAAACCCATCCTGATGAGCCAATAATGGCTGCAATGTTTATCCTGACATAGCAGGCGAGGTCATGAGCTGCTGCACCATAACTACGAAATAATGTCGAAACTAGAAGGATCAGATGGTTGGTGACAGCAACCAAAATTTTCCTTTATATTGCATTTTTATTTAAATATAACTGTTATTCAGTTGTCAAAGCCATCAATCCAATCTTGATCACTTGTCAAAGCCATCAAACTAATTTTGATCCTTCTAGTTGATGGGTTTATATTTCATACATACATGCAAAGTGTTGCAGCTGCAGTGTGTTGTTCAGATATTTAGTATCTTTCAGAGTGGTAGGGAGCAGTGTTAGCACCAAGAATTTAAATCTGGGGAAGATGCCCCTTTCCATAAATTTTTGGGGATTTGAAGTATGAAGGGGGAATTTTATAATATTTAATGGTTTCATTAAAGAAACAGAAATGGTGATTCCCCCTTGCATTTTTATTTCGGGGGATTTTGAGAACAGCTGCAGAAGTCATGCATTCCTGCACCTTAGTGCAAACACTGATATGGAGTAGGACCATACTGTCTCTATTTTACCCTCTAAAAACGTACTGATTCCTCAGTTGATGTGGAAGGAGATATATGGTAAAGCCAATAAAATGGCTCTTCGATAATTCAGAGAAGACAACATCAAAACCAAAAGATTGATAAGGGTGCAAGGTAGGTATACCAGCTTTACTTACCTTGGTGATTAACTAGAGGAAGAAACACACTCAATGAAATACCTTAAATATAATGATGACAGTTTTGTGATTTACTACAATACATAAATAAAAATGATCTTAACTACCACCCCACCAATTCTCATTTTTCCCCTGAATTTCCAGTATTAATCACCAGATGGCACAATAGCATCTGACAGATAATTTCAATGGCATGACAATTTTAATTATTAAAGCATTCCTTCAGAAACAGAGACACTGAAAAATTTGGCAAAGATAAAGCAGTGTTCTCTGCAGGTAGAAATTTTGTCCGGGTACTAGGGCTGTGACTTTGCGATTAATTTACAAAACATTTAATTGCATCGTTTTGCGATCAATTGGGGATTAATCGCATATGTGGACTACCCAAGCACGCACAACTTGCCGCGTTCCATTGAGGTCATGAAGTGGTGAATGCACCGTGTAATTTTTTCTGCATAGCAGATAGTGTATTACTTTATGTGTTTCCCCGTACTGCAGGAAAAATAATGCTGTGATTGCACCAGAATCTGTAATATTGCGCAATCGTTGGCTCGCTTCACTGCCGATAACGTTAATGTTTTAATTTTTAAGTAACAAAAGATTCAATTATGAAGAGTTATTCCATATAAATTTGCTTCAAATGAAAGTTTATACAGATGTAGTTCGTGCTCTTAGTTGCATCAGTAGCTAAATGAAGTTTATTAAGGTTTGGTTTTTCAAGCAGTGATCGTTCACGAAGTATAGGCTAGCCTAGGCGTACTGTAAACTTTACTATATTGTCAATTTTTGTATAGGCTATTGTAAAGATTGGCCTAATGTTACATAACTTAATGGCGATCATGCATCGTTACGACCTACGAGCATTTACAGAGGTATTAGCATAGAACCATAAGTTTCGTAGAGCACTTACGTAAGCAAAGGCGGATATTTTTAAATATCATTGTTAGGCTACCTCATTGAATTAACTAGGGCATAGCTTGTTTTTTTTTTTTTTTAGCCTATTCATTTTTTAAATGAATTTAGATGAAAGGCATGAAAAGCAATTAATCGCATGTAACCTTTTACTAAACGTTTAGTTGGCTGGCAATTAATCAGCGATGAATCGCTAATCGCTCACAGCCCTACCGGGTACTTGCCTCTGAGCTGGTAGATGTGACTAATGGCCGTCCTGAGGGAGGGTCTAAGGGGGTACCCCCTCCCATTTGGAAAATGTTTGCTCATGCCAGGGGGGCTGGATGCAAATTGGTGCAATATTTGGTGCCTAAGCTGGATTGACTATATTACCAAATATTGCTACTTTTAAAAAGGATGTTTTTCTTGTTATTGTGGTGAATTTTCTCACCGTTACCTTTCCCTCACTCTGGTACACCTCCCTTTTCATCAGTTCATAAAATGTTCCTTGCCAGATTGTCTTAACCTTGAACATGAACTACAGTAGTAACAGAACACTAGTATAGTATTCGACCTCTGAGCCAGTGAAAACAAAGTGAAGAGGCTCACATGATATGTTTTCATGACACTCTTATGTAAACCTGCAAAGACTTTTATTAAAAGGAAGACAAAACACACAGGCCATTAACTTAAACCTTATAAAAAAAAACCACTAGTGTAAAATTTTTGCATCCAAACATCGTTGCTTCTCTGCCGTACCAACGTTCAGCGACGCGTGCGTGATCATAGCATAAACTCAATGGGGGAAGTCCATTGACTAAAGTGTGTGTGAGTATTTCTACATACACAAAAGTTGCATTGAGCGTGTCACGAGTTCTGAATGGCTGGTTAACGTTGATCCAATCGCAAAATTTTTAACATCTATTTCTGTTAAATTAGTGCATGCCTAGTATGCAGAATTATGTTTGTATGTCAAAATTCTTCCTCTCATGATGTAATTAATCTTCCCCATGACAGGATTTGATTAAATTTGTATTACTGTAGGTTTTACACAATGCACTAATTCAGTGACAACGTGCAGCTTCTTTAGAAAGATGTTTACCAACCGCTGGCTGATTGACTAAAAAAGATTTTCACCTGTTACACTTTTGGACACGTGTGTGCAAATGATGGCTGTAAACCATCACATCATGGAATGCGAGCTTCGGCCCAACCGTTACTGCAGGGCTATCGAGTGTACAAACCAAAGCTTAAGTCGACGTTACAAAATTTGAGTCAGTTAAATGCAGTTAATGCTAGCAGCATTAGGAAGAGCAGAAGTTTACTGCAATTACCGATCCTAGTGTTACTAGCTGTAGAGCAGCCCTCTATATAGTAACGAAACTATCGTGATCATTGCTAACGTTAGACTGGTATTGGTAGGAATTTTATTTTCTAACCCAAAATTTCTAACGCTTAACGCTACTAACGTCCATTTTATTCTGACCTGTACTGTACATCAACTCCTGTAGCATACTAACGATTGCGACACGTCGGGAATATAAAGGCTAAGGGAATCCTCACATTGACTCGTTGCGATCATCTCTGGTTGAATGTTGCTACCCTTTGTAATGAACTTAAGCAACAGGTTGATAATGAGAAACGGTTGGCTTTGTTAAGTTCCAGGCAAAAGAGATGATACTGTGTAACATATAACCATTTAAAAAATGGCAGTTTTACTAAGTGGTTTTGTGTACTGAGTCTAGTCTAACTTTAATGTTACTTAGCCTATGAGCAAGAAGAGCCGCCACAGCGTTAGTGGCAAATGTATGTAAGAAAAAGAGCAACAGAAAGTCACAAAAGTATTCCATAAAAGGCAGGGTTTCTCCTGGTACTTAATTCCGGAGGCAGCCGCCTCGCAACTTTTTAAGACCGCCTCGCCAAAAAAACCGTAATTACCGCCTCACGTGTTTATATGACAGGACTGTAAAAAGTCGGGAAGGAGGAGGCTCCTTCCCGGGAAATTTTGCGTCTTGCGGGAAATCAGCTTCTGTGCTTCTGGCGGTGTTTATCTCGTACATATCATGCATAACTTGTTTTGAACATTGCAGAATAGTAGAGATCACACATGTGGTTTCCTAAATAGCTACGTCCGAAAATAACTGGTAAATAAATCCATTCAAATGTGTATCTGAAATGCCCCATCCACGTTCAATCTTCAACAAAAATTGAAGTAAATTACTATTCCTGTAAAAGAATGCCCTTATTTTTTACTCATGATCAATATTTTTCAAGTTATATATGTGAAAAAACAATGTTGGCAAATGTTTCGAGAGGATTCTACGTATACCTCCTTTACTACATTCAATGTCAATTAAAAAGCATAAGCTTAGGCCTGCCTGCATACCCAAATTATCTGCAGAATGACAGCTAGCGGACATATCGCAACCCATAGAAATACAGAAATGAAGGTGTATTTCTATGTTCGAAACCCTTCACGAAACCAATAGTCTGCTTCTTCAAACCTTTAGTCTAAACATTTTAAAGTGACTATGATCAATGAACAAAACAAAACTCTGAGACCTGCAACTTACAAAATGTCGGTTGTTCCCTGTCACATGATCTTGCGTGATTCTTTTCACGAAACTTTTAGGGACATTTCAACTTCAAAAATGTATGTAATACAGTTTACTCTACATGACATGTGCAACATTTCATAGAACATTTTGATTTCAAAGCAATATCAATGATTTTTTCCTGATAGGACTATCGTGTTTTCACCCGTTACAACTTAAAGAGTTGAAATTGAGCATGTATTTCAAATGATTCGTACACGTCTAAAAAGGCTAAAATCGCTGAGTTTCCGGGTACCGTGCACCCTGAACCCCTTCCGGGATCGTCCATGGACCCCTCAAGGGGCCCTATGGCAGGCCCATTGACCCCACGCTGGTATGACAATCGTTTCGCTATCGAATGACGCCTACGGCGCCATGTAAGTGGCGCAAAATCTGACTATATTGTGACTACCCTCCTGGAGATTTACACTCTTTCTAGCGCTGTTTATATCATGGTCAAAATCCTAGAATTACCCATTCTTCGAGAACCCACTAAGTACGGATGTGAACCCAAAATTCATGGCGGCGTCAAGTAATTCGCCCTCACCGCCTCATACTCTGAAAAACCCAGGGGAAACCCTGACAGGTATGTTTTGGTAAAATCCTAATCTGCAGTCTAGTGTGATAAACAAGATATATTCTGCTGCTATTGGCCACTGTGGTTATGGGATTTGGATCACTGGTGGAAACCCGGCCCCTGTGAGGAAGGAGGGGGCTATGAAGTCCCTAGGAGGTCGGGTTCCTTGCATATCAAAATGGTAAAATATAGATAAAGCTAAGTACAAAAGATTGCCTACATTTAAGAGTGAGGACTCTGTATTTGCATTCATTACAAAATGGGAAATATTTGGAAATTAATTAGGCCAAACTGTTATTCAAGTCTACGCAATTTAGCTCTAAGTATATTGACATGTGAAGAGAAAAGTGTCACTTACAAAATGTAAGAAATGAGCTTACGTTTGAGTCCAATTTTCAACACAACAATATCATAAGCCCAGACTCACATGGTTACACAGTTTTCTCTGCAGGTAAAAATTTTGTCCGGGTGCTTGCCTCTGAGCTGGCAGATGTAACTAATTGCTGTCCTGGCAGAGGGGTCTAAGGGGATGGGGTTTCCCCCTCTTCTCTGTAAAAATTTTGCTCATGCCATGGGGCGGATATGCAAATTGGTGCAATATTTGGTGCCTAAGCTTGATTGACTATATTGCACGTGTAACAATCATGTGCATGGTGACCAACGGACCATTGCAGTGTCCCATCTTTTTTCTCTCGTTTTGGATAAAAGAAGAAAAATCTGGATAAAGAATTTTATTAAAAGGAAAATGAAGCACATGGGCCATTAACTTACACTACATAAAAAAAATTGGTAGTGTAAAATATTTGCATCCAAACATCGTTTGCTTCGCTGCCGTAGCAACGTTCAACGACACTTGCATGATCATAACACAAACTCAATGGGGGAACTTTATTGACTAAAGTGTGTTTGAGGATTTCTACACACACAAAAGTTGCTTCTCAGATTTTGTCCGGGTGGCACAAAATGGCTACCGGGCGCTCCGGTTACGTGATACGCGTCATACCGATTTCGTACGATTAATATATCACCATGCACATTAAAAACTTGTGCACCAGTATCATGGCATACTACATGCTGCGTGCGACATCATCATGCACCGTACCTAACTGGACCACACTGCGAACAAATCATATTGTAATACAAGCTCTGAGCTGAGACTGGGTACATGGAAAATCCTGGCAACTTTTCAAGCAAAGGTGAAGGGGAAAATGTCAATACCCACGTCCGGAATGGTAACGTCTATATCTGTCATGAATAGCTATTGCAAAAGTAAACATTGTTGGCTTTACCACTATATCTTTGTGTAAGCGTAAATGCTGTAAAGTCGATGCAAAGGTCATCTCTTGGGCTACACAGGTGTTTTAGAAAGACATTGAACTATGGAAAGCAGTGAGTCTATCTCTCATGTGCTGTGTGTTCAAAATACCAAGGTAAAGAAACAGTCATGAGGAGAGAGAAAATCTTTTCAACAAAATCTTTCAGTCACAGTACTGTAGCTTTACAATACCTCTGAGGGTAGCGTAAAATATACGTAGAATTTCGGAAGCACCTAAAACTAGGATTCTTTCCACAGAAACTAGCTAAAAAAAAACAAAAAAACTGCCTGATACTGAGTTGTTGCTGTGGGTTTTTGGGCTAGTGACTGGACTGGGCTGGAGGATGGAAAACTTTTGGACAATTTTGCCTATGTGAGTGAATATCCTCAGCATAGTGTTGACAGGCTTGTGGTAATTACAATCAAAATAGCTTATTCCCTGCATTTGTTTTCATTGTTCTCTGTTTCCCCCATTTTTTTTTTTAAGAAAAAGTTGTTCAGCCGTGCTGGATTCACATAACCACTGTCTATTTCCTGAACCAGATTCAAACGATGTGCAACCTATGGAAGACAGGTCATATGCATCAATTATGAAGTTTATGCAAACTTCCTTTTTTTGGTTTCGATGATAATCGTAACCTTTGTAATCATGCATGGGTGGGTGTGTGTGTATGTATGTGTGTGTATGTATGTTTGTGGTGCCCTACCTTGTAAACACGTTATCTCAAGAAGGGAAGCTTGGACAGATCTCATATTTGGAATGTTGGTGTACCATATTAAGTAGAAAAACCCCAGTGTTTTTGGTGGAGGTCAAAGGTCACTTGGAATCAACAGGGGTCAAATTGTGAAAACCTTGTAAACATGATATCTCAAGAATAGAAGCTTGGAGAGATCTCATATGTGGTGTGTAGGTGTACCACATTGAGTAGAAAAATCCTATTGTTTTTGGTGGAGGTCAAAGGTCATTTGTGGTCAACAGGGGTCAAATTGTGAAAACCTTGTAAACATGATATCTCAAGAAGGGAAGCTTGGACAGATCTCATATCTGGTGTGTAGGTGTACCACATTGAGTAGAAAAACCCTATGGTTTTTGGTGGAGGTCAAAGGTCATTTGGGTCCAACAGGGGTCAAATTGTGAAAACCTTGTAAACACGATATCTCAAGAAGGGAAGCTTGGACAGGTCTCATATCTGGAATGTTGGTGTACCATATTAAGTGGAAAAACCCCAGTGTTTTTGGTGGAGGTCAAAGGTCACTTGGGGTCAACGGGTCAAATTGTGAAAACCTTGTAAACACGATATCTCAAGAAGGGAAGCTTGGACAGATCTCATATTTGGTATGTTGGTATATCTTATCCAATACAAGAACGCTATTATTTTAATGGAGGTCAACGGTCACTTGAGGTCAGCAAGGGTCAAACTGTGAAAACATTGTAAATAAACTGCGTCAATATACCTCGCATACACAGCATGGCATTGACACCTACACCGACGGTATCAAACTTAACAACTAACATGTATACCAACCATACCAGGTACACTTAGAAAGGTGGATAATACTTAGCAAAAAGTAAAGGCGTGTGAAGGAAGCAATTGATAGCTGCTCGCTCGCTGAGGTAGTCGATCAGAGAGAATGCAACTGAACTGCAAACATATTCTAACCTTCACAGAATGGCTTGTGCTTCATTGCCCAATGGATGGTTGCAATATACATGCTATAGTTAGAAGTATGAAATTGGAATAGTCCGTGATTAGGGGTTACAGAAAATTCCAAGACACGTGCTTCAAGTTGTGTACACAAAAGCTGTGCACCTTGCAGGGCACATCAAACACAAATTAGCATTTTAGTAGAAAGATAATAAACTTGGCGACAATGGAACATCAAAATAAGTAACAATGTTTGTAAGACATAAAAACAATCGAAAAAAATTCTCTTAAGCAGATCATCGAAACTGCAATGCATTTCTGCATTCTGGTTTCTCCTAGAGTTTTGTGATTCATATTCTTTGGTGTACAATGTCGATGGTATGTAATTAGCCGCTCCTTTTCTTGAAGCTTTCCTAGTTGGCAACTTACAAAATACAGAAAAATATTGACTGGACATTGGACTACATAAAAATGAGAGACACATTATTTACATTTCTCGTAGGACTATTTATTCACTCCCGTAAAATTGTACTTCTATGACTTACCAACAACAGTATAATGAAAATTTCTAAATGTATGATTTACGTTTCTCTTACAATTAAAAAAACCAATAAAACCCTACTGACCTCAAACTCACACTACATGGTTTTAAGTGACGTAAATGACTGCACTTTTGTTGCATCTTTCACAAGTTGGTATCACAGAATTTCCTTCTTTGAATGAATGTTCAATTTATGATTTACATTTACTTTTTTGCAATGAAAAAAACACAACACCTCTGCAGACAATATTTTTGCAAACATCAAGAACGCAAACAGATGTTATTTCTGTATCGCAGGACTATCTCTGCAATATGCAACTTCAAATGGAAAAATCGATGCTTCTAGCTCAAAATAAACTTATCGTAAACTCTGTGCTGATGTACTTCTTGAACTGATTTCTACTGTAATTGTACATCAACATATTGCACATCAGTGATCTTTCAGTCACCCTTCTCTCTTTGTATATTCAGTTACATCATGTTCAAAACTTTTCAAAAAAGATTTTGTATGTACACGAATAGGCCTAATACTTACCTTACAATTGCAGCAATGTATTAAATCAATGTTTAGGCCAAAGTAAAGAAAAAACTAGTTTTAAGTCCCCACATGCACAAATTTTTCCTCCCACACGATTTTGTTTGCTATCAAAAGTAGGATTTTTAACTGAACATGTCATGCCCCTACCACTGAAATCATGTTTCCAGGTCGTTGGCAATGTCTTTGCAACATACCACTCATTAAAATGGGGTGACGCATGTAAAAAGAAAAAGCAGTTTGCCGTGCTCTGAACGGACCCTTTCTGGTTCCTGGAAAGGCCCTGCGCCACCCACATTTTTGAAATGCATGCAGCAAAGTTACGATCGGCTAAGCAAACGCTAAGCTGGCCATCACTGATCTGATATGAAATGGGTGCCCTGATGTCAATACGAAGGCTGGACTGTAGGTAGCTAGTTAGTTGGGCATTGTAATGAAGGACAGTGCAGTACATGTGTCATCGATATACATGGACAGAGACAGCTTAATGCTAACGTATTTCACTGTTAGTCTTTTGGCAATGATCAGAAGATAAACAGCAGACATCTATCGCACATACAGCTAGAGTTGGGAACATCCCTGCACGGGTCAAGGAGTGATTGCGTGCAGCGGGCACCCTGGATGCCCGCGATAAGTTCTGCAACAAGACCTCCCTCTGGCCAGAGTTGTTTGATGTATGATGTGGACTGTACGTTGCGATCAGGACTGAAGTACATGTCGGCACTCCTGCTTTTTGCCGAGCTTCTCAACCACTCGTTTTTCCAGGCAAACACACGGCAGATATCTTGGGAGCAGATACTGGCTTTGTCCTGTTAGGACCGTTGGCGAGAAGTGTCCTCGATCAATTTGCCCAAATGTCTGTCAAGGCCACTATGACATGGTGGGACCAGGTCCTCGACTCCTTGGACTGGTCTTCCCGTACAGCCATTGAAGCGTTGAGATCTCACTATTCTCGGGAACGATCTGTTGGGGGACAGTTTGATGCTAAGCTTTGGGAAGAAAGGGAATGCCTATAAGTGCTACGGGAGGCACACGAACATATGCCCCTTTTACGGAAATCTGCGGGCCAGTCGTCCCGCCAGCAGGATCCCGCCCGCAACCGCCCGTAGTTTAGGGCGGGTGCCACTGTGGGAAGCCTGGCCATGGGAGGTACCAGTCTTATGTGCGGCAGGGTGGCTCAGGTAACCGCGATGGTCAGTCCGACAATTGGCAGCAGTTGGGCCAAGGCAGGCACTGTTCCCGAAATCGGGGTGGCCGTTCCAAGCGACCCTAGGGCTGCTCACCCCACTGTGATGTCCATGTGGTGGGGGGTGATTACTACACTTCCTGCTGGCGTGGCGGGCGATTGTGCCCGACCCTTGGGTACTGTGGGTCACCTCAGAGGGATACCGCTTTTCCACTCCACCTTTTTCCTTACACTGAAAATGAATGACACATGAGAGGCCTATCTTCAACCTAAAACCTCAAAAAGTTGTACGTCAGGCCTCAGGGCTTCCGGATGGAGATCTTGTTGACCAAATTGCACCTCCTTTCCGATCAAATGTGGGGGACTTCAATGATCTGAAGGATGCATACCTTCATGTCCAGATTCACCAATTGTCACAGAGTTTCCTAGCATATCATGACCGCGGGATCGATTATCACTTTGTTGCCCTCCCGTTCGACCTCTTGACCTCAACTTGGGTCTTCACACGTGTGAATCGGGTGGTAGTAGGGTTCCCTATGCTGCGATGGTTTTACGGTTTTTGCGTACCTTGACAATTGGCTAGTGCTGGGGTCCTCAGAAACGAAAACACACGCCAACATCGTTCATGTACTCGACAGACTACGTGGTCTCTTCTGGATCAGAAATGAGGACAAGTTATCCCTAGTGCCATCTCAAAACATGGTTTATTTGGGGGCCCTGCTCGACTCTGTCTCTGGGATGTGGTTCCTGTTGGAGAAGCAGGTTTCTGACCTCGCAATACGAATCAGGTTTTGGCTGACCCTCAGTTGCCGACCTTTTAATGGTCATCTGGGTCTTTGTCGGCTTTATATATGCCTGCTTCTGAGTCACTTCCACGTGCGTGCTTGCTGCTCGGATCCGGACCCAGGTCGCATGATTCCGATCCCCCCTGGAGTTGCGCCACTTTAGAGTGGTGGACGCACAGCTACTGGCACAGGACAGGCAGGCTCTTCCAGACCGACGCACCGCTGGCGACGATCACCACCGACACGTCTCAGTTGGGCTGGGGAGTTACCTGGAATGACTGGATCGTCCCCACTTTTGTAACACAGTACGCAGTGCTTGCGGCTTGGAGGGTGGATGCCCTATCATCTTTTGGATGGGTCTCTCCATGTATACTTTTCACCATTGGCTTTTATCTGCACGGTCCTGTTCCGCCTGCAGAGCATGCCGTCAGATCTTCTTGTTGCTCCATGTTGGCTGAATCAACGCTGGTTCGACTTCTGTGTCATCAACCCTTCCTGTTTCTACTGGTACCAGACCTGTTCACTCAGCAGAGCTGTGTACTGTGCCACCCGGACCTGGCATTGCTTCGCCTAGCTGTGTAGTCTTTGTCAGGACATCTTTCCAAGTGGCGGGTTTTTCAGTGGAGACTGCAAACATTGCTGCTGACAGATGTAACTCTACGGTTAAGACTTATTGTTTGCATTTGGACTGCTGGTACGTCCATGGGCGTCCGAGCACGATCTCTATCCCATGGAAATGTCAACCCTGGACCTACACAGTTTCCCCTGTCTCCTCTTTCAGGAGGGGAATCAGACCAGCACCATCCAGAATTATTGGTCAGCTATAGCAGCGGTGCATCATGGTTTTGCTGACAGGTTCACAGTGGGAACTAGCACCGCTCTTCATCTGCTCCTGACAGACATGCCCCACAGACACCCACCGCTGTGGTGTCTTGCTCCCTCTCGGTCCATCAACGTGGTTCTTGACAAATTGTCGCAGTCGCTCTTTGAGCCACTCATAATGCTCCGTTGGGCGTCCTCACCAAGAAGGTCTTTTTTCTCGTGGCCGCGGCCTCAGCAAGTGGCAGGGTGTCACTCCACGCGCTCACTCTACAAGTTTTACGGGTTTCGACCCCTCTGGGTTTCGTCTTCCTCCAGACCCGCACTTCCTGGTAAAGAACCAAACGCTTTCATTTTCCTGGGGGAGATCAGGCTGCGTAAACTCAGAGCGGCCTCCTAGTGGCGGAGAACAAGCTATGCTGTCCGATTCGGGCGCTTAAGATATACATTGAGCAAATGAAACACATCCGTACGTCCAACCGGCTCATCATTTTCAAACACTCACTCTGGTCTCAAAGAAAATGCTGTCGCGCTGGATCGTTGCGATGATCCATGTCACTCCGGATGAGTGCATTCCGGCCCATGAAGTGCGGGAGCATGCTACATTGGCAGCATGGTTCCGCATCATACCTTTGGAGGACACTCTGGCTGCGGCAGCATGGGAAACACTGTCCTCATCCATCTCCTGGTATTTAACGAATACACCAACTGCTGACGACGCCTTTGCCCTCGCCTTTCTATACCCTAAGTTTTCAGTGGAGGTCAAAGGTCATTTTGATTCAACAGAGGTCAAATTGTGAAAACATTGTAACCACTTATAAGAAGGGAAGCTTGGAAAAACCTCATGTGGTATGGCAGTGTGCCACATTGAATGCAGATTTCATATTGATTTTGGTGAAGGTCAAAGTTCTTTTGAGGTCAACAGGTGTCAAATTGAAAGTAAGCTTGTGCAGATGTCATACTTTGTATGAAACATAGGTAGCTTGTGGTTTCATCAGAATATAATGTCAAATTCAGAAGTAAATGCCCATAATTCATCAAAACCACAATGTATTTGTGCATTCTGGTTTTTCGCTCTCACCAGCATGGTAGGTGTGAGCTGTTGCAATTATGTGGCATCACTCTATCTGTCTATCTTTCTATCCGTCTGTCTGCTTGTCTGTCTGTTCACAATTGTTCAAAATGCTTCTCCCTCTACATGTATGCTTTCATGGATTTGTGTGAACATAGGCACAATGTTCCTTGGGTGGTGGACCATTTGGGATTTCATGAATTTCATTTATTTTTAGTGTGAAATCCCATGTGGGCCCTTTGGTCCATTTTATGAAATTCTGCAAAATGCTTCTCCTACAGATTCTTGTGTGCATTGTTCATGGTTGTCATAATGATACTAGTCTAGTGGTACCTTTAGGGCATTCAGGAATATTGATTCCTAGATCCCATGTGGACCTCTTGGCCTATTTTGCAAAATTTTGCAAAATACCCCTCGTCCAACAGATTCTATTTTACCATCTGTTGATGGTTTGTCTTAACAATACTTCGTAAGTGGTATATTCAGGATGTTCAGGAATTTGGGGTGTAAGGTTCTATGTAGGCCCTTTGGTCCATCTTATGAAATATGTTAGTGGTTTGCCATAATCATTCTCCATTTGTGATACCTTCCATGTGTTCAGGAATTTGGGGTCTACAGCCCAAAAGGATACTAGGTTCCATTTGTTGAATAAATGCTTAATGATTAACTTCTCCTTCAAGGAGAATAAAGCAGAGTGGAAAGCCAGTGATAATGATGCTTAGTTGATTATTTTTTTGTGGAAGGTAGTCCAACATCACATGTAGGCCCTACGGCCCATGCCAAATGCTTTTTCTACAAATTCTCTCGCACATTTTTAATGGTCTGTCAAAATGATACTCTGTATAGTGATATGTTCAGGGTGTTCAGAGATTTTTAATCTGTGATCCCATCCCATGTTACAAAACTCTGCAGACTTCTTTTCTTCCTGTAGATTCTCCTGTAAAATATTGATGATTTGTCATAGTGATACTCTGTTAGTGGTACTTTCAGGATGTTCAGGAATTTTACACCCAAGACTGAAAATGGGGCCTAGGGTACATCTCGTGAAATATTGCAAAAGCTTTAACACTTTCCTCCAATTAGTGTTAATCAAAGTTGACAGCCTGTCTTGGTAATGCTAATACAGTGATCTGTTTATGGTTTGTGTAAGGTTTGGTCTGAGGTCCCATGTGGGTGCTGTGTCCCATTCTTTTCAATTCTGCCAAAAAAAAAAATTCAACAAATTTTCTTTTATGTACAATGTTGATGGTTTGTCATAATGTTAGTCTGTCAGTTGTACTTAAATGGTTTTCAGTCTAGCCTACAGACAAGTGGTTGGAAGTATGAGCTTCTGCACTATTGGTGCTCTAGTTTGAAAATCTCACAGCTGTGTGGAAATTTCTGTTATTGTGACTTTTGAAGATTGTGAAGCAGTTGAAGGTTGTAGACCTTTCTGTAACCTTGCTATGGCAGTGACCAACTTGTGTCAGCTGCAGCGCTCAAAATCTCATCAAAGGCATGTGGTTTAAAGTCTAGCTGACCATTGAAACCATATTGTTTTGACAACATTGCCAGTGTTTTCATTGACGTCACTCAGATTGGCTGATTATCCTGTTTGGGCAAGGTAGAGCTTGTCACTTCCTTGATCTGAAACCAACTGAAGATGTGACATCTGTTATACTCTGGTGAAACATGGATTTGTATTTCTTTGGTTTCGTTTTCATAATATGTAAATACCATATGAAATAGTGCTTTATCAAATATATCTAGGTTCATGTGAAACCTCCCTTATTTGTTTTATCTTGAGAACCTTCAAAAGTGATTGCAAAAAAAGATTGTCAAGTTTAAAACCTTAATATGTGGATATGTTTTCTGATGGGACAGAGTGTCCCATCTCATCAGCAAGCAAAAGCAGAGAGTGACATTTTGGTGTCCTAGACTCTAAGGTGTTATTTTTCAATCTCTTCTGGGTTGGATGATCATCTTAGCAGTGCAGTCATTTTTGCTTGCATGTAGATGAAGGTGTGGTTGTGAGTGTATGTGTGTATCGGTTAACGTTGCACGGTATACAGGTACTTTCGTAAGTACCGGTCTACCACCAAATAAAAGGTACTGAAGTACCGCCGACAACGGTACCAAACGGTACCGCGAAAATAAGCCTAACGTTAGGCCTAATGTTAGGCCTAACGTTACACTTGTGATGTTGGTTTTAACTTGAGAGAGATTAAAGTTAGCAAAACGACTTTGCCTGTTTTATTTGCAACCCCTCAGTCAAAGTTTTAAACAATGATGGAAGCAGTATTACAACAATACTATATGAAAAATCTGTGAAAAGGTAAAGCATATATTACAGCTGCGTCAAAATGAACTTACAACATAATGGCTATGTAAGTGGCCTATATGTGTACAGTGTGCACTGATCTGATACGTACTGGGACTTGGGAAGTAAGTACAGCATCCAGTAACACCTCGCTAGAAGTGTGATCGAAGAAAACGTGTACCAGGTGAGTACAACAGGATTTATGGATTCCATTTCAAGAAAAATTACCTCTGATGAGAGAGATCTGTGAAACTTCATTGGATTGATATGATTTACAATTTCATGTGAAAAGAGAAGAAAATTTGTGCATTTTGGAAACATTTTGAATATTTACTTTTCTCTTGCTATCAACATTCTAGATAACGTCAGGCATCAATGACCTTACAGTATGTCTATAAACTCTCCATGAAACGTTATCGGACGTGCTTAGCATTTTCTTTTTGGGGGGTGGCTCTTGTTTGACAATACATGCATTGTTTCTGGTTTTGCCGATACTTAAGTCAGCTTCAAAATCCTCAGCCCAGATAGTTTTTCAGAACTGTACTCCAGGAAGAAAAAAAAGGTTCTAGTTACAAGGTGAAAGAAACTGCATCACAATTGCCACAAACCCCATTAGCAACATCATGGCGCTCTTAAAGGATAAAAGTTGGCACTTCGTTCCATTCCTTCTACCATAGTACCACTGTGGACACATATCGGGCCAAGTCCGGGGTAACATATGGTGGAGCCACTCCATAAATATTGCTAATAAGAGTCCAAGGAACCATCAAAGAGGCTCATTGAGTTGTTTTGTGAAATTCACTCAATTTTTCTATACTGGTCAAGTTTCCTTCACATACTAATGACAGACAGTCAAACTAAAAGGATCCCAAAGTTTTACATACGTTGGAACGTTAATGAGCGAGTAACCAACAATTAAATTTGGTTTTTGAAACTTTGTGACCAGACATTTTCACATTAGTACATTCACATGCACACAATCAGAGCAAGTAACGGTCAAAAATTCGAAAAAATTGACAGTTTTCATATAACTATTGGATGTGAAACTTGATTAATTATGCTAATTGGGAGTATTGTCGTGTAGTTGTGTACTTCAAAATCACCGCAATCTTTACTGATATCAACTCAATGAGCCCCTTTAACTGACATCCATGTACCAGTATTCCATTTTCAGTAGTACATAGTCAGGCCGAAGCCAACAGCCAGGAGAATGGCAGTGACAAGTTAACTGTAATGCTATTTATAAGTTTTCACATCTACTTTGTTATTATTGAGAGTCTAGTCTTTCCTTCACACAGAAAATAAGCTGACTAGATTCTAGAAGGGCACTGAAATACACAGTTTATTAAGAAAATTGTTATTCCTTCCTTATTCCATTTGCTTGAAGTTCCTGATGCATTATTTGCTGGCATTCACTGTTTCAGAATATTTATTTCTAATTCTGTCAATATAAAGTCTGTAGTCACCAGAACATACACCGCAGTGGTATGCCATTAGTAGCGATACACGTGGGCAGTAATAGTTTCAGTAAGATCGAGACCATCGTTTGCAAAATCATGTTATTTCGTCGATCTCATTAATAATTAATTGGTTATACTTTGCGCAATTCATTTAACTTTAAGTGGTATGAGCTATGCCAATAAATCACAGAATTGACCTCATTAATATTGAGAATCTCTTCAACATAAATGAGAACATTGGATTGGGAATTTCGGAGAGGCATGCATCAGTAACGATAAAACCCTTACTCGCTAGCCTGCCATCTACAGTAATTAAATATGAAATAAATTCCTGTCCGTCCCTCGCATTATAAACTTGTGATTGGCTGTCAAAAATCGCGGGAAAAGGTCAACAAAAGATCTAAGACTTGTTGATCACATGATATCATTCAGTTCATAGCGGTCAGTCATTCTAGAATCTACGTTGCAGCCTTGGGGGCTTGGTGTAGCTCGATCAACTCGATCAGAGCTGGCGACCAACAGCTGAAAATTTCCCATTGAAATAGCACAGTGCTTCGCTCGCTTCGCGCAGCAGGTTTACTGTACAAATTTACATACAGTTGTGTGTGTGTTAAATGTCCTATAAGCCTTGCAGTATTTCAGTCATGTTGTTAGCGTATGTGATCGGCCGGCACAGTCGGCGAAATCTAGAGAATGTTCTCACAAGACAAAACAAGTTTCCAGGATTTTATGCTATGAAATAAATTGTAAGTATTGTACAGTAATTCGCACGCTACAAATACATTAACGCAGAATGTTTTCCGAGTATTTTCTTCAGTTAAAAAGCAGACGTTTTTCTCTCTCCGGGTACTGGTACTGCACCGGTACCTGTACCATTTGTGGCGGTACGGACGGTACCAATTTTAGGCAGTACCGTGAAACTTTAGTATAGGTGCATATGGGTGTATGTGTGTTTTAGACACCTGCTTGTAGTATAATATCTAAAAACTTGAACTTTACCCTAAATTAATAATTTAGAATTTGGTAAAACTTACTTTAGCTGAGGTAAAGCCATTTAACTTCATTATTTTTATTGCTGCAGCAATTTTCTTACTTGAGAGGGCCGTGTGTGGTTAGCAACTTAACATAGACATTGTGTGTACAGGGTACATGTTTGTGCGACCACAATGCATTTCTGTGTTCTTTTTTACAAGGTAACATACAAAAGTGAAATTTACAGTAAAATATGTGCAGATACGAGATCTAACGGTGATTTAACATTGACTTGCATTTTCGAACAAAAAATTTGGTTGGGTAAGAAGCAATGTAACAAAATATCATGGTCTTCTTTCGTTTTTAAATGTGTTCTTCTCGCAAACAAACTTCCTCCTTTCTGCAGTATTGTCAATATCTTTAGCTCAATTCGGACTGTACCATTAACCGTGAATTTTCAAACAAATGTATGTTCTTGCACCTCATTAAACATGAAATTTCAATTGCAGGCTTTTCAGATGTACTGGTTTTATATTTTTATACCTTATTACTGATATTTTATGGATTTACCCTTATAATGTCAACCTTAAGATCAAACTATACAATTAACATTTAAAGCTACATCGATCACGCCTAAAGTTTGTGTTACGTAAGTGGGTTACAAACTTCTCTGCTCCAACAACGTTACACAGCATACAGTCTACTCCTAATTGTACTACACAAGCACTAGCACTGTCTAGAACTTCACTGATGGGGCAACGCTTCGTGCCAAAACAAGCGTGTGGTAGGAGATATTTTGTAAGGAGGACACACACTTAGGAAACAGCAAACCTTACACGATTTTTTAAGGATTAGGCATCTGAAAGTATAAAGTAATTTGACGAATTCTGCACCAAATTGAAAAATTCAACCAGGTAATCAGGTGCAAATGATCCATCAAATACTATCTTGGTATCCTTTATCCAATAACATGCAAAAAGCGTGCCACATTTTGGTGTGTGGCTGAAAAAATCTGCCTTCGTCGCAGAGGTAGCAGTTACATAATAAGTCACTGACTAGGGAAAGTATTTGTCCTTCAAATGTGAGTTGGAAGCCAGTGGCTTCCAAATCATGACAGTGGAACTAAAGGGCGCATTCTGACATGTTTTGGTCGAGGTCAAAGGTCATTTGGTGTCACCAGAGGCCAGACTGTAAAAACGTTGTAAACATGATATTTCCAGAAGGGTAACTGTGACTGATGTGATACTTAGTGTGTGGGTTAGTCATATTGAGTTGATGATCCTATTGTTTTTGGTCACGATCAATGGTCATTTGAACTCACCAGAGGTCAAACTGTAGAAAGCTTGGAAACACAATATCTCCAGAAACGTAACCATGACTGATGTAATACTTGGTGTGTGGGTTGGTAACAATGAGCAGAAGATCCCTATTGTTTTTGGTCGAGGCCAAAAGTCATTTGAGGTCACTAGAGGTCAAACTGTAAAAACATTGTAAACACAATATCTCCAGAAGGGTATGTAACTATCAAGTATGTGATTGATGTCATACTTGATGTGTGGATTGATCATATTGACTAGATGACCCCTATTGTTTTTGGTCAAGGTGAAATCTCATTTGAGGTCTCCAGAAATCAAACTAGAAATGCTGTAAACACAGTATCTCCAGAAGGGTAACTGTGACTGATGTTGTACTTAGTTTGTGGATTGTATATAGTTAGTAGAATACTCCTTTTGATTTTGGTGGATGGCAAAGATCATTTGAGGTCACCTGAGGTCAAACTGTAGAAACCTTGTAAACGCAATATCTCCAGAAGGATAACTGTGATTGATGTTACACTTAATGTGTTGGTTGGTCATACAGGGTAGATTATTCTTATTGTTTTTGTGGAGGTCATAGCTCATTTGAGGTCACCAGAGGTCAAACTGTAAAAACCTTGTAGACACAATATCTTCAAAAGGGTAACTTTGACTGATGTCATACTTGGTGTGAAAGTTGTTCATATTGAGTAGATGATCACTATTGTTTTTGGTGGGGGTGAAAGGTTATTTGAAGTCACCATAGGTCTAACTGTAGCAACCTTGTAAACACAATATCTCCAGAAGGGTAACTGTGATTGATGCTATACTAAATGTGTTGGTTGGTCATACAAAGTAGATGTTCGCTATTGTTTTTGGTGGAGTTCATAGTTCATTTGAGGTCACCAGAGGTCAAACTGTTAAAACCTCGTAAACACAATATCTTCAAAAGGGTAACTGTGACTGATGTCATACTTGGTGTGTAAGTTTTTCATATTGTAGTAGAGAAGTAGATGATTTCTATTGTTTTTGGTAGAGATCAAAGGTCATTTGAAGTCACTAGAGGTCAAAGTGTAAAAACCTTGTAAACACAGTATCTCCAGAAGGGTAACCATGACTGATGTAATACTTAATGTGTGAGTTGGTAATAATGAGCAGAAGATCCCTCTTGTTTTTGGTGGAGGTCAAAGGTCTTTTGAGGTCACCAGAGGTCAAACTAAAAATTGTTAGTTGATCTCATACTTATCATGTAGATACTTTATGTTTGTTATAATATAACCATGTCGCAAGGAATCACAAAGCCTTTTGGCTTTCTGGTTACAATTTGCATTTATTTTGGAGCAGTTATGAAAGACATGAATGTGTGGTTAAGAACTTAACAGAGATATTGCGTGTACAGGGAATGTGTCTGTGTGACAACCCGATGGTATGTGTAATTATTGCAGTAAGCAGTGATTTCACAAAATTTCAGGTACACCGCTGCTATGGGGATACTTACAATATCAGTCATCAACTTAGGTCAGCAGATGTCTTTGTGCATCTCAATTGGTGATATATTCCATTACTGTTACATTACTATAACAAAGTATATTACACTTTCTCGCCTTGTGCAATATCTAAGATTCATGAGAAAAATCCTTATAATGAATTCATTGAAACCACAATGTATTTGTGCATTCTGGTTCTAATTCTTTTGCTGAGAAACTGCTGGATATTTTAACTTCAAAAAGTGTTTAATATAGTTTGGTTTACATAGCATATGAAACATTTTGTGGAGCACTGACATTTTGAAGCAATATCAATGACTTTTTTTCTTCTTGAAGTTTTGTCATGTTTCCATGATTATTTCCTGGCCAAAAGATTTAAGTTGCAGGTTTCAGCTCTTTTTAGACACTGATGCTCTGAAACTTAATCTCCTCAGCAAGCTTCAAGAGTTAATTTATTCACATATTGACTCTCCACTGGCTCTGAACTGAACATCCTGTTGTTTAATAGAACTGCTTCCACTGGCATGAGAAGGTCTTTGTGTATTTACAGCTGATTGAGATTTTTCATTGGTTACATCAGGCAGGGCTAGAATGTTACTCATCACACAGTTAAACCAACTGGAAAACCCGCTGCATGGCCCATGTGGGTTTTGAAATGCAACCTAAATCTAGTGGCCTTTATAGAGGCATGCAAATCAGTTTTCATCCTTACATCGCTTGTTCTATCAAGGTGGATTGCACATGGCGGCAGATTGGAGAAATCTCACACGTTAGATTTTCTACCGCTTGTATAGATGTCAAAGATGTCACAGAATTTCAAGAAAATGTGGTTTCTTGCAAAAAAAAAGAAAGAAAAAATGGAAAGTAAAAAACAAAACTTCAGTTTGCTTCTTTTTGGAGCAGAGAATCAGTGACCATCAGTGTATGTTGTCATAAGGCAAGGCCACCTACTTTCTACAAGTCTAACTGCACCTCACTTACCTGGTGCTGTGAGACTTACTGCATGTCTACCTGTACCATCACTAACTTTATGTATCTAGTAGCTGTGGATCTTCCTGCATGTCTGTACCTCACTTTACACATTTGTAGTGATTGTGGGACTTTTTTCATTTTAAGGTTATGAGGTGGTGGTCAGACTTCTGGCATGTGTAACTGCACCTAACTTACCTTACTGTTGATTGTTTTACTCCCTACATGTCTGCCTGAACCTCTCTACCTAAACAATGATCATGTGACTTGCTGCTTGTCTAACAGTACCTCACATACATATGTGGTGACTGTAGGACTTCCTGCTTGTCTAACTGTACCTCACTTTAATACCTGTGTACAATATCAAAAAGACTGATATTTGCTTTAACGTTGGTACCAATGACAAACTTTTGAATATTAAATTACTTGCACATTTTTCTGCCAGGTGGCCTTTGTTCCTTGAATTTATGTTTGTACTTTTATTCCTTTTGTCTGAATACTACTTACTGAGAAATTCTGTTGTTTTATTGCCAGAAACTTTCTTTGAGCATTCCAGAACTGGTTGCAACTTCCCCATACCGAAGCAATGATGGGATACTTTACACAGGTAATTTTGAATGTACATCAAAGGTCCACAACAGGCTTTCATTCTCACAGCTACATCAGTGGAGACATATATATTAACTTGTATGTGTTGTTTATTGCATTGCATACATTGTAGTGGATTGCATTGATTTACACTGCACTGCAGTGTATACATTTTAATTTATTGCATTACAATGTATTTCATTGCCATTTTGGACATTGCATTTGAATATTGCATTACACTGCCCCTCATTGCATCTCATTGCTTATAATGCATTACTTTACGGTACATGCCATCATAATGTATAGTAGTGTTGCATGTCATTCTGTTGCAGTGCATGGTATTTGAGCATGTTGTATTTTATGTATGTACTTTATGTATGTGTTTTATGTATGTATTTTTTGTGTGCGTGCGTGCGTGCATGCGTGCATGCGTGTGTGCATGCATGTATGTATGTACGTATGTATGTATGTATGGGTGTGTGTATGTATGTATGTATGTATGTATGTATGTATGTATGTATGTACGCACGTACGTAGATACGTGCGTGCGTGCGTGCCCTACACATACATGCAGACCCTCGATTCCATGCTAGAACTAACGTATCAACAATTGACTAAATTTGCCTAGAGTGATTGGTATTTAATAGGTCTGTCAACTTACAAGTGAACAAACTTGAAAGTGCAAGAGATTTTTCATAAAGATAATTGGCATATCTTTGTGTTTCCCCTCTGTTAAAAGGCTATGATATTGATAGGCAACATACGGCCCTAGGCTTAGACTCTTAGGCTACATGTATGAGGCACATGGGATCTAGAGTCTTCAGTAAGATAATTGTGAAACTTGTTTACCTACGATACGAGAACACCCTTCCTGTCAGTGGGGAAAAAACACCTGCTGGATTATCAATTGCCAAGTTATTGAAATTCAACATGTGTCAAACACAAACATACAAAAAGCACTACAAAAGCTTGCAATGTATGACAGAGTGTAGGACAGGAAATGCTAATTCCCGTTTACATAGGACTGATAATGCACGCTCATACCTGCAGTTGGGTGTGAGTAGACATGAAGGGTCAAACTGCAGAAACCTTGAAAACACAATATCTCCAGAAGGGTAACTGTGATTGAAATCATACTTAATGTGTTTGTTGGTCATACAGAGTAGATGATTCCTATTTTTTTGGTGGCAGTCATAGGTCATTTGAGGTCACCAGAGGTCAAACTGTAAAACCTTGTAAACACAATATCTTCAAAAGGGTAACTGTGACTGATGTTGTACTTGGTGTGTGAGTTATTCATATTGAGTAGAAGGTCTCTATTGTTTTTGGTGGAGGTCAAGGGTCATTTGAAGTCACCAGAGGTCAAAGTGTAAAAGCATTGTATACACAATATCTCCAGAAGGGTAACTGTGATTGAAATCATACTTAATGTGTTGGTTAGTCATACAAAGTAGATGATTCCTATTGTTTTTGGTGGAGGTCATAGGTCATTTGAGGTCACCAGAGGTCAAACTGTAAAAACCTTGTAAACACAATATCTTCAAAAGGGTAACTGTGACTGATGTCATATTTGGTGTGTGAGTTATTCATATTGAGTAGAAGGTCTCTATTGTTTTTGGTGGAGGTCAAGGGTCATTTGAAGTCACCAGAGGTCAAAGTGTAAAAACCTTGTAAACAAAGTATCTCAAGAAGGGTAACTGTGATAGATGTCATACTTAATGTGTTGATTGATCATACAAAGTAGATGATTCCTATTGTTTTTGGTGGAGGTCATAGGTCATTTGAGGTCACCAGAGGTCAAACTGTAAAAACCTTGTAAACACAATATCTTCAAAAGGGTAACTGTGACTGATGTCATATTTGGTATGTAACTTATTCATATTGAGTAGATGGTCTCTATCGTTTTTGGTGGAGGTCAAGGGTCATTTGAAGTCACCAGAGGTCAAAGTGTAAAAACATTGTAAACACAATATCTCCAGAAGGGTAACTGTGATTGATGTCATACTTAATGTGTTGGTTGGTCATACAAAGTAGATGATCCCTATTGTTTTTGGTGGAGGTCATAGGTCATTTGAGGTCACCAGAGGTCAAAGTGTTAAAACCTTGTTAACACAATATCTTCAAAAGGGTAACGGTGACCGATGTCATACGCAGTGTGTGGTTTGTTCATAGTAAGTAGATGATCCCTATTGTTTTTGGTGGAGGTCAAAGGTCATTTGAGGTCACCAGAGGTCAAAATATTTGAACCTTGTAAACACAATATCTCAAAAATGGTAACTGTGACTGATGTCACACTTGTTGTGTGGGTCGGTCACATTAAGTACATGATCCCTGTTGCTATTTAGTCACCAGAGGTCAAACTGTAAAAACATTGTTAACACAATATCTCCAGAAGGGTAACAGTGACAGATGTCATACATGGTGTGTGGGTTGGTCATGTTGAGTAGATGATCCCTATTGTTTTTGGTCAAGGTCAAAGGTCATTTGAGGTCACCAGAGGTCAAACTGTAAAAACTTTGTAAACACGATATCTCCAGAAAGGTAACTGTAACTGATGTCATACTTGTTGTGTGGATTGGTTATATTGAGTAGATGATCCATATTGTTTTTGGTCGAGGTCAAAGATCATTTGAGGTCACTAGAGGTTGAACTGTAAAAACTTTGTGAACACAATGTCTCCAGAAGGGTAACGGTGACTGATGTCATACTTGGTGTGTGGGTTGTTCATACTTAGTAGATGATCCCTATTGGTTTTGGTGGAGGTGAAAGGTTATTTGAGGTCACCATAGGTCAAAGTGTAAAGACTTGTAAACATAATATCTTCAAAAGGATAACTGTGACTGATGTCATACTTAGTGTGTTGCTTTGTCATACTGAGTAGATGTTCGCTATTGTTTTTGGTATGTCGTAAAGGTTGTTTGAGGTCACCAGAGGTCAAACTGTAAAAACCTTGTAAACACAGTATCTCTAGAAGGGTAACCGTAACTGATGTAATACTTGGTGTGTGAGTTGGAAATAATGGGCTGAAGATCTCTATCGCTTTTGATTGAGGTCAAGGGTTATTTGATGTCACCAGAGGTCGAACTGTAAAAAAGTGTAAATACAATATCTCCAGGAGTCTAACCTTATCTGATTTCATACTTGTTGTGTGGATTGTATATACTAAGTAGAATCCTTTTGTTTTTTGGTGGAGGTCAAAGGTTGTTTGAGGTTACCTGAGGTCAAACATTGCTGACACATTATCTCCAGAAGGGTAATTTTGACTGATGTCATACCTGATGTGTGGGTTGACCATACTGTGTAAGTGATCTCTATTGGTTTTGGCGG
The DNA here is from genome assembly GCA_021234535.1 of Stichopus chloronotus. Taxonomy (NCBI): domain Eukaryota; kingdom Metazoa; phylum Echinodermata; class Holothuroidea; order Aspidochirotida; family Stichopodidae; genus Stichopus; species Stichopus chloronotus. Next base: position 24,359,834 of record CM037829.1, read on the forward strand.
GCATCAAATGTCATTTGACGTCACCAAAATAAAGGTCATTTTGGGTTAAAGACTTGTTAATGTGGTGTTTCAAGAACAATAAGTGTAGTTGATCTCATACTTGTCATGTGAATAATTCATGTTTGTTATAATATAACCATGTCGCAAGGAATCACAAAGCCTTAGGCTTTCTAGTTTACACACAACACACCTTTCTTATCCAAGAAGAGCCCACCAAGTGACAGTTTCAGCATATCCTGCAACGACTTGCTTATGATTGCTTTTGTCTGACATGGATGAGAGATGACCATGACATGCAGGAAATGTTGACTGGTGTAAACAAAGAGAGGAATCCTATCCACAGTTTTAAGTACTAGACAACCGTAATGAAACTGGAACTATGTATGCTGATCTACGTACTTTCTCTGAGGGTGGGATTTTTTCCATGTATCTTGATGCCCTGACAGAGCTTTCAACGTGGTTTCATGCACTAGACCTCACAAACTTCTCTAGGTGAATTCCTGTACATCTTAGAGATATGTCAGAACTTCAAGCTAAACACCCTGAAATGTATGCACTATGGTCAACTGCATGACCTTTTCTGCTGAAACAGTGCAAAAGACCAAACACTGTCTTCTCCGGTATCCCCATTGATTAGGCACATTAACAAAACAATGATTACATCAAAGATAACAGGGGAACTATTGGCCTCACCAACAACCCAAGGCATCTTTTTCATCAGATGGAAGCTGGACCAGAAATTGCAAAAATAATTCAAGAGTTCCAAGATGAACTGAGTTACAGAAAAAGTCATAGAGATACTGTACACGTCATAAGGACAAGAACCTAGTGTTCAGGATTCATTTCCTAACTTAGCTGTCCACCCCTTATTTGCATAGTTGATGGCCTGGGCATCCACTTCCAGGAATTGAGCACTGACATCTTGCTGCTTCATACCAAGGAGAGTGTACACCAATCTGTAGTAGAGACATGTAAATTGTTTAGCAAATTGGCTATTCATAGACAGATCGAAACCCATCAGCAATGTCATTCACGGCAATAATTTAAAGTTGTTTAAAATGTCTACCAAACCAAACATTACTAAAGAGAAGGAGCAGAAAACTTCGCTGAAATCTGATGTGGCACTGTTCTCTCTGCTCTACATTGGATGTCAGAATAAGCAAGGAAATTTGGATCAGTTTCTTTCGATAGGAGGATCAGACATGTCCTCCAGCACTCTCTGACAGCAGACATATATATTTAATACCAAAAAGGATCTACTTGTTTGCTTTGATAAACTATGTGAGGCCAAATCTGAAGCTCCTGTGATAAATAGTGTAGTTCTTGATGGATTAGTCATTGGGCAAATGTTATAAACCCTATCACTGTTGAGAACTGTCAGGAATATGTAGATCAGTCCTTTTTTATGCATCTCCTCACAGTGCCATGTAAGTCCTAACTTGATGATCTAGTGTGGGATAGATATATAAACAGTTCTTTAAAAGGCACAGCTAGAGCAAAATGTGGGAAAGAGTTATGCAGATGCGTAGTTACTGAAATTCTCATTCCTAGAACTTCTTCGGTGAAGAAAGCAACAAGACGTAGCTATTCAGATCCCTGCCTAGATCTCTTGTTCATCATTTGATCAAGAGGACAAACAACTTGTCATCACTCATGGGGAATCTGTGCTGAGCAAATCCCCTTTTCATGATATGACCTCGCTCTCTCTCTCTGTAGTCCTGAAAATGCAGATACCCACGTGATGTTGCACACAGTTCATGTACCTCCCCACAACCTTAACAAAATACTCATCTGAACTGTAGACACTGATCTGGACCAAGACAGATGAAGGTCTTCATGAGCCATACTGGACTACACTATCAGAGGCCTTCGAGACATGATTTGAACTAATCAGATGTTATCAGAAAATATCTGCATTGGAATGCACAGGCATACCTAGATGTGCAGGGGCTTCTTGATTTGAATTGTAACTGAAACTACATTGTGTCCAGGAACATTCCAACAATGAGCCCAAGTAGGTGAATCCATGTGGTGTCCATATGATTTTACACCCACGATTCATATGTTACCTTTACGGACCAGCACATATATGCGATAGTCATGGTGACCATATGAATCAGTTGTCCATATGGACCCCAGAACTACCCCATATGGGTCATATGGGTTACCTGGGCTGACCCATATGGCCCCTTATGAGTCTTGGGTGCAATGTCATATGCGGCCATATGTTTTTCCTTATGGGGCCCATGTCCAAATGTTACCTGGGTATGTATTAGGAACTGTTAATTGATCTGTAATATGTTTTGTTTGACAACTTATCGACATCTGTACAACGTTCCACAAAGTACTTTTTAAATGTATAATATAGCCATATATTTGTGGCTGTTTCTGTGATGTAAAAATTACTAAGAAAATTGGGTACAGAGATGTAACAAAGATGTAAAAGTCCCTTTTTCACTGTAGACATTGAGTTAAATTGTCGGTCTATCCTTCTCGATGATGTCCTGAACGTTTTCAGTGCCTTGTAATAATGAGCACACTCAAGCATTAATTTACAGGCGATTATGCCTCAAAATAGCCATTTGGGGCAGCCATTTTGCAAAATGGCCGCTACAGCCACTAGAGACAGAATCTGAGGTGGCCCAATGTTTCGATTTGTTCAACATTGAATTCTCTATGTCTGTGCCAAATTTGTTGCTTTCATCACAAAACTCATGATAGGTTAGCTCTGCCACAGTACTATCTTCAGTTCTTCAGATATTATTTATCAGAAAGTGTATGTGTTCATGTCAGACAATGTTAATCATTTTGCTGGCCTTCTAAATATTAAAGCTCAACTTTTGATTCCTTGCCAAAGGAATCTATGTGATGGTAATGGCTTGTGATGGTAGTGGCATGTGTGTGTGCTGTGTGTGTGTGTATGTGACGCCTTGGATTGTAAACACGATATCTCAAGAAGGGAATGGTGCTGGAACTTGAAAGTTAGTGTGTTGGTAGTTCACTGCCAGTATATGATCCCTACTGTTTTTCATGGAGGTCCAAGGTCATATAATGTCATCAGAGCTTAAAGCAAGAACACCTATTAAGGGAGATCTCTCAGCAACTAAATGTTGTGGAAACTTCAAACTCTTACCATCAGTAGCACCTAATGGGTAGATGATGTCTTTCATTGTTTATGGAGGTTTTCCAAAGGTCTTGTGACATCAATAGAAGACATTGTGTGAAAACATTGTAAACACAGTATCTCAAGAAGGGAAAGGTGCTTGAACTTCAAAGTTGGCATATTGGTAGTTCCCTGAGTACATGATCGCTATTGTTTTTCATGGAGGTCAAAGGTCGTTTGAGGTTTCCAGAGCTTCAAGTATGAAAACCTATTAAGGAAGATATCTCATCAACTGAATTCAGCTAGAACTTCAAAGTGTCAACATTGTTAGCACTTGATGAGCAGCTGATGTCTATCATTTGAATTACCCCATGGGAGACTTGTCATCACAGCAATGTGACATGAAATGAATGTAATAAGTGCTATCATTCCAAAGATCTGTCCTGGGTATTAGGAAAATAATGCATATTTATTTCCTATTGAAAATTTGCCAAAATGTAGATCTACGTTTCATAACAGAGGTTGCTGCTAGATAGACTTTGGTCTCATTCTCTTTCAATTTGCGCAACATTTTCTATGCCATTTTGTATGCCAAACAACCACTTAACATAGCTCTTCTCACTTTTCCTAAGCCTTCAGAGAATATCCCTGTTGCCAAAAACTCTCTGTCAAAATTGACAAAGAACTTTGTTGTTTTTGTCACAGTAAACATTCCCTCCGGAGGCTTTGTTGACTTGCAAAATCTCAGGTTTTTTCTGTAACCACAATTTGGTGTCACGAACTTGTGAATTACTGAGCTCCTTCATGACCACAATTGTCATCAATGCTGAGTGAATGACATACTCATTCATATTAGCACTTGGTAACATCAAACCCATATGACAGAATGTGGTTGTCATTCTTGCATTTTGTTTTTCATTTTAATATGATCCCTTTCCTTCTGCACTTGGTTGCTTTTGTTATGCTCGTAAGTGATTATGTGTGTAGGACAAAATGAGGTATCGGCAAGGAATCACAGTCATTTGACTTTCTGGTCAGGCTTAAGCCTTAACTTTAAACTAACTTGTGTCAATTAACCAACCTACAGTAGACCAACAACTTTAGGACAAACATGATGTTGTGACTTAACTTTGCTGAAACTTTGCTTCAGGCTTGAATATAATGGGCCAGAGTCTTTGGGGTTACTTGTCCACAGGTTTGCTCGGGAATCTCGTTTTACTAATTACGTCAACATTAGTGGACGTCTCGAGAAGGACATGGGATTACTTTGATAAAATTGGGGCCAACGATGCAAAAGGGTTTGATGTGGTGCCTTAACTATCTCCTGACATCCTGGCACATTCCTCTACCATTTTAAAGTACCAGTAATGTGGCAGCTGCCCCAAGCAAAGGAAGTAACCACTAGCCAGTGTTCATTTGAGAAATAATCTCATTTGCAAGTCCATAGATTTTTGTTGAATCATTTTATGGTAAGAAGCAGTATGTGTACTATGATTCTTGTGTCATACAATGCAAGTACTTAAACTGAAAGAGAAGTACACACTAGGAGTCAAAAACTTAAGGGCATTTAAAGACATTTATGGAAACATTGGGTCTGGTGGTTAATAGGATCATGGAGTGTTTAGGAATGTGTTCATAAACCTTTTATGACAGTTTCAATGTATATGGTGAACTTTGCAGGATTTGACATATTTCTTGCTATTTGTTTTTTTTTTTTTCAAATAGATATCAAAGTTTAAATAGATACGGCTTACTTCCTAGTGAGGTCAACAGGTACAATTTGTATCTTGAAAAACTCATCAATACCATTAAGCAAATATTATGTATTTAGAATGAAAGATATAGAAAGAAAAATAATCAAGTCATCACAACATCCTGAAAAACAAGTCTTCGACTCAGATATCAAAACCAGGAGGTGGTTGTGAGCTTTCTTCGGTGAGTGGGCGTTAGTTACATCAATGGATGCTTTAGTCATAATTATCAGTGCCAACATTTCCCTCATTGGCATCATTGTCAGTTGAAATTGCCCCTTGGATAATTTAAGTTTGTGTCTGTTAAAAATTGTCAACAGTTATAGCATGTTTGCTTCATGAACTGCATCATATTTCTACATGTATCAGATTTCACAGCATCTTGTTGTCACAGTGATGTAATGGAGGCAAGATGGTTTACACAGGCATGTGTTGAGAGGAAACAGAAAAAAGATAGGATAAAAGATAGGATATTTAATTCATGTAAGCTTTGATATTGCCCCAGGTGTGTTTGCATTGATAAAACACTTGACACTTACCTGCCTCCACACGACTACCGCAACTGCAACAGTTATAGAACCTCTCGGTAATGTGTCAGTCATAAATCATTTGGTTAAAAGTACTTAAATGTGAAAGGATTGAAAAAAGGCAACAAAAAGCTTTGATCGAACGATTTTAGCATTAGATGAGGATGTGTAATTGTCTACATAGTCTTCATGAAATGTTCCATTTTAATGCCACGGAAAATTTTGTAATCTTCATCATGACCAATCAAAGTCTCTGCAGGCATGGTCAGCAAGATTCCTGTGTTAAGAGTCTTCATCTTGGGATCATGCTGATATGTGAATGTTCCCGCTAATTAGATTGTCGTTTTAACTTGAGTGCATTAATTGAGAGTCTTAACATTTGACAGGCAAGCAAAGACAAATCCTGGGAGAGGTCAGGGGTGCTCACAGGTTTTTTTGTTTATTTACAGCTCCTCTAATTTGCTGCTTTCTGTTATAAATAGGTCAGAAAGTGGACAAATGGGTGGCAGTAGATGCCAAGACAGGTGTGAGACAGCAGACGTTATCCACAGTATCGACGCAAGAATCTTGCCCTTCCTCAAATCAGAACACACTCTTTTTGGGAAGGACAGAGTTTGTGGTGACCATGTTCGACAGCAGCACCAGGGACCAAATGTAAGAACAGCAAAGCCCTTAGTACTGTTAGTGACCATTTTGCACTTGCACCTGTAGTAGGCACTGAATGCTAGGCTGGAAGATTTGTAACTGCAGAGTAACATAACAGGAAATGAAAGAAACATGCCCACATTGGCTCTTGTTTCATTACGAAGTTAAAAGTTTTGTTTCTTTGTTTAGCATACAGGCTTACTAATTGTGGATAATGTCCATGTCATTTTGCAGTGAATGATTTTCGTTAGTCTTCATGGCTATAATTTGTTAATTTGTGTTGGAGGTTGGTCATCATATATTAGGAAGTCCATGCATGCAACTATTTTTGGGATTTAAGTGTTTTATTACACAGTCCAAATGTATACTTCTGGTATAAATGTGATGGTATTTTTGTGCCAGAGCTGATCATGTCCGTCAGTCTTGCACATAATTTAATGCACAGGCTCTTACATTTTGGTATTTACTCAATTATCAAAATTAATTTGCCATGTATTAGCTCAACCCACAAATTGTGGTTAGAGCTTACATGGTAGAGTGGAGTGAAAATATCTGTCTCTCTCTTCAAAAGGTTTCTTTACTTTCAAATTTCATCAGATTTGTCTGAAAATTGAGTTGGAGGATCCATGCATGCATGGCAGCAGACCTTGTAATTTTGCAGAAGATTGGTTGAGACAGTTTCAAAATATTGACAATTTTCTGTCATTTCAGAGTTGTGCTACTTTCTTTAAAGATCAAGTTTGACCTGCTCAGTATTAACAGTGTACCATGGATGTGTCTGACAGATCATCTGGATTACAAACTTGTGATTGGCATGTCAAAAATCATGGGAAAAGTTCAACAAAAGATCTATGACTTGTTGATACATGATATCATTCAGTTCAAGACTGTCAGTCATTCTAGAATCAACGTTGCATCCTTGGGGGTGGGGCGTAGCTCGATTGACTTGTTCAGAGCTCGCGAGCAGTAGCTGAAAATTTCCCATTGAAATAGTACAGTGATTCGCTTGCTTCGAGCAGTGGATTAATACTGTACAAATTTACATGCACTAGTGTGTGTTGAATGCCCCAATAAGCCTTGTAATATTCCAATTATGTTGTTAGCGTATACAATCGGCCTGCACAGTCGACGAATTCTGGAGAATGCTTTCACAAGACAAAACAAGTGTTCAGGATTTTATGCTATGAAATAAATTGTAAGTATTGTGTAGTAATTAGAACACTACAAATAACGTTAACGCCTAATGTTTTCCAAGTATCTTCTTGAGTTAAAAATCAGACTTTTTAAGTACCATGTTAAAGATGAAGGATAATGGTTGTTTAAAAGGATAATGGTAAGTACCATGTTAAAGATGAAGGATAATGATTGTTTAAAATGATAATGGTTGTTTAATTCAAAAGTGCACTGTTGTTTTAGGGTTTATAACATTAGGATTCTGTGTAGGCTCTGTGTTATCCTTATGCCGAGCAATGTAGCGCAGCTCAAATGGATATTTATTGCCCGCATTTCAAATATCCAAATATTCAAAGAAGGTTGATTCTTCAACAAATATTTATTTTTTACTATGAAATGAAAGAAATGACTCAGAGACAACATAAAGGTGGTTAATTTAACTTTATTAATAAGTGCATGCTACACCTGGAACAGCAAATTAACGATAAACACGAAACCCTGTTTATCTGAACTTTTCCATTATCTGAACAAGTTTGGTCTCGAAGTGTTTGGATAAACAGGGTTTTACTGTATCTCAAGGAGGGAAAGCTGTTTGAACATGTTTATTACTGTCAGTAGATGAACCTTGTTGACTTTCATTGAGGCTCAACTTGGGGTAACTTGTGGTCACCTGAGGTTAAAGAATGAAAATCTACTAAGTAAGATATCTCAGCAACTAAGTGTAGCTTGAACTTTAAACTGTCATCATTGGTAGCACTTGATGAGTAGATGATGTCTGTCATTTGAATTGCCACATGCAAAACCAAGATACTCATCTGTTACTGTTTTTATACTTTGTCAAATGTTAAAATCGTAGAGTTCACAATCTTAGAGGTTTGTATTTACAGCAAATCTGACATTTGTGGACCTACATCTAGAGAAGAATTGTATTTCAAGAAGTCAATTGTCACATCTTGTCATCACTGAAATGAAATAGGATGGATCATTCCCCCTCCCCCAGTTCTTTGCCAAAAAGTAGATGTGTTTAAGGGCAGTTAAAAGCCCATTTTTGTGCACCCTCTCCAAATAATCACTCAACATAGCTTTTAAGGTTTATTACCTTTCCTAAGGAATCAGTGAATATCTCTGTTCCCAGCATCTCCCTGTCAAGATTAACATTGTACAGTGTTTAGGGGAAGATATTTTCCAGGTTACCTTTGCAGACTTTTAACCACACTTTGGTGTGGGAAGATATTTTCCAGGTTACCTTGATATTTTCCAAGTTACCTTTGCAGACTTTTAACCACACTTTGGTGTCAGGACCTTTCTATCCACTTTTGAACAACTACCTTGGTTGAGAGACATATGTCATCCTTTATTACCACAATTTTCATTTGGTTCGCTAAGCCCATACATGGTTGACATTCTTGTGTTGTTTTTGATTCCTTGCCGAAGGCAGAGGAATCTATGCGATGGTGATGTCGTGTGTGTGTGTGTGTAAGGGTGTATGTGCGTGTGTGACGCCTGCTTGTAAACACGATATCTAAAGAAGCGTAACTCTGAGTGATCTCATACTTGGCATGTAGATTGCCCTTATTGAGTGGATGATCCCTATTGTTTTTGGTGGAGGTCAAAGGTCATTTGGGGTCACCAGAGGTCAGAAGGTAAATACCTTGAAAATTGCTTGTAAACACAATATCTCCAGAACGATAAATGTGAGAGATCTCATAGTTAGCGTGTGGATTGCCCATATCGAGTAGATGATCCCTATTTTTTTTGGCAGAGGTGAAATGGGAGGTCAAAATGTGAAAATCTACAATATTTAAAGAATGGTCTTTCTAGTGAATTTTATACTTGTAATGTAGAATCCTCTTGTTGATTTGAGAACTTCTTTTAGTACATACCAACATTGTCTCTTCGATAACCATGAAGAAAAGATGAAGACAACATTAAATTTGGTATCAAAGATTATTATTTGGCAAACCTTATGCGACTGTCCTCATAAGGACATGTGAGCATGCATGAATTGTAAATTGGAATTGATTAAATATACCACGGGTTATTAGCTTTATAAAAAGAACTAAATTACTGATAATTTGGATCAAATACCCTAGAGCGTGCATGAACTGTGATTGCTTAATTGAATGAATCAAATTGTAACTGACCCACCTCTGTTCAAATTGGCCACTGTTATCTGACATAATTTATCACAGTTGACTGCCAGTAGAAACCACAATGTCCAGAATAAATCATACAGTCTGTTGAGCCAGGTGCACAATGGACTTAACCATTTACTGTATAAACAGTGTCTCTGCTTAGCCCTTAAAGGGAAATAGGGTGTTTGTTTTACAGAAAACAACCATATTTTTAAAACCATTATTTGTGGACATAAAATGATAGATTATTCAGAATAACCAATTACAGTAGCCTTATTTTCAAGAAATAAGATTCTCACAGATCAGAAATTTACTTATTTGTTGCTCAACAATAATTTGTGCACCCAAACTTTTTAAAATTCAAATGATGCATCCGTTACTCATCACATGCATAATGTTTTGAGGAGATGAAGCTTTGACAGATATTTATTGATGAGACTGAATGGTTTAACAATGGTTAAAGCGAATTTTTTTGTACGCCATGTTGGTGTATTCTAAATGCCCTATTTCACTTTACAGTAGTTCAGCTAAGCTTTAAACAAATGACTACTGTGTATCAAACCAAGGAAACTTGTACTGTGTGTTGAGACTAAAGGCAAAATTGCAAGTCATGCTAGATTCTGGTTTAATAGGGTTATCAGTTTTTGCTAATTTTCAAGGACCTCATAGCCATTGGGAAGGGCATCACGCCAAAAAATCAAACATGAAAGAGCTGCCAACAATAGCTGTAACTCGACAAAATAAAGTGCTATAATTTTGATTAAATAAACATGTTTACCTTTTTATCAAGTTATTAGACACGACAAAATATAATTTGTTCCCCTGCAGCATCATATCCGTTTGGGAGTTTTCTCATGTTTGTGTAGGTCAAAGGTTATTTGGGTGACAAAAGGTCAAAACCTTGTATACATGATATTTTAAGGGTGATAAATGTGAGGGATCTTATACTTAGTTTGTGAATTGTTCATATTTAGCGTGTTGATGGCCATATAGGGTAGGTGATCCCTATCGTTTTAAGTGGAGGTGAAAGGTCATTTTGGGTCACGAGAATTCAAAAGGTTTTGACCTTACTAAGATGGTATCTCAAGTAGGATAACTGTGTGGGATCTCATGCTTGTCATGTGGGCGATTCATATTTGTTACAATATATATCATGAGGCAAGGAATCACTAAGCCTTTTGGCTTTCTTGTTCATTTTGATATGGTTTTCAATTTTTGCTTTTCTTTAGAGTGATTGTTTGTGTTTGGAATAAAGGGGATATTTGCAAGGAATCACAAGTCATTTGACATTCTGGTTAGTGGAACTTAAAGGTCATTTGGGGTCACATGAGTCAAATAGTGAAAACCTCATAAACGTAATATCTCAAGAAGGGGCATTTTGACAGGTCTTGTGTGAGGTATGTAAGTGTAGGCCTACGACATTGAGTACAAGAACCTTTTTTTGTTGCAGCCAAATGTCATTTTAGACCAACAGGGTCAAATTGTGAGTACATTGTAAATACACTGTCTCAGGAAAGGAAGCTTGCATTGATCTCATGTTTGTTGTCTAGGTAAAGTGATGTACCATATTGATCACCATGTTTAGTGTATGTGATGGAGGCCATTTGGTCCACAAGAGTTAATTTGCAAAAAAACATATACTCAAGGCATCTCAAAGCAGGAGGCATATCTGATATCTTAGACATATATCTTATTTAGTATGCAGTAGTGTGTGTTGAGTTATGATGCCTATGTCAGTCATCAGCTTACGTCAGCAGATACCATTGTATACATAGCAGTTGTTATATCTTAATTGGTGACATGATTAACTATTGTATTATTACAAAAAACAAACATTTTGCACACATTTGCCTTATACACTGTGTGAGATTCATAAAAGATACTCATAATGAGGTCCTCTAAACCACAATGCATTTGTGCAACCTGGTGATAAATATTTAATTATCTTGATTTGTTACTTAAGAAAAGGAAACTTTATGGTAATGTTTGTAATTCAGAAAGTGGCCTTTCAAACACCCTCAAATTGTTCCTTGCATGGGTCTTGACCTTGAACCTACATATTTCTTGTTATTCTTGTCAAGGACAGCATCAATTAAGCATGATGGTGTTGTGGCAGCAAATTGTCCCCCTCCTTTCATGGTTTTCTGGCAGAATCCCTGTTGTTCAACTGGTAACAACTTAGTCAATACACAAGCATTTTGTCGTCAAAACTTCCTTAATGTTGTCAGTAAAATACTCACTTGACTCAGGAAGTGGTAAGCACTACAGCAGTGTGTTTCAATGGAGAAAAGCAGAACTCAGAGTTATTGGTGTCTTTCCTCTTCTGCTTGCCATTCTGGCATCCTGAACTAAATTTTGGCATATTTGTGATTTTCAACACTGTTATTTGTGTATTGTTCTTTCTTATATATATTTGTCTTTATTATGATCATGGAATTTCATATGGAATGTTTTAAACAGATATGTTGTTTAAGAGAGCAATAGCTAGATAAATGCAACTATATCTTTTTCTTGCATGGGATATTAAAATTTTTTCAGAAGAAAAAGGAAACCAAATGTTGCGGAACAAAACAGTAAAAAACAACACCAGTAATAGGTCAAACAAGTGAAGTGCCAGTGATATCAGTTTAGGGTCCTTGTTCGTTCATGAGTTTGTCATAGAGGTTGATGATTCTGTGAAGACCTGGCAAGTATCATGCTTGCCAATTGTAGACTGAGAGTAAGCAGGAACCTGAGGCTCCTTTTGTGTGAGTAGACCAGCAATAGCAGCATAATGTCTATGGTCTAACAGAATGGTCTAACTTTACACAGAACATCACTGAATGGAATCCACGTTAGTTGGATTTGATGATTAGTGATATTTTTTGTGGTGTAGTATGTTTGTTTTTCCCTTCTATTCTGCAATTCTAATTTGGCTAATATGTTTGTCTTTCAATCATCTCAGCATCATTTGGAAAATGAGATTATAAATACTCCCACAAGTGGTGCTGAAAGGGGCATGCCTTTTGTTTAAAAGTTCCCTGCCATGCCAATGAAAAGCTAGAGGATCTGAAGTAAATAAGGTGTTATGGAGAAAGGATTGTAGATTAAGGTTCTTGCACTAACATCACTATTCCAAGAAGTAAATTATGGTGCAATCCTCTGCTGATGGGTATTTAGAAAAAAAAAAAAAAATCTAGCTATAGGTAAAAATTTGTGCAATTAGTGGAATTTATTCCATATTTTATGAAGAAGTTCTTTGGGTCAGCTGACTAATTCAACTTTGGTCCTTGCTTCAACCATTATTGATTCATTGCTGAAGGCAAAAAGAATTGTAGCTAGTCCTGTTTCATGTAAACCTCTTTTTATACCAGTTGTTGTTTTTAGAAGAGGTCATTAAAAGTTATTTCAATGCAGCAAATCGGTACTATCTGCAAACATAGTAGGTAGCTATGAGAAATATGTATGAAGTTTATACACTGTAAATGGAACCACTTCAGTAAAATCTCAGGTGGTATCACTTCTGGAAGAAATCAATTTCCATTTTAAGGTCTGGTTATTATCTAGAACTTTGTATCCATTGTCATGATGTGTGTTACAGCTGCCATGAACATACTTTACATGTAAACATATTGCAAGTACCCTCCCAGTAGTAACTTCTCCATTGGGAGGCTTTAAAGAAAAAGTCATCTGATGTCATGTGCAGTCTGAAACACTTAAATGAGGTTTTTAAAATGAACTTTTTAACTGTCACAGTAATTCTGAAACAAGATCAATAAAATTTTCTGGCTACAGTTTGCATACTTGCTTTCATTTTCAGTGACAATCAAGGCATGTTAAAACATAGTTATTCATTGATTTGTGGGATGGTGATAGTGTGTTTGTGTGAGTATATGTGTATATGTGATGCCTTGGCTTTTGAACACAATATTTCATGTAGGGAACAGTGCTTTGACTTCAAAGTTGATGTGATAGTAGTCCATTGTGAGTAGATCATGATGTTGCATGTTTTGAATGAAGGTCAAAGATCATTTGAGGTCATCAGAGGTTAAAGTATTAAAAATTCTTAAGGGAGATATCTCAGCAACTGGATCTTGCTGGAACTTCAAATTATAGTTGGTAGCACTTGAAGAGTAGACTAGTAGCTTAGACATTCATGTGGTGTCACTCTGTCTGTCTGTCCGTCCGTCTGTCCATCCACCCGCCTCATACAGATTCTCTTGCACGTTTGTCATAATGAAACTCTCATAGTAATACCTTCAGGGTGTTCAGGAATTTTGGGTGCAAGTCCCATGTGGGCCCGTTGGCCCATTTTATGAAATTCTGCAAAATGCATCTCCTCCTATAGATTTTTTGTACAATGTTAATGGTTTATCATAACGATACTCCATTAGTGGTACCCTCAGGGTGTTCAGGAATTTTTGTTGCAAGGTCCCATGTGGGCCCTTTGGCTCCATTTTATGAAATTCTGCAAAATGCTTCTCCTGCTACTGATCCTCTTGTACAATTTGATGGTTTGTCATAACGATACTCTGTCAGTGGTACCTACATGGTGTTCAGTGATTTTGGGTGTTCTATGATTTCACATAACCTACAGACGCTTGGTTTAATGTGTGAGCTTCTGCACCATTGATGCTCTAGTTGGTTCCTTCTGTCAGGAAGGGAATCTAGGCAGTCAGGTTGGCATGTGTGTGTGTTTATGTGTGTGGGTCTGTGACGCTTGCTTCGGTATGCTCTAACTAAATAGGGGAAAATCGTATGAAAGTCAAACTTGGTGTGTTTATTCACCATATTGAGAAGGTGTGCCCTTATCGTTTTTGGTGGAGGTCAAAGTCACCTGGGGACACAGGGCCCCAAAACTGTGGTCTCTGTACCACTTGCTTTGGTATGATCTAACACAACAGGGGAAAGTTCGATGAAAGTCAAACTTTAGATGTAGGTCTGCCATATTAAGAAGGTGTACCCTGGTGTTTTTGGTGGAGGTCCAAGTCACTTGGGGACACTGGGCCCAAAACTCTGGTTTCTGTACCACTGGCTTTGATATGCTCTAACTCAACAGGGGAAAGTTGGATGAAAGTCAAACTTAAGCTGTAGGTCTGCCATGTTAAGAAGGTGTACCCTGATGTTTTTGGTGGAGGTCAAAGGTCATCTGGGGGTACTGGCAGAAAACTCTGAAAACCTTTTTAACAGGTTTTCTCAAGTTGTAAAGCTTGGACAAAGTTTTTGCATGGTATGTGGATGCACTATGGTAGTTGTGCCTCTTGGGTGTTCAAGATTTGGGGGCTAAGGTCCAAATGGGCCTTATGGACCGTTTCATAAAATCATACAAAATGCCTCTTCTCTTACAGATTGTGTGGTATTAAGTTGAAATTGTGTCACATTACTACTATGGTAGAGGTTCCTTCAGGTTGTTTTAGTAGGATTAATGGTCCCATATGGGCCATATGGACTATTTTATAAAATCATGCAGAATTTTCTTTTCTACATATTTTACTTTACAGTGTGAAAAAATTGTCAAATTAGTATTGTAGAAGTGGAACCCAGGGTGTTCCGGATTTTGGGGTCCAAGGTCCAAACGGGCCATATGGGTTTTTTTTTATGAATTCATGCAAAATGCTCCTTTTACAGATTGTATGTTATTAAGTTGAAATTGTGTAACAATATTACTATGGTAGTGGCTTCTTCAGGTCGTTCAGGATTGATGGTCGCATGTTGGCCATATGGACCATTTTAAATCATGGAAAATCTTTCTTTTTTGCATATTCTGCTGTACAGTGCACAATGTTTGTCAGGTTAGCATTGTAGAAGTGGAAGCCAGGGTGTTCAAGGTTTTTTTGTCCAAGTCCAAATTGGCCCTTTTATGGAATTTCACAAATTGCATCTTCTCCTACAGATTGTATGGTATTCAGTTGAAATTGTGTCACAATTACTACTAAGGTACTGGCTCCTTCAGATTGTCCAGTATTATTAATTTGTGCCACATGGACCATTTTATGAAATCATGCTTTTCTGTATATTTTGCTTTACAGTGTGAAAGGTTTGTCATGTTACTTTTGTGGTAATGTACAACATTTACCTTCCCAACTTCAGAATGGGCCATAAATTATTAAACTGTGCAAAGTGATAGTTTTTCTACCAATTATATGTTACAGTGTTGAGGGTTTTTCATATTAGCACTATGGTAGTCAGTGCCTTTGGCTGATCAGCATTCTTAGGGACAGATGGGGCTGTACTGCCATTCATTATAACAGGCTGCTTAAAAGAGTTATCCAATTCTCACTTCTCAGTTCTCCTAGGTCTCACAATAAACTTAGTTTGTAAATATTCTTATCATTGTTTTTATTGCAGTAAGCAAACCACCTGTGCTGTATGAATCACCTGCCTCTGGGGTCAGTCAGGTCAGAGAGTGGGGCAGCTTGCTATTCAAGAGAGCTTGCTATGTCGTGTTTACTATGTGGGTGTATGGTATTGAGTAAAAGATACCTATTGTTTTTGGTGAGGATGAAAGGTTATTTGGAGTCAGTAGGGGGAAATTTGTTCAAGTTTTGTAAATGCAATATCTAAGGTTTGGGACCTTGAACATTTATCATATTTGGTAGGTAAGTGAAATACATTGATTTCAGTAATATTTTTGTGTATCAATTGGAGCTAAAGGTCATGCAGGGTCAAAAGCGGGAAAATGTGAAAATGTTGTGGACATGATACCTCAAGAAGGGAGTCTTTGATTTATGTGATACTTTATTTGCTGCTGAAGAAGAATGAGTGCAAGAAGTCTTTGGATTTGGATGGGGATTTCAGGTCATTTGGGGTCAACAGGGGGCAAACAGTGAAATCCTTGTGAATACAATATCTGAAAAAGGGAACATCATTTATGGTAAGTTTGAACTGTATGTGTTACTCTTTGGTTTTCCGTAACCACCATTGACATTTTCATAGGAGTGCACTAATTACAGATTTAATTAATGTGTGAAAACAGTGCTACCCATTTTGGTAACCACCACTGAGTTCAACTAGAGGTCTTCATCACAGAAAGAAAAAAACATATTTATATATTTGGTTTCTATTTTTAGTGTTTTGTTTTTTATAATTTTTGTATAGTAGCATACACATGTTTATATGTGACTGATTTTGCAAATGGTGGTTGACCGATGTTACCACTTTTTCCGAAACTCGGGACATCCGAGTGATCTTAGGGAAACTTTCAAGGCAGAGCAATGATTTCGGGAGATCTGGAAATTTGAAAGCAAGCATCCCTTATTTTGAAATTTTAGGAAATAGTTACCTCTGCATTTTGTTTCGGTTTGTATCATGTTTGTATGCTTATGTAAAGCAGTACTGTATTGAGTAATTGATCCATGATCAACTAGCACCGCCACATTGTACGTACACACGTGGTATTGAAAATTTCAGGACTTTTCAGGACCAGCCTGACTTTTGGAATTTTGCATTCCATGTCATGAAAGCAATTTCAAAATGTGGAAACGTTGAGTAAAACGTCTTTATGTTGGCTGAATTCAATCGGATGGGCGCGGCAAGGATATCATTAATTTATCGGTGGTTTACATGCACTGTATAGTCTGTACGTAGAAAGTGTAGAGATGATGATAGCAACAGACGTATGCGAGGTTGTGAACGAAAATCAATCACGTTTGTTTTCATGTTTGTGACTGGAATGTTTGGGTTTTCGGAGTGTTCAGTCCTTGCCGATATTATTATATGTGAGTATTTCTTTTCATAGCCATTTTTGGGTTGAAGGTATCTTAGTGCTTTGGCTACTATGAACTAACTTTTTGGCTAGGCTTTGGCCTACTGCCACTGGTTTTGTGCAACTACTGTACTGTAGTTTAGTAGTAAGGCATAGGTCTAGTAGGCCTAAAGACTTCTTCATTACCACAAGTTAGGGCTTGACTATGCTATTACCTGCCATAATGTTACTTGTTAGTTACTGAAAAGAGGTTTCTCGTCAGTTACTGAAATTTGAAAAGAAGTTTAACTTAGTACAGTTACTACTAGCTAGACTTGTCATCATCACTGGTCAGGCTAGGCTTGCTGGCTAGTGGTTGTATCACCTGTACTGTAGTCTTATGTATATAAGCCTAATGTTACTAGTTACTGTAACAGTTAGACCTAACATAGTTACTGAAATGTGACAAGAAGTTAGCCTACATTTAACTTAGGCCTTGGCTAGGTTTTGGTAGAACTGTAGTGGTGTGTTCTACAGTAACTTAAGTTACTGATATAGACCTAGTGTTGCGTTGGTACCAGTGCTACTGTAAATTACTGAGATGTAAAGCGTTAGGCTAGACTATTTCAAAGTAATACTGTTGTAAACTTAAGCCACTGTTGTTAAAGTTAAGTTCTCTATTCTGCCAGACTTTATCACAGTATGACCTAAATTTGTCCAATGATAAGTGCATTGATGACATACGCTGGTGGCAAGTTCCAAACGCCAAGTGGATTATTAGGCCTAGCCTAGTAATTAAAATTTGATAATAAGTTTCACTTATCATCATAAGGCTTTGAAAAAAGTGCATAGCAAAAATGCCATCGATTGTTTTTAATAGTGAAGTGCACAATGGTAGGTATGATTATGAAGGGCACTGGAAATTGAAAATAAAATGTTACTGTTCACTAACATCATGCACTCAGAGAAATCCAAGGCGTAGGTCTAGCATCTTAAAATTGCAGAAAACATTGGATGATTGTGTTCTGTAAATTACTGATTTAGACTACCTTTAGGCTGGACTTAAGCCAAATAATACTGTTATAATTAAACTCACTGGTTTTAACAAGTATCACTATTACTGTATTATAATTAGCCTAACTGTTAGTGTTACTGTTAGTTACTGAATTACTTTAGCCTAGTTTGACTTCAGTCCGTCCAAGGATGGTGCATTGATGACATATGTTGGTAGCAAATTCTAAGCCCCAAAATTAAGCCTAGCCTAGTAATTGAAATTTGAAAAGAAATTTCACTTAACGTCATAAAGCTTTGAAAAAAGGTATGGCATAAATGCCATTTATTGGTTCGAAAAAGTGAAGGGCACCATGGTAGATACGAAGGGCACTGGAGATTGAAAACAAAAAGGTTACCGTAATGTTAACACTGACATCACCCAGAGAAATCCAAGGTGTAGCATCTCAACATCGCAAAAAACATTAGGATACTTTTCAGTTTCACTCTTTTAAAGCTTTGCCTTGCCTAAATACAAAAAGTGTTATTGTTAGGAGTAATTCAGCCACACTATCGCCTTCCTGTCAATTTTGTGATATGTTATAAAAATAAAGACCTACATTTCACAATTTCTAATTACAATTCCCATAAGGTAAACAGACTAAGTCAAATTGAAACAGTTGATCATCCAGAATTTAAAAAAAATGGAGCATGCAGGTGTATTTAGTTTCTGTATTTAATTCAATGTGGTTGACATTCAACTTGACCACCTCTTTCTGTAAAAAGTCGCTGTTGTGGCACTGAAGTAATGTATGGTGTTACCTTGGCACAAACTGATTTTACCACAGCATTTTTGGTTTCGATGATAATCGTAACCTTTGTAATCATGAATGCGTGTGTCTGTATGTACGTACACGTGTTTGCACCAAGACCATAGTCAAGGAACTTGTGTTTGAACACACACCTTGTAAGGGGGAACAATGTTTTAATTGGGGAACATCATAGGTGTGTATGTTTGTGATGCCCTACCTTGTAAACATGATATCTCAAGAATGGAAGCTTGGAGAGATCTCATATTTGGTATGTAGGTGTACCACATTGAGTAGAAGAACCCTGTTGTTTTTGGTGGAGGTCAAAGGTCATTTGGGGTCAACACGGGTCAAATTGTGAAAATGTTGTAGACACGATATCTCAAGAAGGGAAGCTTGGACAGATCTCATATTTGATATGTAGATGAACCATATAGAGTTGAAGAACCCTATTGTTTTTGGTGGAGGTCAAAGGTCATTTGGGGTCAACAAGGGTCAAATTGTGAAAACCTTGTAAACAAGATATCTGAATAAGGGAAGCTTGGAGGGATCTCATATTTGATATGTAGGTGTACCACATTGAGTAAAAGAAGCCTATTGTTTTTGGTGGAGGTCAAAGGTCATTTGGGGTCAACAGGGTCAAATTGTGAAAACCTTGTAAACATGATATCTCAAGAAAGGAAGCTTGGAGAGATCACATATTTGGTATGTAGATGTACCACATTGAGTAGTAGAACCCTATTGTTTTCTTGGAGGTGAAAGGTCATTTGGGGTCAACAGCGGTCAAATTGTGAAAACCTTGTAAACACGATATCTCAAGAAGGGAAGCTTGGACAGATCTCATATTTGGTATGTAGATGTACCACATTTAGTAGAAAACCCTATTGTTTTTGGTGGAGGTGAAAGGTCATTTGGGGTCAACAGGGGTCAAATTGTGAAAACCTTGTTAACACGATATCTCAATAAGGAAAGCCTGGACAGATCTCTTATCTGGTATGTAGATGTACCACATTGAGTAGAAGAAACCTGTTGTTTTTGATGGAGGTCAAAGGTCATTTGGGGTCAACAGGGGTCAAATTGTGAAAATCTTGTAGACACAATATCTCAATAAGGGAAGCTTGGACAGATCTTATATTTGGTAGGTAGGTGTATCTTATTTAGTACAAGAACGCTATTATTTTAATGGAGGTCAATGATCACTTGAGGTGAACAAGGGTGAAACTGAAAATATTGTAAATAAACTGCGTCAATATACCTGGCATACATTGCATGGCAGCTAACATGTATACCAAACATACCAGGTACACTTAGAAAGGTGGATAATACTTAGCAAAAAGTAAAGCCATGTGAAGGAAGCAATTGATACCTGCTCGCTTGCTCAGGTAGTCTTTCAGAGAGAACGCAACTGAACTGCAAACATATACTAACCTTCACACAATGGCTTGTGCTTCATTGCCCAATGGATGGTTGCAATATACATGCTATAGTTAGAAGTATAAAATTGGAATAGTCCGTGATTAGGGGTTACAGGAAATTCCAAGACATGCACTTCAAGTTGTGTACATGAAAGCTGTGCACCTTGCAGGGCACATCAAACACAAATTAGCATTTTAGTAGAAAGATAAAACTTGGCGACGATGGAACATCAAAATAAGTAAAAATGTTTGTAAGACATAAAAACAATCCAAAAAAAATTCTCTTAAGCAGATCATCGAAACCACAATGCATTTCTGCATTCTGGTTAATAATTATTTTTATGTGTACATTGTCTTTAAATGTTAGGAAATTAGCTGCTTTTACTAACCCGTTGCTTTCTGTTGTAACCCTGAAAAAGCTTACATTTCTTTTCTACAAAGTAGTGAGAGGTACCACATATATCCCTTACCAAACACGAAGGCAATATTTGCATTCAGATAGCAGTTTGCCTTCTGAATGCTCAAAATTGCATTCGAATGGCTATCTGAATGCATTAATTGAAGGCAAAATCCTGAATGCATTTTGAATGCAAGAGTTGCATTCAGTTTGCCCTCTGAATGCAAAACATTGCATTCAAAGGCATTTCATGCATTCAGTAATTTGAAGGCAAAATTCTGCATGCATTTTGAAGACTTAATTTGAAGACATAATCCTTAATAAAAAATTAATAATTTGTATTCAGATTAAAGGTAGTAACAAAAACTTTCATTTGCATTGTATTGGTTTCTGGTAACAGTCACATATGGGGAAATATTCTCCAAACATTTCTTAGGCCTACTTGTGAGTTCAACAACATGTAAAAACATTTACTATTTGGATCAAAATTTATTGAAAATATAGATTCTGGCCCTCTACTGTAAGGCACTACATTAGTAACACATTTACCACATGTGTTGGCTAAGTTCTATCTTTTTGGGCAACAGTCCCAAGTCACTTTGGAAGAAAAAAGCTCGTAGGAGGAGACCCTCAAATTAAAGTTAAGGGTCTTTTGCACGTGTTATGTAAAACTTTTGACATTCTTGACAGAGGTATTTTTCAACACATCCAGTGATCAATCCTGTGCACCTGAACAGGTTATACTGTGCAAAGTTTCACAGAAAACATAACTTGCCAGAGTGAAAGTTGCATTGTAATGTTGAACGTTTTCTGACTGAAATCTTGTTATATTTTGAGGAGTCTAAAATTTTGCCAAAGTTATTGAAGTTTGCAAAAACTATCACAGAAATGATTTCAATACTTCAGGTTATTCATGGTGGAAGTTGAAGCTCATGTTGAAAGCAGTTGGCTTAGAATGAGCTTGTTCCTAACATTGGAATGCAAGGCATATAATGAGATAACTCAATGCGGAATTTTTAAATTTTAAATCTGGATAGGTGTCATTAAAACAACCAAAATTACACTCATATCTCACATTATTTTAGTGAAAGCTTGTAAGAGGTGAAACCTCTAACCGAGAAATACAAACATGAGATTTAGGTAAAAATGGATGTGTTGTGTGGATTTTGACACACGTTAATACTGCTCATGGAAGTATAAAGTGCTGCATTGCAGATTGTGCTGAATACAGAGAGTATGCACATGCATTTTGTTACAATTGCATCATTGCTTGTGCATACATACCATGAAGTGGCCCATTACAGAAATACACCCTTCTAAGTACCCGATATATAGGCCTTTTAGCTGCAGACAGGAAATTAGAACAATCAACTCAAAGAATAAACATTACATGCATGACTGCACAATTTCTGTCAAAATCTGTGAGGGGAACTTCTTGACATGGGAAAGTTCAGACACACGAAGCTACTGTGTCTTTAGTGTGTATGAAGGGAACAATTTCTCCAAGTTATCAGAAATACCAGTCTCACTGTAATAGAAAATAGCTAAATGACCTGTACTGTATCTATCCATCTTTGTCATCAAAAAGAACCTGTAATCTGTACTAGACTTTAGGATTTACTGTGTACCTACTGCCCAGCACTTACAGAACTCTTTATGTGATGTTACTGTTGGGGGTTGAAGGGAATGAGTTGGTTAAAAAAAAATTCTTGATTTTTTTTGGTTTGTTTGTACAGCATTTATTTCAGTCTCTTTGAAAACATTTACAAAATGATAATTGAAATGGAAAATATACACAGAATATGAAAAAGACAAGAGACTGGGGAGTGTCTATAAAAAGCACAAGAGAGCCTGTTTTTGGACATGTTTAGAGTTACTCATATGGTGATGATGAATGGTCAACGTAATAGATTCTGAACATCTGACTCACAACTGAAATAACAATTATAGCGTGAGTAATGATCAATTTTATCACTTTGCAAATCTGTGACAAGACACATTTAGCGTAAGTTGTTAGCCATTGGCAACCATGTTTGTAAAACAATCTACAATTTCTCAAATTTTCAGTAACTGTAAGAATAGTAACATGATTAATGAGGCTAATTGAAAGAATTGTCCTGCAATGGTTGTCTTTAAACACTTTATAAAGTAAACAATATCACCTCAATGAATCCCTTTCAAGTAACAATCATCTTCATGCAAGGTATGTTGTTTATTTGCAACAAATGTTGGAATCTGATTCTGCTTGCAATCAAACATGATCATGAAGCCTTTCATATTTCAATCACTTTGTTTGTATTTTCAACAGATCATGTTTTCTTTTCATTACAGATCAGTGTCTCGCTGGAAAGCTGTTTTTGCCACTGACGGTGTCCTGCACTCATCTAACAGCAACTAGTGGTTGCTGTAGCTTCTCTGCGACATTGCTGGGGTGAAGAGTCAATCTTCCAATCTGTTGTTAGTTGTAGTTCTTCTGTACTGTATGCTTCCCCACAGATTGCTCCTGTTCTTCACTTCTCCTTTCCTCTATATGCTTCACAGACTTGTCTACACTTCCTTCCCTCTGTAACCAGTGAGTGCAGTGAGAGTCTTATCCCTTGCAAATTTCCAAAGTTTGGTCAGGTGTATGTAACTGATTCCTCTCTCTGAATGCCATTTCTCCTTTTGCAGCAAGGCAGTCCACCTGTTAGAAGTTCCTTCTTATGCAGCAAGGTAGTCCTTCTGTTCAGCAATCATCTACCAGTTAGGAATTGTCATCTCATCCAGCCAGGTGCAGTTTGCCTACAAAGGGCAGCCAACCTTCTGGTGGTTTCACGCAGTACTATTTGAAAAGTGACCTTGAAAATGCTACGGTTGCCTAGCTTACGCAATTCGCGGTCAAATTTTCAAACGATGATATCTTCGCCCATGTGCATTGGATCACGCTAATGTTTTCACAGCACATACTCTGTACACTCCCCAACTCCCCTTCCAAATTTTGCAACCATACACGATCTTCTGGCAGAGATATCGATGATTTTAGCCTTTGACCACGCCTTCAAACAACCTTCAGGAAAACATGTCAGGGATCGCATCACCACTCTGTCAATCCCCAAAGCTACTCCATGTCAATCATGAAACTTGTTTCCATATACGGTTATAATCTCCCCTTGTTCAAAAGACATTTTAGTGATATTTACTTACTAAACAACTCCCATCACTTTCATTAGCCTTCGCAGTTGGTTGCTCTATACAAACCACGCCAACTCTTGTTTCGTCATATGATAATAACATGTAATGACGTCACACGATGTCGAAATCCAAACAAGTCCAAACTAGTTTACAGTATTGCATTGTGGGTAGTGTATGTCTTGCTTGTGGGCCTACGTATCAGTAGTACGTATACAGTACATATATGGAGTAGAAAAGAAACAGTGTAGGCCTAGCAACCAGAAAAAGATTTTAAAACTTGTCCCGGAAGTGCATCACGCCACCTCTGTTATCATTTTTGTCATTTTCATGTGGAAAACTCAATTACCTTTGTGAGTGTGAAGTATGATAACGTTCGAGATTTCCATTGCGGATATTTTTGACATTTTCATCGACGATCAAGAGGGAAAATTTTCGCAAGTGTGTTGAGATGTGCAACCTTCGTTTGGATCAAATATTTGTGCGATTTATCTAACTTGGAACGATTATATTGGGCCATACTCTTGGATCATGTGTTCCCAATATTCTGAGTGAGTTTTAAGAGACAAGTTGCTGTAAATTGCGAGATTCGAATGATTTGAAATGTTGAATTTTTGCTCTTTCTTGGTGAGCTCCAAGGACGATCCGCCATGTGCGTTGGAAAGGTCAGTAATCCAATTACCTTGACGTTAGCAACGGTACGAAAAGGGCATAGCAACCCGGTGACTGCAGAGCTTTGTTTCAATTTCATTTGAGAGCCTCCAGAATTCCTCCAAAGTACATGAAACTTTCACCTGATTCCCCTGAGTGAACAGTCTTCCATCTTGAGTTGCATTACGTCAAGCTTTTGGAGGGATTTCATTAACTCTGGCACTACGTCTTCATATTGTTTAGGTTCCTTGTTGCCCTGCATGTGGTATCATATGCATGCAGACACAGTTATTAAGATCTGAATGTTTTACTTGCTGTACTCTTAGTATTTTGTTGTTAATATTTACTTATTGACCCCTAGATAACTGGCTATTAGTTTCTTACTTTCAGGGGACCATTGTGTGGATAATGAGACCAGAAAGCGTAGATCTGATAATTTATGGCTTAGTCAGAAAGTAACAGTGCAAAATGGTGTAAAATTTCACTTCAGTTGAATCAAACTTTGGTCACTTTGTTTGTTGGTACTGTTTTTTAGATGATTGTAGATCGTAGATCACCTAGATGATCGTAAATTTTACAATTGCAACTTGGTATATTCGAAGCTAAAGAAAGGCCGATACTGCCAAAGGAATTATTAAGACCATCTTCAAATAATGTTAGTTGCCCTAACGTTTACACTAATGTTACTCAGAGTTAAGAGAAATCAAATGCGTAGGCCTATCATAGGAAACATTGGAATACTTTTCACTCATGGCTTTGAACTTGAAAATCTCCAGCAAGGTATATAATTGTAAGAAAACTTACTGAGACAAAGGATAATTGTCTGTTTTCTTTTCGTCTCATTTTTTTTTTGCTACATCCTATTTTTTTTTTTGCTGCTCTACATCAATTATTGATTAGAGCTTATTCGTGAAGTGAAACTCACATCACACATGCTGCAACCATCTATATGGAGTCTTTCAAGCGTCTACATGCTGACAGTTGGTAACGTGTTCCACTTCATCCCTGTTGAGATATACAGTACACCAGGGGTCGGCAACATAGGGCCCGCAGGCCAAATCCGGCCCTTCGGTGTCAAGAATTTGACCTGTGGAGAGCATCCAAAGTCACGTACAAAAAGTACAAGGAACACCTAGCCACGCATGTCTGTGATACTTATTTCAACTATCAAATTCCTGTACAAGCCTCACCTCCAGCTATTTCAACTACTTAAAGAGGCTCATTGAGTTGTTTTGTGAAATTCACTCAATTTTTCTAAACCGGTCAAGTTTCCTTCACATACTAATGACAAACTGTCAAACTAAAAGGATCCCAAAGTTTTACATACGTTGGAACATTAATGAGTGAGTAACCAACAATTAAATTTGGTTTTTGAAACTTTGTGACCAGACATTTTCACATTAGTACATTCACACGCACACAATCAGAGCAAGTAACGGTCAAAAATTCGAAAAAATTGACAGTTTTCATATAACTATTGGATGTGAAACTTGATTAATTATGCTAATTGTGAGTATTGTCGTGTGTTTGTGTACTTCAAAATCACCGCAATTTTTACTGATATCAACTCAATGAGACCCTTTAAGTACTGTACTTAAGTTTGAAAAAAATGCAAAGCAGATGATGTGGAGTGTTGCAGTGTCAGTATTTCTTTTGTTAAGCCAATTTATTTTGTCTCTTAATTACTTAATAACTGAGTT
The DNA here is from genome assembly GCA_021234535.1 of Stichopus chloronotus. NCBI lineage: Eukaryota > Metazoa > Echinodermata > Holothuroidea > Aspidochirotida > Stichopodidae > Stichopus > Stichopus chloronotus. Next base: position 24,385,961 of record CM037829.1, read on the forward strand.
TCACATTGGTAAGTGATAGCAATATTTTTGAAGAAGAAAATACAACCCTCTGGGGCTATAAAATTCTCAAATGTCCTTGTAGTAAAGGTTTCATAAACAAAGGATTAACATAAGACATATCATAAGAGTCCATCTCTTGACATCACAAATTTGCACACTTAGCCAATGCTTATTTATCATATAGCTGTAGACACTAATTTGGGTGTAAATTGGTCAATCTTTGACAGATTTTTATCGAATTTGTGGCTATTTTTAAAATTTTTGATGCTGAATGCATCCAATACACCCAAATTTTATTTTAATGTCACCCAGCATTAAACAAATTGAACATTTATGACTCTGCTCACACAGTGTACGGTGTACTGTAGGTAGCTTGGTCGATGGTGGATTGTAGAGGCCATTTACATGACAGTTCTGATTTAGATGCCCACATACAGCACAAACCTGGGAGGAAAGGGGAAAAACAAGTTTTCATAATTATTGGATGTGAACAGTGTTGCTAATTGTAAGTATCATTATTTGGTACTACCAATCAGAATCATCACAAATTTATCCGTATAGTTCAAACCTTCACACTGGTGTTTGGTTCTAGTTTGTTTAAAGGGAACTAGGGCGTTTAGAATACATTAACATGGCATACAAAAGAAAATAGCTTAAATCATTGTTAAACCATTCCGTCTAATCATTAAACATCTACCCAAGCTTCATCTCCTCAAAACATTTTGCATGTGATGAGTAATGGAAGATGCGTCATTTGAATTTTGAAAAGTTTGGGTGAACAAATTAGTTTTGAGCAACAAATAACTGAATTTCTATCTGTGAGAAGCTTATTTCTTGAAAAGAAGACTACTGTCCTTCCTTATTAGCTCAACCCACGGAGTGTGGGTAGAGCTTATATGGTACTGTAGGGGGGAGAAAATGTCTGTCTCTCTGTTCAAAAGCCTACTTCTTCTGCAGTTACTGGTGGATTTTTCTGAAATTTGCAGTGAAGGTGCCACATTGGGATGGCAATACAAGTTGTTCCGAACTATATGATAGGACAAAGGGAAGTCATAATTTTTGGCTTTTTTGATCATTTTTCCTTGTGCTTTAGATCCTTTTGAAATCTCACTCCCTTGATTTGTGTGGTTATATTATGTGGTAGTGAGTTGAAGTGAGCTTTATCTGGAGGGGCATGCTCACCACCTTAAATGAATAGCCTCATGCTGAAGCTTGTGTGAGACAGTTTTCAGTTACTTTGTTTTGACTGTTATTCTTGGGCATTACTTGCACTCCCTGTAGTATCCAGTGTCCACTGTGTACATAACTAATGTACCATGATGGTAAAGTTCCCTGACAGCTAATTTTAGAATCTATGACATAGCCCCCCTTGCTGGTTGTGTGGACATTTCATACAGAGGGGTTATTGTTCTTCACCAGTTGTTTCCCTGGTCTAGCTGGAATGGTTATCAGAGAAAGTTAGGGAGTTGAGGTTTGGTCTTGGCTTGGTCAAGGCCCTGCACCAGTGGCATAACCAGACTTTTTATTTAAGGGGAGGGGGAGGCAAGTGATTATGGCACTTTCTAAGTGTAGTGTAGCATGCCACTAAAATTTTGCCAAAAGTTCCTCTCACAATGCAGGAATTGGCAGTTCCCAACCTCCCAGACCTTGTGAATTGTGGCCAAATATTCTTTATTTTTGACAAACCACATTTAGAAATTTACACTTCCAAAAGGTCAGTCTCTGCAAGGGTTGTGAGTGAAAGCCACAAAAAGAAATTGTTGATTAATTTTTGATAACATCAATAGTGCTAGTTTAGTTCAGTTTAAATTAATGTATTCAGGCACTTACAGGGGGTTTCATTAAGTAGAGATGCAACATTCTTATTTGTCAACAGAAGCCTACGTATTTCATCATACAAGATTCTTTTCTTTTCATTAATTTGTTTTTTACGGAATCAATATTAGACTCCACAGGACTTAGCAGCATTTACTTAAAGGGACTCATTGAGTTGACATCAATAAAGTTTGTGGTGGTTTTGAAGGATATAAACACATGACAATACTTACAGTTAGCATAAGTAGTCAAGTTTCACATCCACTAGTTATGAAAACTGTCAAAATTTCCAAATTTTTGACTGTTGGTTGCACTGGTTGTGTGCGTGTGAATGTAGTACTAGTGTGGAAAGTGTCTGGTCACGAATTTTCATAAACCAAATTAAATCATTAATTACTTACTCATTAATGTTCCATTGTATGTGAAACATTGGGATTTTCTTAGTTTGACCATTTGTCACTTGTATGTGAAGGAAACTTGACGGGTGTAGATAAATTTAGTGAATTTCAGGCAACAACTCCATGAGCCTCTTTAAAAAATGCATGGTGTGGTTTTCATCCAATATTTTTTTTACTCACCAATTTCATTGGGGGTAGTGGGAGGGGACAATCAGACATTTGACAACCCCCTCTGGTTATGCCACTGCCCTGCACAAACTGGTGGCATGTACTAGAAGTCTACTTTCTGATTCCTATCCCTGTCCCCTCAGTGTTATATAGCTAGGATTTATCCCTGAAACCATGGAGTTGCTATTTGTCAAATAGCAACTCCCTGCTGAAACGGTCCAGCTGCGAAAGTTAATTGCTAGGTCAACAGTGTTTATGTGCTGGCCAGCCCAACATGAGTTTGTGTACAGTATGAACGATGTTAGGACCATAGATGTGTTCCAAATTAATTTTCAACTGGACACTTCCTAACATCAGAAGGGTTGAGCAACAGCAGCATCGCTGCTCTAGTTTTGAATAATCTATCGTTCTACGTCCTCTTACATTGCTTTTAAAAATATGGATGTTTTCTCTGAAACAAACGCCCCATTTCCCTTTAATATGTTATGTTTTAGCAAAATTCAGCAAATCGTGCAGTCCTACAGATTTCTCTTGTACAACTTTGATGATTTAATATAATGAGAAAGTTATTGTCTTAAAATGAATTGACTAATGACCTCTGTGGAAAATGGCAAGCGAGATTGACATGCATCTTTTACTTAGAAGCAATCTTTTATCTCAGATACTGCTCTGGTTCGGTCATCAAACATGATGAAATACATTTGTTCTATCAATTTTCAACAGTCTGAAACTGTGCAAAAAGTTATAAAAACATCTATTGTACAAAAACCTATGTTATTACAGTCATGTAGGTGAAGGAATATGTTGTTACTACAATATGTATTTCAACTGAAAAAAAATCAGGCTGGTCTATTAACAGCAATGAAATACTAAACCTGTTGGTTTTCTTGTTCTTTTCCTTGCGTCTATGCTTGTAATTTATGTCCTGACCATTGTAATCATGTACCAATGTATTTGCATATGTAAGTTTGTGTCTGTGTATGTTTATGACACCTACCTTGTAAACACAATATCTCAAGCAGGAAATTGTCAAAAAATCTAATTTGTAGTTTTCTTATCAATTTATATCAGTTTGTAATGCCCTATTGGCTAAAATCATATGCAGTGTTTTCTGTACCATGACATCTATTTCGATAAACTGTAGAATATGTAATCAGTTGTTTCTCATTTACATGCTTCATATAAACAATATATCCTTCAAGTATTTTTAAGCAGAATACTTTTTATCATCACTTGCCCTTAGTCTACAATAAACCTTAGTAATTTCAATTTATGTGTTAATTGAATCAACTCAAGTATTTTGTAGAATAGTAACCACAATTGTCTTCCTTAAACACATACTTCAGTTGTTAAAAAAAAGGGAATAAAACTGCCTTAGGATCACTTGATATCGCCATCCAAAAACCCCCCTGCCAACCTCATGCTAACGATTGTTTACTTCTTTGTCTCCTTATATCTGCCCATGGTTGTAGCGGTAAAGATTTTGACAAAACACAATTGCATTGGCATCTCCCAAATAGGCAAATGTATGCATCATCAAAACTATCAGAATTTTGAATTCTTGTTGGACTTCTCTGTAAAACTGACAAAGACAAAATGATTCTGGTGGGCTTCATCAAATCAGCTAAATAGTGTTTTTGCCTGACACTAGTCTGAAATTTATTTAGAGTGGTCAGATTATCGTAAGAAGAATTAGCACTGACATCACTGTGTTGTTGTTAGGCCTACTCATATTTATTTATTCTTTACATTTTTAGGACTATGCTTCACTTTTCAGTCGCCCCTAGGCTAGGCCTAGGTCCCTTAATTTCAAATCAGAAGTTGTATGTTATTCATTTTTAGTCATGTTTTGTGTATACATGTAAGGGAGCAGACTACAAAGCATTCGATCTACAGTACAGCTTTATTTTGTTCATCCGCTGGTGATTTTACTCCAAGTTGACTGTGCATTATCCATCGGGTAATAAACGGTCACCTGACTGAAATCAGCCAATAAGAGTTGAAGATTCTTACCAAGTATGTATGAATAGTTATCACTGGTCTGTAGTGTTTGATAGTAATCTACATTTTAATCACCCTTTTCTTCAAGACACCACCCATTGGTGACAAAACAATTATATAGTCATTTTTCATAGAGTTTATTTGAGTGAAACCTTTTTCTTGTGATCCACAAGTCTTCACTACGTGATACATTTTCTCCACCTGCGATTTCTGTGTGGTCTTAAAGGAAAATAGGGTGTTTAGATTATACCAACATGGCATACAAAAAAAAAAAGAAGCTTTAATCACTGTTATATCATCCAGTCTCAACAATAAACATCTGTCAAAGCTTCATCTCCTAAAACATTATGCATGTAGTGAGTAACAGAAGATGCATCATTTGAATTTGAAAAGTTTGGGTAGACAAGTCATTGTTGAGCAACAAATAAGTGAATTTCTATCTGTGAGAAAATTATTCCGTGAAAGAATGCTAGTGTTCTTCTTATTTTGAAAAATATATCATTCTATGTCCACAAACATGGGTGTAAAATATGGTTGTTTTCTGTAAAACAAACACCTTGCTTCCCTTTAAGATCTCTGTGCTAATAGCTGATCTTCGGGCCACATCTGATGAGATTGTTCAAAGTGGAAAATAAATTGCAGTTGGTAAAAGCCCGGTTTCTGATGGTCATATTTGTAGGTCATTTTGTACTATAGTAACTCCTAAAGCAGCAGCATGCAAATGCCTGCAACCTTAAAACAGTATTCTTGTATTTCAGCATGAATAGTTATTGAAATGGTAGACTAACTGTTTGATAAGAAGTTGTACAGTATATCTGAGAGTTCCAACTAATGAAATCTGTGTGTTGTAGTGTCCGTTGGTATATTTCACTGTTGACACTACTGTACTGTAGGATACAGTCACATCCACTTGGCAAGTAACTATTGCATGGATTTCTCTGTTTTTTTTTTTTTCATTTGCCCTGGCATCTTGCTCATCTTATACAGCAGTGGTGCCAATTTGTTTCCATTTTGAACAGGATGCAACTGTCTCTATAAAGGAACTCTGTTCACTTGTGGATCAGGCTGCCCTCCATTCATGCCTTTCCTCCATGGCCTAATTCAAATAATTGCATCAGTTATACAGTTTGAAGTCTATTGAAAGGCTGTGATTACGACTACATATAGAGAGATAATAGACCATGTGTGTTTCAAGGTATTAAATACCTTGTTAACACAAGTGCTTCAGGATGTAAAAGTTGCTCAGTACTGTACATAGCAATGTGATCTTTCAAGTTAGATCTTGTCATCAATAGAAAGAAAGGCTTTCAGAAACAAATTGATGTCAACTCTATAAACTAGTGTCAATTTCTCAGTTGCTCCTCATAAATTGCATTGTTCATGCTGATCTCTGTTTACAGGTTTAGATAAAGGCAGCCACTATCACAACATTGTGGGAGGAATATATACATGGAGATATATGTATAAATGAAGGTCTTTTAACCAAGTATCCTGTTAGAATGGTCTAATATTGCCACTAGTTCCGGTAATTTGGGGAAAACGCTCATTTTTGATTCCTTCCAGAAGGCAGGCAAGGAATCTATGCGATGGTGATGTTGTGCAGGTGTGCGTATGCCCTTGATTTTGGGTGGGATCGAGGACCGAAACAATAGATTTTAGGTCCTCTGAAGAAAATTCAATAGATTTCTCTGGTCCTCTCAAGATTAACAATAGACAGTCTATTGTTAAGGTTAGGGTTGAGGAAGAAAAAACAAAAGAAAGCACAATGAGGTCCTCGGAATGAATGAAAAACACACCTGTATGTGCGTGTGTATGTAATGCTTTGCTTGTAAACACTATATCCCAAGAGCTGTAATTCTGAGGGATTTCATACTTGGCATGTGGATTGCCCATACAATATAGAAGGTCCCTATCGTTTTTGGTGAGGGTCAAAGGTCATTTGAGGTCACTAGAGGTCAAAGTGTAAAAACCTTGTAAACACCATATTTCCAGAAAGGTAGCTGTGATTGATGTCATACTTGGTGGGTGGGTTGGACATATTGAGTAGATGATCCCTAGTGTTTTTTGTTGAGGTCAAAGGTTATTTGACGTCACCAGAGGTCAAACTGTAAAAACTTTGTAAACAGGATATCTCCAGAAGGGTAGCTGTGACTGATGTCATACTTGGTGTGTAGATTGGTCATATTGAGTGGATGATCCCTATTGTTTTGATTCCTTGCCAAAGGCAGGCAAGGAATTTATTGGATGGTGTGTGTGTGTGTGCGCGCATGTGTGCATGTGTATGTGACGCCTTTGCTTGTAAACAGGATATCTCAAGAAGGGTAACTCTGAGGGATTTCATACTTGGCATGTGGAATGCCCATATGATATAGAAGGTCCCTATTGTTTTTGGTCAGGGTCAAAGGTCATTTGTGGTCACCAGAGGTCAGAATGTGAAAACCTTGTAAACACAATATCTCAAGAAGCGTAACTGTGACTGATGCCATACTTGGTGTGTGGGTTGGACATATTAAGTAGATGGTACCTATTGTTTTTGGTCGAGGTCAAAGGTCATTTGAGGTCACCAGGGGCCAAAATGTAAAAACCTTGTAAACACGATATCTCCAGAAATATAACTGTGACTGATGTCATACCTGGTGTGTGGGTTGGTCATATTGAGTTGGTGATCCCTTTTGTTTTTGGTCAAGGTGAAAGTTCATTTTAGGTCATTAGAGGTCAAACTGTAAAAAACTTGTAAACAAAATATCTCCAGAAGGGTAACTATGACTGATGTAATTCTTGGTATGCGGGTTGGTAATAATGAGCAGAAGATCCCTATTGTTCTTAGTCAAGGTCAAAGGTCATTTGAGGTCACCAGAGGTCAAACTGTAAAAACCTTGTAAACACGATATCTCCAGAAGGGTAACTGTGACTGATGTCATACTTGGTTTGTAGATTGGTCATAATGAGCAGAAGATCCCTATTGTTCTTAGTCAAGGTCAAAGGTAATTTGAGGTCACCAGAGGTCAAACTGTCAAAACCTTGTAAACACGATATCTCTAGAAGGGTAACTGTGACTGATGTCATACTTGGTGTGTAGATTGGTCACATTGAGTGGATGATCCCTATTTTTTTGGTGGAGGTCAAAGGTCATTTAGGTCACCAGAAGTCAACCTGTAAAAACCTTGTAAACACAATATCTCCAGGCTGTGACTGATGTCCTTGGTGTGTGGACTGGTAACATTGAGTAGGTTATCCCTATTGCTTTTGGTGGAAGTCAAATGTCATTTTAGGTAAAAAAAAGGTCATTTTGGGTTAAAAGCTTATTAATGTGGTGTTTCAAGAAACATAACTGTAGTTGATCTCATACTTGTCATGTGGATAATTCATGTTTGGTGTAATATAACCATGTAGCAGGGAATCACAAAGCCTTTTGGCTTTCTGGTTGGTCAAGGTGAAAGGGCATTTGAGGTCACCAGAAAGTTGAACTGTAAAAACCTTGTAAACACGATATCTCCATAAGGATAACTGTGACTGATGTCATACGTGATGTGTGGGTTGGTCATATTAAGTAGATGATCTCTATTGTTTTTGGTTGAGATCAAAGGTCATTTGAGGTCACGAGGGGTCAAAATGTAAAAAACCTTGTAAACACGATATCTCCAGAAAGATAACTGTGACTGATGTCATACTTGGTGTGTGGGTTGGTCATATTGAGTAGATGATCCCTATTGTTTTGGTCGAGGTCAAAGGTCATTTGAGGACACCAGAGGTCAAACTGTGAAAACCTTGTAACACAATATCTCCAAAAGGGTAACTGTGACTGATGTCATACTTGGTGTGTGGGTTGGTCATATTGAGTAGATGATCCCTATTGTTTTTGGTCAAGGTGAAAGTTCATTTGAGGTCACCAGAGATCAACCTGTAAAAACCTTGTAAACACAATATCTCCAGAAGTATAACTGTGACTGATGTCATACTTGGTGTGTGGATTGTATATAGTGAGTAGAATACTCTATTTGATTGTGGTGGATATCAAAGGTCATTTGAGGTCTCCAGAGGTCAAACTGTGAAAACCTTGTAAACACATTATTTATTTATTTTATTTTAAGACATTTATAAAGCGTCATAACTAAAAAGATATTCTATGGTGCTGTACAGGAATACACAAAAACAAAATGAAAGCATAGAATGGAAAGATACAATAATAATAATAATAAACAGCAAAAACACAGAACGAGCAAAAATTAGAAAGTATCTCCAGAAGGGTAACTGTGACTGATGTCGTACTTGGTGTGTGGATTGGTCATATTGAGTAGGTGATTCCTACTGCTTTTGGTGGAAGTCAAATGTCATTTGAGGTCACCAAAAATAGGTTCATTTTGGGTTAAAGGCTTATCAATGTGGCGTTTCAAGAACAATAACTGTAGTTGATCTCATACTTGTCATGTGGATAATTCATGTTTGTCATAATATAACCATGTCGCAAGGAATCACAAAGCCTTTTGGCTTTCTGGTTTCTTCAGGACCTGTTCTTTTCTTGTTGACCCAGCTATATTTGTTTTAGATATTACTGTATGTGCTGTCTGATTGGCTGAAAAAAGTGCCACATGCTGAAACACATTCAGACAGTGACTTGTAATTGATCAATGACAATCACGTTTATGAGTGAATAAAAGTTTCCTTTTCTCACTTTTTTCAAAAATGTGCAACTTGTGCATGAAGGATTGGCCAGATTCAGCCATACTCATAATCAAGCAACTGTATTATGATAAAGTTAGGTAATCGCCTGAGGTAGGTCTGAAAAACTAAAAACAGAAGCCCATGCCCTTTAGTCTATGTGGGATAGTTTTTCTCTCTGATGATTACTGTTTTTTTTAGACTAAGTACACTTACAATATTGTTTATGCACAGATGCAAAGGAGGTCCAAACTTAATTTCCGCCCACTCATTGTGGTCAACCTAGATGTCATACCTGTCAGTCTTTATTAAAGTTCCTTGAGCCATAGAAATGTATCAGTGTATATTAAACATAGTGTTGAAGTACAATACGATCAAAGAACATTTAGTGTTATATTTCATCATATCAGTTAGGCACTGATATTTTCCTACCTGCAACAATCATCTCTCTGGCTGTAGGTTTCTTTGTTCTAGTTCTCTTTCTGTGTCTTAAATTGACATTGTATTAACGGGTGACTGCGCTGCTATTTTATTCTCTTGTTCCCCCCTATCTTTTGAAGTTTTTTTTTTTCTGCACTCACTTCTGTGTTTCAAGTATTGTTTGAGATGTTTCTTTTATCTCTTCCACCTTAGAGTGCCACTCTGTGAAACGAGTGGTTTGAACCTGAGGACTCCTAAATGCCACTTGATGTGGATAGGGGTTGGTTCGGCTTCGAAGAATTTGGTGGGACATTTTTTACAGGAAAAGGAAATTGTATTTAACTTTTTTGTTCGTGCCTGTAGATTCTGAGGTATGTAGTGAGACCAGGGTCATCCGGCTCCTTGCCAGAGACACTGGTTGTTGTGTACTTAAGATGCGGTATCAATACAGTTTAAGAAAAAGATCCTTACCAATGAGAGAACATCTTTAAGTCCCGTTTTGTGGAGAACAGTTTGGTTTTTAATCAATTTAATTGCACATTGCACATGTTATGGACAGTTGTTTAGACTGATGACAGCCAGTTTGTAGAAAAGATGAAAGAAAAAAAAATAGGGAGCCAATTAACAATACGCCTGGTAAACAACAGGCTTCAATTAAACCTATACACTTATCGATCTTGTACACATTTTATTAGAAGGTCTTTATTGCCCCAAAATGTGTAAATTAAATCTTTGCCATCTCATGTCACACTTCTCCTGTGCCACTTTGAAATGTTTTTTCGTTCAGCCACTTAAAGGGAAATAGGGCATTTAGAATACACCAACATGACATACTTAAGAAAATAGCGGTAATCATTGTTAAACCATTCAATCTCATCAAGAAACACTTGCCAAAGCTTCATCTCCTCAAAACATTATGCATGTGATGAGGAGTGGAAGATGCATCATTTGAATTTTGAAAAGTTTGGGTGAACAAATTAGTGATGAGCAACAAATAACTGAATTTCTGTCTGTGAGGAGCTTATTTCTTGAAAAGAAGGCTTCAGTCCTTCCTTATTTTGAATAATCTGTCATTCTGCATCCACAAACAGTGGTTTCAAAAATATGGATGTCTTCTCTAAAAGAAATGCCCTATTTCCCTTTAACTGTGCAATTTGGCCTAGCTTAGTAACTTGGAATAGTTTGGTACTGGTGCAAGGACAGTAGCTGTTGAATGACCAGAAACTTATCACTTGCTACAATAGTGATGATGGCATGGTTTCGGGATTTTCAAGGATGTTTTGCAGCTGTCATCCAGGCCACTTATTATGCTGGCTTACCTTTGTTTGAAATATTGCTGTATGGCTTCCACCTTAAAGTGCCACTTGATATTCACTTCCTACTTTTGGGCAGATTTAATGTTGTAAACTTTGAAAATTTCAGGCAGTGGGCCTTGCCATAATGTAATGCATCTATTGTTGGGAATTCCTGTGTGAAACTCTCATCTTGAGTAATGAATCTTGGCGTGTTTGTACACAAGTATGACTCCAAAACATTACATTTAATTTATCACACACACTTGCTCATTTCTTCTTAAGAATGTTTCAAAGTTGTGTTGCTACCTTAATTTTTGTGCTGCTGCACTGAATAGATGTTACATTCTTCTTTGACAGCTCATATTGACATGGCCAATGGAATGCTGTATTCTCTTCCAAAGGCACAATTAAAAGAAACTCCAAAGTATTTAAAACTACATGCAGCTAGCATTGCAACTCTATTCTAGGAAATCAGGTCAGATCATTCCAATCTTGAAGGAATTTCATTGGTTACCTACACTAAACCACAATGATTACTACAATCTTGGACAAAATTGTTGGGACACTTTGTCATATGTTGGAAATATAATACTGACTTTTAGGTGAGAGGATAACATGAAACCTGTAGAATGCTGGTAGGAATCCCAGTTATAATGTATTCTGAAGTAGCTCCATGTTCTACCAAAATGCGTTAAAGTCAGAACTGTAGATTCAGCTTAATATTAAGATAATGGTAGAACGTTAGTAAAAGCTGGTTTTTTACGTTTTTGGCCGCTAAATCAAGATTTGTGACTGCAATTTTTACATTGCATGAAGCTGGTAACGTAAGTAATCTCCAGTCTTGTAATCTACGCAATTTTCCTTCGGGTTGCTTAAATTTTCCTGTCAAAACATTTGGTAGAACGTGGGTTTCGTTAACCTATACAGTCGGACGCTGTTGTTAGGTCTAAGTCAGCTTGGATGGGGAGGCCGGGGTTTGATTCACGACATGACCATAGTGTTTTTCACTGCCCAGTTATCCATTTATAAACTCAAATGTCTTTCTACTTCTCATTTTTCATTCATTCATGTATAACATAAGGTATATATATATGTGTGTATGTGTGTATATTAATATAATGTTGGCTATAGGATTGGTGTTCAAAGAGTACATTCACTTCTATAGTGCAACATTGGAAAGGGGCCCGGGGTTTCATGTTATCCTCTCACCTTAAAGTCAGTACTATACTTCCAACATACGACAAAGTGTCCCAACAATTTTGTCCAAGATTGTCCGAGCATTTCGAGGGTTTAGAAGCATGCATGGAGCACAGGAAAAATCGTCAATTTGAAACAAGTTAAGCGGCAAAATGGGGGGTGATATTCCTTGCAACAAGAAACATCAGCAGTGCATGTTCGGCATGTTTGGGGCCTATATTGAAGTTGGTTTACTGTAATAATATTTTTATGTGAATGTTGTCAATGTTATTACGGAGTAAAGGGAGGAATAAGTCAGTGAAATCCATGTATTTGCACTAAATGTGCTAAATAAAATACAGTCATTTGGGAGGTAACATCATAACTCCAATGCATCTTTTCGACCAGTAAACTACTTTAAAACATTTTTTATGATACAAATGACGTACTTTCGGCTCAAACTCTGATATTGAGACAGGTACCGAAGAAAAAAAACAAAGAACAACCCTCCAAAAAAACTAACATGTTAGTGGTCCGTTGAAGAAGATCGATGTATATGTGTTATTTATTCAAATTGTTCACAGTGATGATGTGGTGTGTGGTACTAAAGTAACTACGTTTAATGACTATTAGGACTGACTTGCAGGTTAATCTGGGTAAAAAAGTGTACTATCATTATACAAAATAAAACCCTAAAATGCAAATTTAATAAATGTGATGTTTGCTCATATTCACATAACAGTGACATTGTGGCACCCATTCTATTGTACCGTACATGGTGCACTGTAATATGTCAGTCATTTTAAGCAGTTTCAACGAACATCAGAGTACATATTTGTTCTCTCTACAATTGCAGTAACACTCCTGTTGCAACGCAATGCAACAGCTGCCCATCACTGTTATTTCTAAACACATTCATTTCTGTCCGCATACAAAACCATGAAACAATCTATTAATTCATGATCACTCGTTTTCAACAAAACATATACAAATAAACCCCCAAATTAAAATGAAACTTGTTATGTTCATAGTCCAAATTCAGAATACTTTCATTTAAAAATCCCCAGACCCATAGGCCCCGATAACTAATTTTTATGATGCACCTTGTCCAAAAATGTTCAATTTTCTCTCAAAATTTCGCTCCAAAATTGCTCCCAAAAAACTCAGACAATCTTGGACAAAATACCTTGTGACACCCCGTGCCCCAGTTCAATGTTGGCTATAGGATTGCTGTTCAAAGGGTACATTCACTTCCATGGCACAACATTGGAAAGGGGCGCGTGGTTTCATGTTATCCTCTCACCTGAAATTCAGTATTATATTTGCAACGTACGACAAAGTGTCCCAACAATTTTGTCCAAGATTGTAGTCTTGAGAGGAGTTTGGAAATAAAGGAAGCAGAAGACCAAAAAGTTGTCCTTTTTTACCCCTGGGAGTAAAAGTTTTGGGAGAGAACGGAAGTTTCATCACATCTACCGAACATTGACCATCAGTTGTGATAGGTAATGCAGCCAAACCAGGTCAGGACTTGTGGACAAATATGGCCACAAGATCTTTGGAAAATTGCAGAACACCAAGGTCATTCACGGCCACGGCTGCAGTGGCTGTAGTTAAATTTGTGCCCACAATCTTGGACAAAATACCTTGGGACACGTATTTTACCAGACTACAATCTTGGACAAAATTGTTGAGACACTTTGTCATAGGTTGCAAATATAATACTGAATTTCATGTGAGAGGATAACATGAAACCCCGCACCCCTTTCCAATGTTGCGCTATAGAAGTGAATGTACCCTTTGAACAGCAATCCTATAGCCAACATTGAACCTGGGCGCGGGGTCTCCCAATTTATTTTGTCCAAGATTGTAGTCTGGTAAAATATGAATACTCGTCGCTCAAGTATAACTCCTCAACAATAAATTCATAAAAAAGGTAAAAATGCGAAAGTAACAAAATATCACTGGACATCTCAATTCCCTTCTAATGTCAACCAAACTGGCACTTCTTGAAATTGATTTTTCTCTTGTTTTTAGCTCATACCAGCATGCTGGTGTGAGCTTTTGTGATCACGTAATGTCACTCTATCTATCTGTCTATCTGTCTATCTGTCTATCTGTGTATCTGTCTATCTGTCTATCTGTCTGTCTGTCTATCTGTCTATCTGTCTATCTATCTGTCCACAATTTGTTCCGAATGCTTTTATTCTGGCATGCTTTCATGGATTTGTCTGAAACTTAGACACAATGTTTGTTGGGTGTTGGACCATTTAGGGTGTTCAGTAATTTTTGGCCCTTTGGCCCATTTTATGAAATTCTACAAAATGCTTCTCCTAGTACAGATTATTGTTCAATGTTGATGGTTTGTCTCAATGATGCTCAGTTATTGGTCCCTTAAGGGTGTTCAGGAATTGGTAGTCCAAGACCCCATGTGGGCCCAATCGCCCAGTATGTGAAATTCTTTTTGAAATGTTGCTCCTCACACATGCATCCATGGATTTATATTTAACTTGGACACAATAATCCTTGGGTGGTAGTTCATGTGGGGTGTACAAAAAGTTTCAGTCTAAGGTCCCATGTGGACCCTATGGTCCATTTTAGGAAATTCTTGAAAGTTGCTCTTCTCCTACATAATTATTCTCTTATGCAATGTTGATTGTTTGTCATAATGATACTCTGCTAGTGGTTATCTTAGGGTGTTCATGAATTTGTAGTCTATGGTTCCATGAGGATCGTATGGCCCATTTTATGGAATTCTGCAAATTGCTTTTCCTTCTACCGTTAAACTGCCCCTTTAAACTGTCATACAAATCTCAAATATCCCTATCGTTCATGAATGATAATTGAGGAATTGGACAGTGTCAGTTGGTATGCTAATTGAAACTCTGTTTTGCCCTCAGGTATGTTGACCAATATATGAACTTAAATGGGCATTTTGAGTTGTCTCATGAACTTCCAGTTAGTCTTCACAAAGATATCACTTTTGTGTCAAGTTTCTAGTGACTGATCAATGTTCAATTGAGAGGGGCCCATTATGAGTCACATGTAAATGACCACTAATGAGTGAGTAGCTAATGATTGAAATTGGTTTTGGAAAACTTGTGACCATTCACTCTTCCACGTTGGTACCAATTCATATACCCACAGCCAGTACAAACCAATAAGAAAAATTAGTAAAAATTTACAGTTTTCATAATTATTGGATGTGAATAGTGATGCTAATTATAAACATTGTTATTTGGTAGTACCCATCAAAATTTTCACAACTTTAATTTATTTACAAAGGTCAAACTTCTGCACTGTTGGGGCTTTAGTTTATGAAATTCTGAAAATTGTGCAGTCCTACAGATTCTCTTGTACAATGTTGATGATTTGGTGTAATGATACTCAGTGGTTCCTATGATCTGACATAATGATACATAAATGGTACCTTCAAGATGTTGAGGTATGAGTTTCTACACCAATTGGTACTCAAGTTATTTTTCTGACGCAGATTTGCTGTTTGCTACACTGGCCGATGAATACTTTTTTAGGTTTGCACCACTGGCTGCAATCTTGGACAAAATACCTTGGTACACCCGCTCCTCCGTTCAATGTTGGTTATAGGATTACTGTTCAAAGTGTATATTCACTCCTATAGCACAAAATTGGAAAGGGGCTTGGCATTTCATGTTATCCTCTCGCCTAGAATTCGGTATTATATATGCAACTTTGAAAAAGTGTCCCAATAATTTTGGCCAAGATTGTCTGAGTATTTTGACAGGCCGGAAGTAGGCACGGGGACAAGGAAAAAGCGTCAATTTGAAATAAGTTAAATGGATAAATGGGGGTGATGTTTCTTGCAACAAGAAACATCAGCAGTGCATGCTCGGCATGTTTGGGGCCTATATAGAAGTTGGTTGACTGTAATATTATTTAATGAATGTTGTCAATGTCATTATGGAGTAAAGGGAGGACTTAGTCAGTCAAACCATTTAGAGCTTTATACCACCTATTGCCAGGTTTAAGAAACTCCTATAGAAATTAAGGATTTAACTGAGTGCATCACATTGGAACATATAATCCAGTTATTGAGGAGGTAGCATCAGAAGTCCAATGCATCTAATCGAGCAGGAAACTACTTTACAACATTTTGAATGATTCAAATGACGTACTTTCTGCTCAAACTCTGATATTGAAACAGGTACCAAAGAACGAAAAAAAAGAAGAAAAAAACACTAAAATGTTGGTGGTCAATTGAAGGAGATCAATATATATATATATATAGGTTATTTATTGAAATGTTCAAAGTGATGATGTGGTGTCTGGTATTAAAGTAACTACAGATATTGACTATTATGCCTGACTTCCAGGTTAATCTGAGTGAAAAAATGTGGTATCATTCTACAAAAGAATGCCCCAAAATGCACATTAAATAGATGTGACATTCATATTCATATAATAATGACATTGTGACACCCATTCTATTGTACTGTACATGGTGCACTACCATATGTTAGTCATTTCAAGCTGTTTCAACGGACTTAAGAGTACATTATACATTTTTGGATCATGATAACGTATCGTAATTTGATGCAGCCATACTCTCCTGTTTTGAATTTCTCATGTTAGTCCTTTGTTTTTAGTGCGCAAAGTTTTATTCACTCCCTTGCCTCATATGCCATGAAAACATAGACCATCTATTTCTCAACTGATGTCACTAATCATTTCTGATGAACTCAGGAAATTTGTTTCCCAAATTAAGTTCAAGATAGGGATTTCAAATACTGACAAATCAGTAAATGCTGGTGTTCGATTTTGAATTTTTTGTACGAGTGCGGTGAATGCATACAGCTACTTACGTGATGTGATCTGAGTCTGAAAGACAATCAATAACGCCGTGTCGATCATACCAAGTACATGCAGTAGAGTACGCATATGTAACCTGCACAGACTCTGTGCATCGAGTAAGATACGCCTAACTTTAACATACAGTAGTAATGCTACAAATTACCATGTTGCATAAGGTCTTAAGTAATTTGGTTATATCTTGAGCATTGCTCTTGCAGGATTACATAATTCAAAAATGTTAGTACAGAAAAATAAAATTTAGGTAAAAAGTTACCTCACACCTAGGCAGTCGGTGATCAATTTCATGAGGCCTCATGCTATTAACGATATTGCCATTGGCTCATTTTGTGATATCAGATAGGCTAGCCTATATAGGATAAACTTAGTCACTGGTTGGCTATCACACTTTATATCAGGGTAAGTTATGCTTACGACCTAATAAATGGGCCAGGGTCTGTTTGAGAAGCACAAGTAGAGGGGTGTTTTAAGAAGGGGAATTATTTGAAGGTTTTTGTCATTGGAAGGTTAAACATTTTGACAAATTTGAGCTAGAGTATCATTAGGTAGCCTACTGTTTGACGTAGGTCTTATTGTGACAGCACGCAAAAAATTGTGATAGCATGCAAATCACGAGTCTTGTAATTCCAACATTTGAAGTTGCATGCTTCGATTAATTTGCATCGATCAGCCGTATCAGAATCTCATCTG
Organism: Stichopus chloronotus; assembly: GCA_021234535.1. Lineage (NCBI taxonomy): Eukaryota > Metazoa > Echinodermata > Holothuroidea > Aspidochirotida > Stichopodidae > Stichopus > Stichopus chloronotus. The sequence continues at coordinate 24,403,428 of CM037829.1, forward strand.
TATGATGAAACATATTGTAATCCTTGAAACCATTGGTTTTGATTGATATTAATGTATGTATATATTATCTTCTTTTATCTATGAATGAATAACAAATGAGAAGTGGACAGACATTCGAGTGTATAAATGAAAATTGAGCAGTGGAAAATACTCTTGTCATGCTGTGAATCGAACCCCAGCCTTCTCATCCAAGCTGACTTAGACCTAACAACAGTGTCCGACAGTATAGGTTAATGAAACCCATGTTTTACCAAATATTTTGACAGGAAAATTAAAGCAAACCCTGGAAAAATTGCATAGATTACAGTAATGAAGATTACATATGTTACCAGCTTCATGCAATGTAAAAATTGTAGCCACAAATCTTGTATTAGCTGCAAAAAATCTCAACAGCCAGCCTTTACTAACGTTCTAGCATTATTTTAGTATGAGGTTGAATCAACAATTCTGGTTCTAATCATTTTGGTAGAATGTGGAGATATTTCTTATGATTGGGTTTTCTACCACCATTCTACAATTGCAGTGACACTCCTCTTGCAATGCAATGCAACAGCTGCCCATCAATGTTATTTCTAAACACAACTGTTTCTGTCCGCATACAAAACCATGAAACAGTCTATTCATTCATGATCACTCATCTTCAACAAAACATATAGAAATAAAACCCCAAATAATAATTAAACTTCTTATGTTCATAGTCAAAATTTAGAATACTTTAATTTGAAAATCCACAGACCCATAGGCCCTAGATGACTAGTTTTTGTGATGCACCTTGTCCAAAAATGTTCAATTTTCTTTCAACAGTTTGCTCCAAAATTTCTCCCAAAAAACTCAGACAATCTTGGATAAAACATCTTGGGACACCCAAAAATACTTGCTATTTAGCAACCTTAGAACCTTTCTCTCCAAGTCTCAGCATTTTCTTTACAAACAACTGATCTTCTGAAAATAAACTTATCCTCTTCTGGAGGCCAAGTTAGTCCCAAAGCTTTGACCAATGGTAACTGACCATCTGCTTATGTGACCAACTTTCTGTTGTGATCTTGTTGAATAGCATTAAGTAATTCTTTTGAGTTGGAAAACCACTTATGAGCTGTTATGCCTGCTTTTTTACCACAATGCCACTCTCTACTCTTTTACAGAAGCCATGGAGTTATCCATGTAGGTACTGTGCAAAACTGTCTTTGCTGCAAGAGGGAATTCATTATGATATTTCGTAGCATTTTCTTTAGGCACTTATAGAGAAGTGAATGGATATTGCATATCGTAATGTTTGCATTTGATTAGGATATTGTATCTTTGTGTATATATGTATATTGGTATATTTGTTTATATTGCATACTTTGTATATTCATGAAATGTAGAGCCAAATTAGTAACTACTTATTCTTTCCAGTATTAGGTATTTGTATCATTGTATTTGTGTATCGCAATACATATTTATTTCCCCTTTAAAAGTCTGTACATTCTTACTGTATATTTGTTGAAATGGTAAACCTTCTGGTCACCCTAAATAAAAAAAAAAGCTAAAGGGAGTGCACAATGATAAAAGGTAATTCTTTCGCTAAGATTGTAAATAGCATCATTTTCATTGAACTTTAATCACATTCTTCAATTGTATTGTTTAATTTTTGGTTGAGAACCAATAAATGGAGTAGACATCCTCAATAAAAAAACAGAGAAATGAATGATGTGGTATTTCTCCCAAATGCTACTCTTTGAAATTCATATCTTTCAGGAGCACCAATTTGGTCAAGATGCTACAGAAATCTTAACAAAACCCTGTCAGTTTTATCTATCCCAATTTGCATGCAGAAATGTCACACATTAGTGCAACTTTGTCTCTTCTGAAATTAGTTATACATTAAAAAGATCTGTTTGAAGCTTAGGTCCATTTCAAGTGGCATTATTCAATGATATTCCATTATATTTCCCTGATTCGTCATTCACAATATGTAACTAAGTGGTTTCTCTATCAGGCTTAACTACTGCAAAGTGTGGCAAATACCAGACCCTTTCTGGTTTCATATTGATGTAGTTTTATTTACCTTTGTAATATATCCCTTTTCTTCATAGCTTCTAATTACCTTACAACACTCCTCACCTAAGCCTTTGTGAGATGTCAACTTCTTTTCAAGACTATGTAGTCTATTTTCTGCCTATTATCTGATATTGCTTCCTTAGTTATGGCCCAAGGAAGTTTTACCCTGTATCTGCCATCGACATGCTTCAGTGATTTCTGTACTATTTCTATTGCTCAATCTTTCTCTTCAGTTGGAAAAAAAGAATTGCAGGTCCTTAGAGGAAATTTTTCATAGATTTCTCAATACCTCAGAAAAACAGAAATAGGAATGTATTATTCAACATTAAGGTACAGGAAGCAAGAAAGCAAAATTTAATGACGTGCTCACTTGATGTGAAATGTCAACTTGTGTGTGTGTGTGATGCCTTGGCATGTATACACAATGTCTCAAGAAGGGAAAGTTGCTTTAATTTTAAAGTTGGTGTATCTCTGTAGGTAGTCCATTCTGAGAAGATGATTCATATTCTTATTCAGGTAGGTCAAAGGTCATTGGAGGTCACCAAAGGGGAAATATGAAAACATATTAAGAAAGATATCTCTGCAACTGAACGTCGTGGAACTTCAAACAGTAAACATTGGTAGCCCTTGATGAGTAGTTGATATTTGATAAATTTTTGGGAGATCAATTGTCACATGGAGTCGACAGAGGTTGTAGTTTGAAAACCTTGTAAACATGGGGTCTCAATGAGGGAAGGTTGCTTGAACTTTAAAGTTGGTATGTAAGTATTCCATTGTGAGTAGATGATCCCCATTTTTAGCTCAACCCACAAAGTGTGGGTAGAGCTTATGTGGTACTGTAGGGGGAGAAAATGTCTGTCTCTCTGTTCAAAAGCCTACTTCTTCTGCAGTTACTGGTGGATTTTTCTGAAATTTGCAGTGAAGGTGCCACATTGGGATGGCAATACAAGTTGTTTCTAACTATGTGATAGGACAAAGGGAAGTCATAATTTTTGGCTATTTTGATCATTTTTTCTTGTGCATTAGATACTTTTTGAAGTCTCACTCCCTTGATTTGTGTGGTTATATTATGTGGTAGTGAGTTGAAGTGAGCTTTATCTGGAGGGGCATGCTCACTGCCTTAAATGAATAGCCTCAAGCTAAAGCTTGTGTAAGACAGTTTTCAGTTACTTTGTTTTGACTGTTACTCTTGGGCATTACTTGTACCCCCTGTAGTATCCAGTGTCCACTGTGTACACAACTAATGTACCATGGTGGCAAAGTTCCCTGACAGCTAATTTTAGAATCTGTTACATAGCCCTCCTTGCTGATTGTGTGGACATTTCATACAGAGGGGCTATTGTTCTTCACCAGTTGTTTACCTGGTCTAGCTGGAATGGTTATCAGAGGATGAGGGAGTTGAGGTTTGGTCTTGGCTTGGTCAAGGCCCTGCACCAGTGGCATAACCAGACTTTTTATTTAAGGGGAGGGGGGGGGGGTGACAAGTGAATATGGCACTTTCTAAGTGAAGTGTAGCATACCACTAAAATTTTTGCCAAAAGTTCCTCTCATAGTGCAGGAATTGGCAGTTCCCAACCTACCAGACCTTGTGAATTGTGGCCAAATATTCTTCATTTTTGACAAACCACATTTAGAAATTTACACTTCCAAAAGGTCAATCTCTGCAATAGTGCTAGTTTAGTTCAGTTTAAATTAATGTATTCAGGCACTTACAGGGGGTTCACTAAGTATAGATGCAACAATCTTATTTGTCAACAAAAGCCTACATATTTCCTCATATTAGATTCTTTTCTTTTCGTTATTTGTTTTTATGGAATCAATATTAGACTCCATACCACTTAGCAGCATTTACTTAAAAAATGCATGGTGTGGTTTTCATGCAATGTTTTTTTTACCCACCAATTTCGTTGGGGGTAGTGGAGGGGACAACTAGACATTTGACAGCCCCCTCTGGTTATGCCACTGCCCTGCACAAACTGGTGGCATGTACTGGAAGTCTACTTTCTGATCCCTGTCCCTGTCCCCTGTGGTCAGTGTTATATAGCTAAGATTTATCCCTGAAACGGTCCAGCTGCGAAAGTTAATTGCTAGGTCAACAGTGTTTATGTGCTGGCCAGCCCAACATGAGTTTGTGTACAGTATGAACCATGGTAAGACCATAGATGTGTTCCAAATTAATTTTCAACTGGACACTTCCTAACATCAGAAGGGTTGAGCAACTGCAGCATTGCTGCTCTAGTTATTCAGGTGGCTCAAAGGTCATTTGGAGTCACCAGAAGGGAAACTCTGAAAACATGTAAAGATGATATCTCAGCAACTGAATGTTGCTGGAACTGCAACCCTTTATCACTGGCAGCCCTTGATGGGCAGTGATTTTTGTCAGCTTTTGGGGAGGTCAAAGGTCACATGAGGTCAGACGAGGTTATAGTTTGTAAACCTTGTAAACATGATATATCTCAATAAGGGAAAGTTGCTGGAACTTCACACTGATGTGAAGGTTGTCCATTGTCAGTAGATGATCCCTTGTGATTTTCATGGAGGTCAAAGATCATTTGAGGTCACCAGAGGTCCAAGTCTGAAAAGCTTTGTAGGATGATATCTTAGCAACTGAATGATGCTGAAAGTGTTCTGTTATCATTGACAACTCTTGATGAGTAGGAAGCCTCTGCCATTTTTCATGTTAGTCAATGGTCACATAAGGTGAACAGAGGTCATAGTTTGAAATCCTTGTACTCTTAATCCTTGTATCTCAAGAATGGTAAAGCATGTGAACTTCAAAATTATTATGTTGGTTGTTTTTTGTTTTTCATACATATTGGCAAGGAATCACAAAGTCCTTTGACTTTCTGGTTCAATGGTAGTTTTTGTTCCCCCTTGTGCCATTAGGCATCACATTTCCCACCATTTCTGTGTGCATTCTCAAGTCTACAAATGCATGTGGTGAATCCTTTTTCATTTCTTCAATTAGATGGGAGTCTTTGGCTCCTTACGGGCACTGATTTGCCACTTCAAAACAGATTCCATTTCAGATTTTCTGTTTCTAGCAACATGATTTCTGCAAAATTTGGAAGCATGTTTGAAGGTCAATACAAACATTAGGACAGCATTAAGATAACATTTGGGGACTTTTCCCAACTCATGATCTGGTTTAGACTAAGGTTGGGTACTTTTCCCTGTCTCAGTACCCGTATTGGTACTAGTTCCAGTATTGTCCTGCACGCCCACATGCATATCTGAAGTGTTAACTTGGAATGTAAGTGTTAAATTGATCCACTCAAACATGTATGCAAAATCACCATTCCACCTTCAATCTTTAGCATAAGTTTAAGTTAAGTTATTCATGTAATTGAATTTGGTCTTCTTGCTTATGCACGCTGGATATTTTCTTACGTTATAAGAAAAGAAATGTGACAATGTTTCCACAAGCTTCTATGTTCTGCCTATCCTTTGTTCAGTGTCAATTGGAAAAATATAACTGTAGGTCTGCAAATTCACAGCGCGTACTCCCTCACCTCATATAACCTATGCATTACCATATTGACCATGGTCTAGCATCTGGCAATTTGTGTGTGTGTGTATCTGGCCACCGCCCTTCCGTAATTGCCAGCCTTTTGGTCTGCCAGTGAAGTTTCATGCTGCTTTTGCATCTATCGATATCTACATCGTTTTCTAAGAGTTTTCTTCCTGTGTTGAAATCCGACTAATCCTCATCCTTTCCAAACTTTCCGGGACAGTTTTGGATGAGTATCCTTTTCCTTCCGTGTTTTTTGACACGTTTTAAGACACGTGTGTGTTGGGTCTTGGGTAGGCCTCGTACCCACCAGTGTAGTTATGTTATGTACATCGTTGTACTGTATGTTACTGTATGTAGCTGTGTTAGGCTCTATTTTAGCAACCTTGTGTATCACGTGTTCTTACTTCGTGTACCTTGGGGACTTTGCTTTCCCCACTGTTTCTAGCCTTTTTCTTGTGCCACGTTGCATAGGGGAATTCTTTCCCTTGCGCGGGCTTCAGGCCTACAGGTATTTTGTTTAGGCTTCCTTCGGTGAGCTCTGGTTCCCGTCCGAACTCGCCTATTCTCCTTTGTTTGTACGGTGTTTGTTTTCCTTAGCCTCTCCTCCACAGTTTAGGATGGAGAGAAATCAGGATACTTGCACTTCTTGCAAGCGTTTTCGTCCGTTTTCCTCTTGGGACTTCCACACCCAGTGCCCCAGGTGTCAGCCTTGCGACGAGAACCTACCTGGCGCCGTGTGTCATGCGTGGTCAGGCGACCATTGGGCGTCCTCCTCCGAATGGCTACGTAAGTGCGAGGAACAATGGAGGAAGTGTGCGGCTTAAAGCCGGAAACAGAAGCCGTCTTCCGGCCAACCTGCTACGCCGCAACCGGAGCGCCGTACCCGGGAATCTTCCACGGATCGCAGAACCCGGGAACTGGACACCGAAACCTGCATCTGTACTCGCACCCGTGATCCGGATACTGCCAACCAAACCCGGGAACTGTGCCACAGTTGGGATACCCTGCCCAGTCCACGGACGCGTACCGTACCACCTTCCGCTCGGGCCACCATAGCAGATGGCATAGGTCCTGTTATGAGTGAAGAGGCCGCCCTGGTGGGGGCATAAGTCCTTCAGCTTCTAAGGTCACCATGGAGGATGGTGTAAGACCTGGCCTCCGAACCGAGGCTCTTGGGGCGTCTGGGATAAGCCCTCTCACGCAAGGCCGCTGCTGGGCCTGTGAGGGCACCACCCTGTGCGCTGCCGGCCGCCGCTGGACGCGGTATAAGCCTGGCCAATCCGCCAGGACCGGAATCCCAGGAGGCGGGACCGGCCTGGCCGCAAGAAGCGGCTCACAATAAGCCGTTGGTGGAGGATCGAGTGGTTACCAATCTCTTCGCCTCTAGCTCGGAATCTTTCTCTCGCCAGAACCGAGATTTTGAAGGGTTCCCGCCCCTTCTGAGCGCACGCCCATCGGCCCGGAAGCGCACTTTTGACAAGCCGCCGAATCGTCAGACTAATCACCGTCGTCTGGTGATCGCGATTTCCGCCGAAGTAAGCGTACCCCGACTCAAAGAGGGCAGGACGCTGTCCTAGGGTAGGTTAAAGAACTTCTGGAACGCCTTTTGTCAGAGCGAGGCCCATCGGCCGCCACCAGAGAACCGGTGCGACGCTCGGTCTCGCCGTTGCAGCGTCGTGCAACACACCGGCGATCGTTTCGCCACCACGTGATCGCAGCGAGCCCCTTTCCGAAGGGGAAGACGACGAGCCTCCCCAGGGCATGGACATCTGGACAGATGCCTTCGAATGCGCAGCTGTCCTGAGACGAAGGCTGGGTTATGCGCCGGCCCCGGCCGCGGCGGAGTCTTCGGCCTCTCAGCTTACGCTAAACGCGGCGTCCTCGACTCCATGCGCGTCCATCCTGGTGGACGCGGAATGTGGCATTTTCAGTCCCTTGCTTCAGCCCGGCGATGGTCAGCTTTCCAACGGGACGTCGCTCGAGCTATCCTCGTTGAAGGATTGGGTCAACCTATTCTCCGTGCCCCGCATGGGTTGGGAGCGGTTGCGCGTGGTTGGGACTCTCGATGCGCGCGGCAGGTTTCGCGACAAGAATTCGTGCCGCCTCGAGACTAGCATGTATGATGTCGACAGGGCATCAAGAGCCGGAATGAAGTATGCTTCGGCCCTCCTCTTCGCGGAGCTCCTCACCCGCTCCTTTACTCAAGCCCAAACAGCGGGCATCTCCCGAGCAGATACCGGGACGGTGATTGCGCTGTTAGGTGCGGTAGCTCGCAGCGTATTCGACCAGTTCGCTCGCATATCGGTAAAGGCCACGACTACCAGGCGCGACCAGGTGCTAGACTCCTTGGATTGGTCTTTGCCCACCGCGATAGACGCATTCCAGGATCTCCCCATTCTCGGCAATGATCTCTTTGGCGGGCAATTTGACGCCAAACTGCGTGAGGAGGCAGAGCGCATCAAAGCCCTTCGGGAGGCTGACGAGCACGTCTCGTCTGGGGAATCCCGGTGGCTCGCAACCCCGTCAACAGAATTCGGCGCGGAATCACCAAGCAGGCCAAGGGTGGTATTGCCAGGGAAAGGCTTCCCAGCAACAACGATACCAGCCTTATTCACGCCAGGGCGGCTCAGGCAGCTGCGATGGCCGGTCAGACAATCGCCAACAGCAGTCCAGCCAGAACAACTGCTTTTCAACAGAGGCTGGGAACTTTGCCGTGGCAGCCAGGCGTCCCGCGACACTTCGCACTTACAATTAGCATCTGGAGCGCTACTACACGTGGGAAGCTGAGCACTCTCTCAATCCCGTGGAAATGTGCTCCCTAGACTTGGCCAGCTTCTTCTGTGCCCTATTCAGAGAAGGAAAACAAATCAGCACAATCAGGAACTACGGGTCGGCCGTGGCGGCGGTCCACCACAGTTTCCCAGACGGGTCCACAGTAGGCACCAACGCAGCCCTGCATCAGCTCCTACGGGGCATGTTCCATCAACGCCCCCCATCGCGACGCTTGCCACCATCCTGGTCCATCAACGCGGTCCTTGCTAAACTCGCCAAAGCTCTATACGAAGCGTTGCACAATGCTCCGCTGGACCTCTTGACTTTTAAGACTCTCTTCCTCGTGGCCGCAGCCTCAGCCCGTCGCCAAGCCTTGCTCCATGCACTCACTCTCCAGGCGGACTTCATACGCTTTGACCCCTCTGGGGTCCGCCTCCTTCCAGACCCGCAATTCCTGGCCGAGAATCAATCGCTCTCCTTTACTGCGGGGGAGATCAAGCTACCGAACTTAGCACTGCCTCCTCGGTCGCGGAGGACAGACTGCGTTGCCCAGTCTGCGCCCTCAAATGGTATATGGAGCGCACTAAGAACATTCGCATGTCGGACCGGCTCTTCATACTCCTGCGGCACCCATTCACGCCGGCCTCCAAGGAGACCCTCTCGCGCTGGATAGTCTTTTTAATCCGGCCTCACGCCAGCCCGTCGGAATGCGTCTGGGCACACAACGTACGCGGGCACGCCACTTCCACTGCGTGGTTGCGTCACGTGCACTTAGAGGACATCCTCGCCGCTGCCACATGGAAAACGCTGTCCGCAGCCGCCGAACCTGCCCGCCTCCAACACCCTGCACACACACACAAAATTGCCAGATGCTAGACCATGGTCAATATGGTAATGCATAGGTTATATGAGGTATGTCGCTAGCGAATTCCCAAACCAAGAAGTTTTGGGTAATGTCTTAAATAAAAGCAAAGAAGTTTTCAACATTGGTATTGGACAAAATAATTTGTAAATTGTCAATGATAATCAAAACCTGGCAGAATAATTGGATTGGTGAGTATATGATACCAGTATTAAAGTCAATTGCTGGGACGCAAATGGTGAGTGATGTGTGGAGACATGATTGTATCAGCAAAAATTTAGTCACAGTTGTGACTGATTATATCTCGGTGTAGCATGGACATTAAGCGTATATAATTGGTGGAAGTGTAGAATAAGAGCCAATTATGTTAAGGCTTGCCTTAGCAATGCAGAAAAGTCAGGATGCTGTACCCCTTTGGCTGTGGTGCCCAGATATGCCCTGATCCCTAAGGCCAAATTTGCTGTGCCCCTAAAATTTTGTACCCAACATTGTGTGCATGTCTTAAATGACTGTGTAACTTGCTATATTTTGGATTTGTTGAATCCATACTTTCCTTCTAGTGATATCAGATCAAAAATCAAAATACTTCTTGACTGAATACAAGGTTAATTATGTATCAGGTAACAGATTGTCGTGGCTGCTCCAAGACTGGTGGCATAGATTGTTTGCAGTGGCTGCTGCAAGACTGGGGGAATAGATTGTCTGTTGTGGCTGCTCCAAGACTGTGGGATAGATGGTTGTTTTAACTGCTCCAAGACTGGCCGATTAAACTGTTTGTTATGGCTGTTCCAAGACTGGGGAATAGACTGTTATAACTGCTCCAAAACTGGGGAATAGATTGTTTGTTATAACCGCTCCAAGACTGGCCGATTGTTTGTTATGTCTGTTCCAAGACTGGGGAATAGATTGTTTGTTATAACCGCTCCAAGACTGGCCGATTGTTTGTTATGTCTCTTCCAAGACTGGGGAATAGATTGTTTGTTGTAACTGCTCCAAGACTAGCCGATTAGATTGTTTGTTATGTCTGTTCCAAGACTAGGGGAATAGATTGTTTGTTGTAACTGCTCCAAGACTTGCCGATTAGATTGTTTGTTGTGGCTGTTCCAAGACTGGGGGAATAGAGTGTTTGTTGTGGCTGCTTCAAGACTGGAACAATGTACCTTTTGTGTCTGTTTTTTGAAGTCAATTAACACTTTGAAAAACTAAATCAAAACATACTTTATGTGTATCGCATCTTTGCATTTGTTTTGGCATGTTTATTATCTTTTATTTTGCCTACTATAAATTTCCTTTCCTTTTTATTTGCATTTCTGTAAAGTGTCATGAACACTCTGGTGGATTTGCATGCATTTTAAGTTTTTTAATTATCATTATGTCCAAGATGGGAAGATACCAGGCTGAAAAAACATAATGTCTTGGTAGTAGATTTGTACTTGCTGTCAAAGTTTGATCAGCATTGATCTTTACTTGAGGTAATCCCAGAAGGTTTGGAAATTCAAAAAGTTGATGATTAAATGTTATGTTATTTCTGCATGCTTTGAGGAACTTTCACTGAAAGCAAAGTAGTCCCACTTCTTGTAGCCTTGTTACTTTAGATGTAGTCCTTTCAAAGAACTAGAGAAAACGAGAATGACGTCACCGTAACTACTCACACACTGAACAAATGAAGCCGGACAATAATCGGCTCTGTTGGGCAAGAAAGCTGTGAAGTCAACGTTTCCTGTACATAATGCATGTACGGCCCGAGAATTTGTTCGTTCGATATCTAACTACTTCTTTGGGGAAAACACGAGTGAATGCAACCGTTTAATACTTTTAGGAAAACTAATTACATATGGGGAAAACTACGCTTCAGGATGTAACTTCGTGCGAGTTATGTTGTCCTAAACTTTACGCGAATTCTGCTCCGAGGTGACCTTAGTAGTATTACTGATAGTAGTTCCGCGACGTCACACAGTTGCGCATTTTCTGGCATGTAAACAAGCTTACGCAATCAAATCAGCATGACACCCAATACAGTAGGACTGCACTTCTGTTGAAGTAGAAACGGTAATGTTAGTTTAACTTACGTGGCAAGGACTATCATGGATCACGGACGATATTTTCGTACTCTTTTATGTATTAGTTAAACCAGAGAGTTGTTACAAGTAACTGGTTTAACCACTTCGCATTTTAAAGTATGATCATGAGTGATGCAAGTTACAACTTTGAACTTAACACTCATTTGATCTCTAGCTACATGCTAGTTGTACTGAATGCTGTACAGTAGCATACTTTTGAAGAAGCAGGACCAGTTTGTTCAATTAATGGCATCGCCACGCTTTGTTTGCAAATGCTGTTCTCAGTGTGTACTGTTTTTCATAATGGAAAAGACGAAGGTTGATGAATTGCAGCAGGACAGACATGGAAGAGATAACTACCTGAACACACTATCAGCCTTGTGGACTAACTTGAAGACTTGAACTGATGGTTTCATCAAACCGTCTTTGTCTTTTTGCGGTAACAATGATGAGAAACTGTGAAACTGTTCAATTTGCAACTATCACTTACAAATTTCAGTATTTTCAAGTGAGCAAGTGTGTTTCTCATTAGCTGTAACATGTGACAAGCATAAAAAATAATGTAAATAGCTTTATTTGGAAGAGAGAAGGTATTGAAAATAAGGTTTCCATGTTGGGAATGTTAACTTTGCTCCAAGAATGCTCTCACTGTTGACTGATTTGTGTAACATCAAAAGTCACAGAGTGAATGTTCATACTGTGTTCTGTAAGAAGCTCAATGGAGGACTTTTGAGCATGTACATTTTTTCTGCACTTGTCAATTTCATTTTTTATGAAGTCTCACTTTAACCCACTGAAGTTTCCCTCAAGCCATCCATGAACTTCTTGTTTAAGATAGCATCTGTCTTTCATCTCCTGCAATAGTGGAAATCATGATTTGATATCATCTGGACTTGAAATCTGTGCAATGTCTTTGGTCTCTGATGTTGTCAATTTGGGGGGGGGGGGATATCCTTGGTTTTGATCAGACAGTTGATCAGATGTTGTGGGAAATTAAAGATAGTGGGTACAGAACCCTTAATAAGTTTTCTACCCTTGATATTGATACTATTTCAAATGTGATATCATTTGTCTGTGAAATGTTTTCTGCATGTAAAGCTGTTTTTGGTTGGTTTCAATCTTTTCCCTTCACAACAGTAGCTATAGGTTTCAGAAAAGAAAGTGTCCCTACAGCGTACAGGGCATTCTTGCTGTGTCCCCACAACATGCTGGTCATTCCCTCTGTCTCAAATTGTTGATCCAAATGCAGACAAGATTACTGTATAAGAAAGGCATATAGGCCCACTAGCCAGTTGTGTTCAGTTTTATAATGAAGTATTGCGAATTGTGAAGAGGGGCTGTCTAATATCTATGTAGTACTGTATGCAGAGGCTGTTCCACAGTGTAATAGTTCAGGAGTTCGCTCATATGTTATGACTGTCTTTGCTGGAACGAAGATTTTGAACATCTTGGTTCTGATATGGTGGATGTAAGTTATGTACATTGTGTACGTAGTTTAGGCCTACCTAGAATTTAAATGAAATGCAGCTCAGAGCAAAGTAGAATTGTAGAATCAGAATTTTTTTCATTCACTTTCATCCAACATTCAGGTTACCATGTGGAGCATAGCAGTCATGATGCTCTACAAGCAGGCAGTTAGTCACCATTTAAGATTTATGGTCATCAATGCTATGTAACTCTGATTCACAATGGCCAAGGATTTACTGCAGGCTACTTCAAAAAGCACATTGTTCTTCCAATCGTTCAGTAAAAAGACTTCCAAGAAAGGTTTTTGTCCCTTAATAAGGACTTGCAAACAAAGACCTCCACTGATATTTTGCCCACTAGTATTCTTTTGCTTTTCAAAGTTGCCCATCTTATGCAAGCTAGGCTACTACTGGTGAGGATGCCTAGGGCTCGATCTATAGTCTAGCCTTTGTCAGCTGTTTAGGCTTTGTGATTAGAAATAAAATTGGATATTACCTCAAAAAAGTTTGCTAACAGAAACACAGCAGCTACTCCTAGACTCACAAATATGGGCCTTCCGTTCGTTGGCGCACCCCCTAACTGTAGCCTGTAGGCCTATACGAATCCAGACAAATGGTAAGAATAAGCACCTGCAGGTGTAACTGTCATCTTTTTCTTGTTTTATGACAGTATTATGCCCATATGTCTTTGTTACTGGACATTTTATTCACATTCAAAGTTTATGAAAGTTGTATGAAGTATTACTACGTCAGTAGGCGCGGCATTCAGAATCAGTAACGTTAGTACTAGCAGCGCAGACGCACAGGTGACCTTTGTTTACAAAGCATTTACTTAATTACAGGTTAGCGGCACGACTGATAGTTGCACATTGCATACCTCGCGGCCAAAAATGTGCTGAAATTTATCTTTGTCAACGCATTGCCATAAAAAAAACAGCAGGTTACGTTACCAGTGGAATTGTATGTTACTATCGGGGTTGAACCGATTGTTAAAACCGAAAGCTGCGCAAGGTATCACCATTTTTGTGGCTTTCAACGTTGTTCACTTCTTTACTTCCAATGAATTTGTGTTACGCGCCGTTCCGTGGTGAAAGTTCTTGCCCAACTCCGTAGGACGCCCCCAAAAATTTTTTGGCTTCACTTATCGCTCAATGACGTCATTCTCGTTTATCTAGTTCTTTGAGTCCTTTGCATGAAACCAAATTTTTCCCACAACTCTTCAGCACTGCAGGAGCATGGTCACTTTGTGTGGTTTGTGACATATGTCAGTGACAAATGCCCCTTACAGCTTTACTTAACTTGTTTAGTATTAATGCATTTTTGCCCCCAGACAAATATCAAACTGGAAAGCTTGTTTGGCTTGCCATGTGAAATGAAAGAGAAGCATAGTTAAAAATGAAATTTATTTCAAGAATGTGTTTCTGATTTGTTAGTAAATGAGTTTCACACTGTAAACATATGCAAAGAGGTTTCCAAGTCATTTGCCTTGATGACATTTATACTCATTTTACACCTGACCAGATGCCTTCATAGAACTTCAACTACTTTGAGACCTTGATTTCTCTGCAAATGAACATGCAATCCCAATTTGGTTTTAACATTGTTTGACAATGTGTTCTTCTTCAACTGCTGCTCTGTTCATGTAACCACTCCCATCCTCCCTGCCCTCCAAAGGTTTGAACTCCTTTTAAGTTGATTTTTGTTTATCTACTGACCTAAGAAGTCATTCAAAGTTTCACATTCCTGCTTCAGTCTTTAGATACAGTGAATATCTGTCTCTTTTAGCTTGCAGGCCTTTCCTTCCATAAATCATTTAGTTGATGGTAAGAGATGTTTCTCATCTGGGATAGTAGTCTCATCTTGAAATTTTTCTCTCTCTCCCAAACAGATGGAATGTAACCTATACTGACTACTCTTCCCATGTTGCCACTGATGATTCTGACTACAGTAAGTAAGAGGCAGCGTGATTTGATTTGTGGGTGTGTCAATGCTTTGATGAGCTTCAGAGGTTCTCCCCAAGTACGTTGTGTGGCCCTGAGGGGGATGGTGGTTGTATCATAAGGTGCTGCAAACTTCTTAAATAATTGATTTACTTGATTAAATAAACAGATAGCAAACTGGAGGAAGAAGAAGAACCTGCAGACAGCGTGTCTAATTAAAATCTGCAACAATTTCCATTATGGTTTCTGGTTTGCAGAGAGAGTATTCTGAATGCTTCTGAAAAAAAAGATGTAATTCTAAAGAAAGAATAGAATATGAGTCACCCTCTCACAAGAGAACTTTAAACAGGCGACTGGCAACTAATTATACTAAGATCAGTCACATCCAATGCATAAAGGGAAGGAGAGGATACCAAATGCCATAGGGCAAAAAGAGACACTGTTGAATGAAGGCAGACAGCCTGTCACTCATGAAAACAATAAAATGTTTTGAAGGTGGGGTAATCACAAGAATCGAAGTGAGAAACATAATTAATTGCAGACTTGTATCAAATGTGTATGTATTAGATATTCATTTATCAGGGTATATCATGTTATATATGAAATACCCTATACATGGCATACTTTTGAGATGTCGATTTGACTGGATTTAACTGTTTTCTATATGAGTAAAAAGAAATGGTCACTTAAATGACTGGGTGTAATAGCTGAAAAAGAGAGTGTTTGACAAAGATAAGGAAGCAGTGGGCATACAACTTGATCAAGTCTGGCTATATATTATTTATATTTAAAATTTGGATCATGATAACTTAATTATAATTGTGTCAGTTGTTAACCACTTAATTGTGGAAGTACAATACCATTTCTTTCTTCTCACTGCAGGATTAATTTTTGCAAAAATACCCCTTTTTGGCAACTTTCACATTCACACTTCAAAAAATAATGCACTGTAAATATTTAAAGCTGGAATATGAGTTGTACTTGTAATCGCTTGGTCATCTACCTTTGTACTTTGTCAGCGTTTCAGAGAAGAGAAAGTAGAGGACAAGATCACTTGTCACAAAATCTGAAAGAAATCTATGCATTCATCTTCCAGATATTTGAATATGAAGAGTGTCTCAACATTTTTGTTGGCCTTACAAAATTCAGACGTCACCAAGAAAGCATAGCAATCAATCACTGTTACTTGAATGCAAACAGACCAATTGGAATGGATATGAATATTCATTTATGCAATAATAGGACTGAAGCAATGTTATTTTGTAGTGGCTATGACACGTTCCACTGAATTTGACTTTCACTGACAAATTTTCAAATCATATTCCAACTGTAACACAAAAATATGTCATTACCCCTTTTACAATTGCAAGCACAAAACAGTGTCTTTGTAGTGGTTCTTCCTACATCACTTGCCCCATGCAAAACCCTTTGTCTTCCTCATTATCCAGGGTTGCTATCTGACTCAAAAGTTAAGTCAAAAGAGGGGTCATTGCAATATTGAAATATGAAAGAAAATACTCCCACTTGGTCCCTGCAGAGCCAAATTGTAGTAGGCACAGCACATTTAAGAACACTTCTGGGTTCTGCATACTTGATCAATGTCTCTATATGAAGATGCATATATCTGTCCTGGGGCATTAGTGAACAGATAACAGGGCGAGACATTTGCTGTACACAGCGAACAATCTTACAAGGGTGTATCATTGATTGTCTATGGGTGTTATGTGATGTAGTTCAGTTCATACATTACAATCACCTACATCCCTCATACGAAGTGTGTAAAGGTTATTACATTGACGAATGTACTTGTCATATGTAGTTAACTTTTATTCTTTTGTGGAAAAAATATTCACAGCCAAACTATATTCTCTGTGTGCAATGCATTCTGTAAACCACAAAACAGGGTGAAAATTTGACTGGTAATTACCCTTCTTTCACTAGAGGGAGACCTCATCCTTTCCTCCCCTCAATAACTAAAATCACGAGCATCCATGAATCTTTGACGTTGTTGTTGTTGTAAAAATGTAACAGCATTGTCACCATGACTTTGTAATCTGATCTGGAATTTACAAGCTTTCAGCTGTACAACTTAGGTGAAGAATCCTTGAAAATGGTTTTAAGATGTCAGTAATCAGAAGTTATGTCAGTTTTGTCAGAAGTTATTAATCTGCAATACAATGTCACACTATGTATGCATAGAGATGAGGCACAATGCTAACAATATCATTTAAAATAAACAGATATTCTTTGCATTTCAATGATCTTTGCCATCAGATTCCATATTCAAAGTGAGTTACAATGTTAATAATTCTCTTCTCCATCACAAGGTACATCATTACTATCAGCATAACTATGTACACCAATGTTTTTTGATGCTAACTCCAGCAAATAACTGCGTATGTGTGATGACTTTGGAACTGTACCTGCTTACTGCTCGCTATCTTTGAAGAAGTGCAATCTCAGGTGTAGTAAATGGTTGCTGGATCAAAGTACAGGATCAGGTTCCAGTTTATTTAAGCTCACCTCAATATGCCAAGCATATTCTGTTCTAATACCCCCTTACTGTTATATCCCATGTACCTCTGCTTAACTCAATAGAGATTTACAAGGAATTTTAAAAGTAGTTGAATTGGGTAACTATGTTTGCTGCTAATTTCATAGCATGTTTCTGAAGCATGGAAAACATTTTCTAAAAGTGTTAAAACAAGGGTCTTTGCAGGCTTCCAGAAATATATTGTTGTAGACAAAATTGACTTCCACCACAAAGGTTTTCAAAAAAGGCTTGAAAATCTAGCTTTAAGCTGCCTGACAGTAAGAAAACATTTATAAAACATTTGTGTTAATTTCCACTAAACAAGAAATATTCAATGAGTCTCAAGTAGCATGGTCTATTTGCTCTGACCCAGGTAGCTTGCATCGCACCTCTCTGGCTGCCTCCCCTATGTGGCTGCCATGCAGGAGAGGCTGCCGGCAATGGTCAAACATTCCTTTCACAGAGCCCAAAAGTTGATGAACTTAGTATTCTTGGCCATTGGTCTATTGGTCACTGCCCACATGGTACCACAGAGTACCAGGAGGGTGTCCAGCTACATTATTTGTTCTTAGTTGATTTACGCAGCTACATGCAATGGTAGCAGTGTTTTTCTCTTAGAAGTGCTGCCCCAGCCAATCATGTTAGAGCTTTGTAACTGAATTTTGCATAGGATTTGTGTATAGTTAGGGAATTTTCTCCCAAAGCCTTCGGACGTTAGCTTTTTCCTAAACCCAGGTTTTCTTTTTGATTCCTTGCTGAAGGCAGAAGGAATCTATGCGATGGTGATGTTGTGTGTGTGTGTGTATGTATGTGCGTGTGTGACGCCTGCTTGTAAACATGATATCTCGAGAAGCGTAACTCGGAGTGATCTCATACTTGGCATGTAGATTGCTCTTATTGAGAAGATGATCCCTGTTATTTTTGGTGGAGGTCAAAGGTCATTTGGGGTCACCAGAGGTCAAAAGGTAAATACCTTGAAAATTGCTTGTAAACACGATATCTCCAGAATGATAAATGTGACAGATCTCATAGTTAGCATGTAGATTGCCCATATCGAGTAGATGATCCCTATGTTTTATGGCAGAGGTGAAAGGTCATTTGGGGTCATGGGAGGTCAAAATGTGAAAAACTGGAATATGCAATATTTAAAAAACAGTCTTTCCAGTGACTTTTATACTTGTAATGTAGAGGCCTTTTGTTGATTTGATGGTTCCTACGCATTTTTGTAGAGATGAAAGTTTGGGGTTATTTGACATCAAATTGTTAAAAATGAAAGTAGGTAATATTGGCATAATTAAGGATTGCTCGGCCTACAGTTCTTATCGGTTGGCCTACAGTTTTTAATAGAGGGCCAAATAGTTTTGGCAGTAACATATTATCATTTGGCTTGCAGCACTTGAAGTTGGCCGCACTGTTTAGTCGAGAAATACTGTAATACCAGGGTAGGGAGTTGCCTGGTAATAACAGGGAGGTGTGCTGCTCATTGGGCTTTTGGCATATATTATTGAAAATGAAAGGCATGTTCACCTTTCAGAATATTGTGAAAACCACAAAAAATATAACTAGCATTGTTTCCTGTTTTTTTGATGCACAAGAACTTCTTTTAGGACATACCAACATTGTCTCTTCGATAACCTTAAAGAAAACATGACGACAACATTAAATTTGGTATCAAAGATTATTATTTGGCAAACCTTGTCCTCATAAGGACATGTGAGCATGCATGAATTGTAAATTGGAATTGATTTATTAAATATACTAGGGTTTACAAAAAGAACAAAATTACCAATCATGTGGATCAAATACCCTTGAGCGTGCATGAACTGTGATTGCTTAATTGAATGAATCAAATTGTAACTGACCCACCTCTGTTCAAATTGGTCACTGTTATCTGACATAATTTATCACAGTTGACTGTCAGTAGAAACCACAATGTTCAGAATAAATCATGCAGTCTGTTGAACCAGGTGCTCAATGGACTTAACCATTTACTGTATAAACAGTTTCTCTGTGTAGCCCTCTGAGATGGTATCTCAAGTAGGATAACTGTGTGGGATCTCATCCTTGTCACGTGGGCGATTCATGTTTGTTACAATATATATCATGACGCAAGGAATCATGAAGCCTTTTGGCTTTCTAGTTTTTTCAGAAAATTATTTTAACCTTTAAGTGAATACACCTGCACCCAGAGGTTGATTTTATCAGTCTAATGAACGTTTGAGATGAACTGTGTGATTTAACTGTGCTTACTCTCACAGTAAAGTATTTTCTGTGGAATGCAAGTTTTATTGCCCTCAGGATATTCTTCAAGCTACAAGTCTTATGCAATTTTATGATTGCTCAGAGAATGAAGTGGAAATTGGTCAAATAAACTGTCAGATTCATGCCTGCTCTATTGCTTGCAATTAATTTGATCAGGGCAAAAAGCATCCAGTGACCAACAGCACGCAATGATCTCAGTCACTTTCATTGTATTACTTGCTGTCCTTGGTAATAACATAGATCTGTTCTATCAAAGTTATCAGGAGGGTAAGAAAAAAGAGCAATTTCAAAGGGATATATATAAATCTGCAATGCTTTTTACCACATTTTAGTCAAGAGTAATTTTGCCATGGATTATTATGAGTGATGGCTCTCTATTAAACTTACAAGGATGTTACGATTTTCTTGCAACTTCTTTTGTTTATATTTCTTACACCTCTGAAAACTTGCTCATTTGCTTTCAGAGGCAGAGATTTTCACAAAAAAAAGTCCCTTCATCCACAGCAAAATTAGTTTAAATTAAATATCCTTCAGAGAAAGACCCCGTCAAAGGAGAACAAAAGCGTGGGAACATCTTTATGAAATATGAAGCAGAAGTGTTTGACAAACATCTTTCCAAAGTTCTATGCAAACATATCTTATTCAAAAGTGTTACACACTTTTAAAAGTTAAAGAACATTGCTGTCATTTTATTTCAGTTAAATGTTGGTAGACTTAGGTTAGTTAAATTATGATGTCATATAACTCCTGATAGCACTAATTTAATATATTTCTTTGTTTTCTTTACTTATAATGTCCATAGATGAACAAACTTTTGTACACAGTATGTGTTGAATTACTGAAGTATATCATGTAATCACCAAATTATTAATACCTTGCTTTAAATGTTTGCAGAGATATTGAAACTATCTGACTAAATTGTGAGGAAAAGCAAAAACCTTTTAGTTACATGTGGTCATCCTGATTTTTTGTAAACTGTAAAAATTGTAATATCTTGGAAAGTAAACAGAATGTGTGGGTGAAAGTTGATGATTGTGTTCACCACATGTTAGTTAGTCATTTAACAGTACTATTTTATCATCAGATTTCTGAATTTTGTTCTCCTTGAAGAAAAGTTTAAAATTTCTAGTTTTGTGAGTAAATGTATTTTGCTTTTGTGTATGCATGCATTCATATCCATGGTAGTTTGTGAGTAATGCATTATAACTTACAGTACAGCAAACCCTTTCTTGTTAATGTCATATTATTCATTGATAAAATACAGACAATGATTATCTGTAAATTCAAGACGAACCCCTCTCCCTCATAGCTGACCTGTGATAATTTTTAGCTTGTTCCCACAGACTCACTCTTGCTCCACTGTTTGCTCCACCTATTTAGGCTGTCCGAGGAAATCACCTTTTTTCTGCATGGGAACACATCAAGCCTGAGCTTGATTAAGCCCCTCATTTCTGCTGGGGCTAGAGCAGCTTTGCCTGTGCTAAACTTAATGAGCCGTGAATAATTTTGCCGTAGGACGTAAACCTATACTAACATCTGCCCAAACCTGCTTGTTATTTAATAGTCCTCTTCCATTTTTGCGTAAAAGGTTAAGATGTCGTGCATAAACAGTGGCTCCATGGTTTACAGAAAGGACATGAAATCCTTGTAATCAAGATGTAGCCTGATTTGTTATGATTGATTCCATGCCAAAGGCGGGCAAGGAATCTTTGTGATGGTGATTCAGTGTATGTGCGTGCGTATGTGTGCATGTGTGTATGTATGTGTGTGAGACAAAATCTCATAAATGCTCTAGCTTTTGAAGGGAAAGTGCAAGGTGGGTCAAAGTTGGTGTGTTGATAGAACATATAAAGATCTCAGCTGGGATTGTTTTCGGTCAAGGTCATCTGAGATCACCATCAGGCAGAATGTGTACAAACTATTTTTGCAGTATCTCAGAAACGACAAGTTGCATCAGTTTCAAACTTGGTAGTATGTACTGCCTTCTAAGTAACTGAGATTGTGAGGGTATTCTTGTAGGTCAAAGGTCTTCTGGGATTATCAGAAGTCAATAATGTAAAAAAATGGTGAACACTCTATCTTTTGAAGGGAATGTGCTAGACAGTCCAAAGTCAGTGTGTGGGTAGTGTCGTGATAGTTGGGGGTGTTAGGGGTTTCCAGTCTTGGTGTGACTGCCCTAGCGATGTTTTACGCTGTTGACAACACATGAAAGTTCCAGATATAACTTACACAGAGCGAGAAAAATGTCAGAACAAAGGGAAGTCCAGAGAGCGAGAGGGTTCCTTTGATTATGATCAAACAGAGTTATTTATGTTGATTTGACTGGCACACACAAATTAAGTTGATGATGATTCAAGAAAGATCGATGAAAGAGTTACATGATGACAGAGAAAAACAGGAACAGAGAGAGTTTACAACGGTGACACAGGCCTACATAGCACACGAGAGAAGAGAGGGAGACGTTTACAGTTTGACAGCCAGATAGCCAGTGCTTGCCTTGTGGCTGACCCTTCGCTTCGTGGCTTCCTGGCCTAAGATGGTCACGAGGCAATGTTGACCAATCAAAGAGTCAATTATTGTCTATAACACCATATGTAAATGGTCGCTACCCGTGATCTACCAATCTTTCTAAGAACAGTGTCTACCTTTTCTATTGTTAAAGTATTGCCCTGTCTAATCTGACTGTCTGAGGGGAATAAAGAAAAGGTTAATAAACTCTAGTAAACACTGGAAGACTGAACTTTGTATGGGCCTTTTGAGTATGGTGGAGTAGAATGACCATCTCTATACAATGGTAGGACATTTAAAGATCTTGACTGGGATTGATTTTGGTGGATGCCAAAGGTCAGGCAGACTATAGACAAAACATATTTACTGTACCTCATGAACCGCACATTACACAAACTTTGAACTTGAAGGGTATGTAAGACTTTCTAAGTAAATGATATGAGGGTGTTTCAAGAAGTCAAAGGTCATGTGGGGTCATCAGAAGTCAAAAGGAAAAAATTGTAGACACACTTTTTACAAAGGGAAGCTAATTCCACACTTTAAAGTTGTTCTTTTGACATGCAGTATTTAAATATCATTATTGGGGTTGGTTTTGATGTAGACCATAGGTCACCTGAGATCCTTGAATACAAAATGTTAAGACCTTTGCTGGTGTTTCACTTTTCTGTCTTTTCTTATGGGTAGACGGTATTTGAGCTCTCTTCTGAGCAAAGACTAGCAATGCTTGCACATTCGGGAAGTTCCAATTTGAAAACGTTTACCTGTCAGTTAGATTATAAAGTGTGGTTGCTGTACTAATTTCACAAGTCTTTGACTTATAGTGATGAAACTTCATTTATGCATCTTCAACAGGCATTGTGCTGGTTTCTGATAAAATATGTCTGTGTTTGCAGAGTTAATATTATGTTATTATGTAATATATTATGTTGTATATGTTATATTATTAACAAAAAGAACAACATCAACAATGAAATCAACAGGATCGCCTGTGTGCTGGGGATTTCGTGAAATCAGTAACAATCACTAAATCAGTGTAGTAAGCCTTCTATTTTGAAACCACCTGCGATTGTCTGCAAGGAAAATAGTTCGCTGGCTAAAGCTGGTACCTCCTGCACTGAAGCAGCAGGTAATATACACTACATACTTCAGGGGAAAAATAAAAGGACATTTTCTTGAAGTGGGGACCTTCCCCCAGGCCCATAAGCAGTACTGGAGCAGTCTCGTTTGTTGACTCTTTGCTTTTGATAAAAACAAGTTTCTGAACTAGCTATGTAGGTAGATAGCCCTACTAGGAGTCACTCGTTCATACTTGTGGTTTTCTCTTCAGCGCTTCATTGGTACGTGTGAAGCAAGACCGAGTATATAGGAATGCACTGTTAGTTGCCATTTCTTTCCCACCTGTTCATGCGGAAAACATATGATCAACCTTACTTGCAACACAGAATTTTTTGAAAGGAATGTTGTTAAAATACAAATGCACCTCATGAGTCAGTTCTTTATGTCTCAGTGGATTGTGCTTCCAAGGAGGTTTATCATGATGTGTGAGAGTTAGAGGAGAAGGAAACCCTGGAAATATATTAATAAAAAGGAAGCAGGAGTGTTTAATCAGTCTTCCCAAAGTTTCACTCAAAAATATTGTTTCCCATCCAAGTTTACACATTTTTGAACACCAGAGAAGGGTGCTGCCATTTTTGCCTAAGTTGACTGTAAATCCGCTTGAGGTAAGTCAAATTATGGTGTCACATATCCACTGATAGCAGGAATTTTAAGTCCTTGTTTTCTTACCTTTAAGTTCCATAAATCCACACACTCTTGTACACATTTTGAGTTGAATTACTGAGGTGTATCATACAATAATCAAATTATTAAAACTCTGATTTGAATCTATGAATTACTGTTAAAAAATATTGACAATGAAAAACAAAAGCTTTTCAATCATATGAGGTTTGGTTATGTCATCACATTCTCAGAATGGCAGCTTCCTGTTACATTTCTATGGACATCCATATTGCAATATCTTCATGGAAAGTAAACAACATGTTTAAAAGAAATTTGATGCAGTTGTTCACCATATGTTAGTCTTTCATTTAACATTGTCAAAAGTCCTGACTATTTTCCTCCTTTTAAACCTGTGGGTAAGGAACAAAAGTGGAAGTGGTATAATCAGCCCCGTGTTTGTCCAGCTTCATGTTGGTTTAGATGTCATATCTTTTACTCATGTATCCAAACCAGTATCAAAAAGTATCACGGCAGAGATTGCTGCATCCCTAATTTGTGTGTTTACTATTACTAAGCTCTTGGGACAAGTTTGACTGTGTCTACTTGGACTTTGATAAGAAAGACCTCATCTTATGTGCAAGTGTGAATTGGTATGACCGTTCCCTTCAGGAGAGGGCAGGGGAGGCGACCTTTTTTACACTGTGTACATGCCACAAGACAAGCCACTTAGAAAATTATCTGTTACTTTGGTAGCTTGTTCTGTGCATTTGTTTTCAAGATGAACAACAAATCCACCATTGTTGAATCTCTTCTCCTTTACTAAGCTACCACCTTAGGGGGTAGCTTTGTCGGCTTTAAAGAATACCCAGTATGCATGTTAAGGTTATCAGGATAAGTCTGTACACAAATGATGTGGAAGCAGATGCTGCTATTTTTCAACAAACTGTCTCTTATTCTTCCATCTTTTGGGGCCCTCAGTTGAATCTGGTTGATTTTTATAATACATGGAGTGCACATTTTATGACTTTCAAGTAATGCTTGCTAAGAATTCATGAATTCATAAGTGCGTAGTATTATTTTGTCTGTTATAAAATTAGTCACATCATTTGCAAGCCCCTGGGAACCAGGAAATCATTAGTACTTGTTTGTAATTATGTTTTACCTTTCCAATGATACTAAGAAAGTGTCTGATTGCTAATCATCCAGGAAGTATTTATTGTGTTGTAGAAAGAAACAAACTGCAAATGTTGAAAAATTTGGTCATCATTGTGGCAAAGTATATGCTGTAAATCTTTTCTAGTGCATAGACCTGATCTTGTCGCTGCTGGTTTCTAAAATCTCCTCAGTTCTGGTCATCCAGTCAGTGATTCACTGATTATGTGATCTTGGCTCTCTGTACCTTGAATTGGGGGAATAATGTCAGATGCTCTGATAGGGGAGATCTAGGCTGTGTGCCCATTTAAAGAGTGAATAATTTAAGACCATATGATAATGAGATATAAGGGCATGCCCAATGTATACATCCGACTCTTTAGATGTTCCCTCAAAGAATTTTAAATTTCTCGTTACTTTGTTATGTAATTTAGTGTTCAGTTTCCTACCCTCTAGCTTTGCAATTTTGTTTGTAGAAAGGACAATTTGCAAATTGTTTGATGAGCACAATGTATCAATTGAAGTAATGAATATTTCATTGCTGTTCTATGTTAGAACATTGTCATGTGTGCTATTGCATTTTTGCTGCAAATTTTGAGTATATTTTTCAGGTCGTTATGAATATTGTAAAAGGGAGTGATGTCACCTTGCGTTGTCTGGCATATGAAAGCAGTAACACTGACAAACAGGTTTATCCAACAGCCATTCTTATGGCTGTACAAACAGTTCCAGATAAGATATTCTTGTCAACATCAGTGAAAAATTTTTGATTCACATCTTAGACATATACCTAACCCCTTGCTTCACTAATGCATTTAGTTAAACCTTTCTCACAGTATACTTGAAATCAATTCTGATAGTACACCTTTTAACATAGCTCTGCCCTTGTTTTTCATTTACTCAGACTTGAAGCAATGTTTTTGATTCCTTGCCGCAGGCAAAAGGAAATCTATGCAGTCCTGATGTCGTGTGTGCGTGTGTGTGTGTGACGCTTGTTGCAAACACAATATCTCAAGAAAGGTAACCATGACTGATCTCATACTTGCTCTGTGGGCTGGTCATAGTAAGTAGATGATCCCTATTGTTTTAGGTGGAGGTCAAACGTCATTTGAGGTCACCAGAGGTCAAACTGAAAAACCTTGTAAACATGATATCTCAAGAACAGTAACTGTGACTGATGTCATACTTGGTGTGTGAGTTGGTCATATTAAGTAGATGATCCCTATTGTTTTTGGTGGAGGTCAAATGTCATTTGAGGTCACCAAAGATCAAATTGTAAAAGCTTTTTAAACACAGTATCTCCAGAACAGTAACTGTGACTGACATCACACTTAGTGTGTGGGCTGGTCATATCAAGTAGATGATCCATATTGTTTTTTGTGGAGGTCAAAGGTCATTTGAGGTCACCAGAGGTCAAACTGTTAAAACCTTCTTAACACAATATCTCCAGAAGAATATCTAGGACTGATGTTATACTTAGTGTGTGGGTTGTTCATATTGCGTAGATGATACCTTTTGTTTTTGGTCCAGGTCAAAGGTCATTTGAGGTCATCAGAGGTCAAATTGTGAATACGTTTTAAACACATTATCTCCAGAAGGGTAACTGTGACTGATGTCATACTTGTTGTGTGAATTGTATATAGTCAGCAGAATACTCCCTTTGATTTTGGTGGAAGTCAAAGGTCATTTGAAGTCACCAAAGGTCAAACTGTGAAAACCTCGTAAACACAATATCTCCAAGAGGGTAACTGTGACTGATGTCATACTTAGTGTGTTGCTTGGTCATACTGATTAGATGATCTGTATCATCTTTGGTGAGGGGCAAAGGTCATTTGAGGTCACCAGAGGTCAAACTGTAAAAACCTTGAAAGCACAAATCTCCAGAAGAGTAACCATGACTTATGTAATACTTGGTCTGTTCCTTGGTAATAATGAGATCTCTATTGCTTTGGTTGAGGTCAAGGGTCATTTGAGGTCACCAGAGGTCAAACTGTAAAAATGTGTAAACACAATATCTCCAGGAGTCTAACCTTGACTGATGTCTTACTTGGTGTGTAGATTGTATATACTAAGTAGAAGACTCCTTTTGTTTGTGGTGGAGGTCAAAGGTTGTTTGAGGTCACACTAGGTCAAACCTTGCTAATGCATTAACTCCAGAAGGGTAATGTTGACTGATGTCTTACATGATGTGTGGTTTGGCCATACTGGGTAGATGATCACTATTGCTTTAGGTGGACGTCAAATGTCATGGTCATTTCAGGTCACCAAAATAAAGGTCATTTTGTGTTAAAGGCTTGTGCTGCATCAAGAACAACAACTGCAGTTGATCTTATACTTTTTATGTGGATAATTCATGTTTGTTATAATATAACCATGTAGCAAGGAACCACAAAGCCTTTTGGCCTTCTGGTTCAAATTGTGTCTTGGATTCTCACCTCTTGCAAAAGTCTAAGGAACGTAAAGCTTGAGTACTCTTGTGTTTTCTTTCTGTTAGGAAGTATATGAAGTCATTTTGTAGTTTGTTTTGTTAACTTAATTTATGTTAGTGACACCTGTTAGGTCTTGCTGTGTTTTATTTGCAACCAATTTGGTCCTGGGACAGATTGAGATCCACACTCAGTGTGCCCTGTGTGCTGCTCTTGCATGCAAGCAAATCCGTATGAGTGGTGCATGTCCTTTTCACACCCTCTGTGTTTGAAAATTCATTCCTGCCTGCAGAGCTGGAGGAAATGGCTTACAGAGTGGCTGGAGATGGTCCCTGATGCCTCTGTATTGCCTCCAGAACCTACTCGGGGTTGCAAGTATGTTGTGGAAGACAAAGGCTAAGGGAAGGCTCTGGACTTTGGGCTCTGGCGCCTTGGCGACTGGAATCCATGGCTGAGGGATGGAGTTCTGTCCTATGGGACGTAGAGTAGGCCCACAGGATCCCAACTTTCTCCAGGCTACCATGGATGTGAACATTCTGTGGAGCAACCTGCTTTTGAAGGCCCAGAGAGGTGAGAGGTTTGACAGCTGGCTCCAGGACCTAGCTCCGAGAGATCTGGCTCCATGGAGTCTGGATCCCATTGGAAACTGGGGTAAAGGTGGTGTCATGTTCCCATTTGTGGGATCTTTGGCTTTGACTGAATCCATTGAATCCTCAGATTGTCAGGACTTTCAGAGGGGGAGCCAGTGCACCCCAGAGGCAAGCAGTTCCTCCTGGAGTTGTGAGCATAGCAATGCTCACCATGATCAGTTATCATAGATCCCTCTTTGATATGACTCCACTCTTCCAGGTGTCTTAGCTGGGGTTTTGATTCTTTGGAACCAAATCACTCATGGAGTGCCATTGGGACACAAGAGGAACTAATCTTTCAACATCCATCTTGGATACATCCTGGCCCCAGTTGTGGAGATCTCTATTTCCAAACTAGGCTATGAGGTTCCTACTCATAGCTAGGCAGGACTTTCAGATTGCTGTCTGCTACAAATGAGGAGGTGGTCTCATGTCCAACTGAATATCCTGTTAATGAGCATTGTCTCAAATGACTGGAAACCTTAGCATGGAAGCAACTCTGGTCAGTGTTTTCTATCCTGCAGGGACATGCATTCAAGGTTCCTGAGGATCACTGGGAGACATTATGGATGAGATCTGAAGCACTTTGAGGTCTACGCAAGGTCCAGCCTCAGGGATGATTAGAGACATCCTGTGGAAGAGAGGAGAACAGTACTGGGTTTATCAGGCAGATCTTGCTGCCCGAGTCGGTCTCAAATTCTCCTTGGTATTCCTCCTAGCAGCAGAGTCTCTAAGGAGAGCTGGTACCCTATTACCCAACAACAAGGTGCAGTTCTTGGTGGCAGACATAGGAATGTAGTGGGACCTCTGTCACGGCTTGTTTACCATGAATTTGCCCTGGTATCACTGAATTCCATGCTCTGAGGCCAGGAGCACGTTTCTACAATGGTGAATTCTTAGACAAGTTGGTAAATGAGGTTAAATAGCATGAAACTACTGCTGCAGTGTCCTTCACGGCTGCAACAATAGTTGCCCAAATTGGAGCTCGGCCCACCGATGTGACTTTCCGAGGGAAGTTGCGGCTCAGAACATGCAAATGACGACAAGATAGAACATGTTTGTTATATCCTCAGTTGGTTTTAATATAGCACTTGGTGCAGCTCAACACCAACCAGGAAGAATAATGCAAAGGAAACAGCCTTTTGAATACAATCAATTTATTACTGGCACCCCCTCCACCAACAAATCTTGGATAAGTAGTTGAACCACCTCCTCATAAAGAAAGGCGTAGTAAGGGTGACCGAAGAGTACGAGCCCTTCCAGTTGTCTTTCTTCATTGCAGCCCCCAAAAAAAAGGTACCTGGACTTGAATCCTTCTGTCTCTTGACATCTTCAAGGGTGTTCACCTGGGTCGTGGGATAGTGGTTGTGGGGCTGCTCTGCTGTGGGGCTGTGGTGCTTCGATGCTGTTGTGTGCTGCTTTTCGTGTAACTGTATTGTTAAATAGTCCTCAGGGACTCACACTCTCTTGCTGAAGCCAACTTTGGAGCAACAATCTCACCCTCCACATTGAACAACTAACACAAGTCCCACTTAGGCACTGGTCTTTCTAGCAGCATGTCTGGACTTACATCTGAACAAAGGCATGGTGCCTTTAAATGAGCGGTTTCACAGCTTCTTCATGCTCCTTGAAGCCCCTTGGGAAGTTGACTCAGAGTCCTGTTCCCACTTACCAGAGTAGTAGATGTTGTACCCCTGTGCTATCTCTCCCTGAGAGCACTACAGCTTCATCTGATGTCCCATTGCCTACCAGTGTCAAGGGACCTACTGGTCCCTCTCCTGATCATCAGGAGTTGTTTACCCACCTTCTGTGGTGGTTGAAAGACTCAATTCTTCTGGAGGGGATGTCCTTTGGGATGCAGCACCCCAGTATGAGCATTACTATAAATGCCTTGCTCAGTGACCGGGGATCACAATTGTGAGATCATGTGCAGGGCATGAGCCTCATGGTCTTTTTGGAAAATTAATGCTACAGTCATAGCCTACATCAACAGACATTACTGGACCTGATCCTCACAGGTCTATCCGTAGAAGTGGTTCTTCTGTGGTTTTGCCAGTGCCAAGTTTTGACGTGGGCATCTTACATAGCAGGGAAGGACAATCTACTGGCCTATGCGTTGGCCAGCTGATGTGATTCTGGGAGTGGGGCCTAGATCGGAGTTAGGCGAAATGGTTGTTTCAGCAGTTAGGGTGCCCAAACTTGCGTCTAATCACTTCAGCAGAGAATATAAAGAGTAAAGCTTACTGTCTTCTACTAGAGGATCTTCCACTGGAGGGCCTGGGCTGTGGATGCACTGTCACTGTCCTGGGATGGCTTGAACACTTACGTGTTCCTCCCATTCACAATAGTCTATGGAGTTCTGTTCAGAATAAGAACATCCAGGGCTTGTTTGTTGTTTGTGACCCACAGTGGCCCCTGGCAACCATGGTTTCCCCTACTGCACCTGTTGGTGGATCTTCCTGTAGAGTTCCTCCCTTCCTGACCTGGTCTCCCAGGACAGGGGCAGGTTGTGGCACCTAAGGATTTAGGACCTTCCCTTGACAGTTTGGAGACTGTGAGAAATTCGATCAGAGCACAGGGAATTCCTGAAAAGGTTGTGTATGTGAGGATACCCACTTTCCTCCACACTTGCAGTTCTAGACTTGTCAAAAATTGTGAATGGTGCCCGGACTACAAGACTTCTTCCAACCAAGGCGTCCATGGTTCAAGATTCCAAGTTCTTGATGGACCTGCTTGATGGCAAACAGTTTAATACCATCAAGAACTACTGCTCTGCCAGTGCAGTTATCCACCATTGCTTCCCTGGCGGGTTGATGGTAGGTTTGAGCAGGGTCGTTTCCCAGCTGCGGGTTGATGGTGGGTTTGAACAGGGTCGTTTCCCAGCTGCCCTAGGGGGATGGTGAGTACTAGGCCAGTGGTGCATCAGCTAGTGCCAGCGTTGTCTTTCAACATGCTCTTGCATAAGATTCATATGAGCCTATAGATTCTTGCCTCTTGGAGTATTTAATGCCTAACTCTTTGTTCCATGTAGCTATAGTGTTGGCAAGATGGAAGAGCTGTCTTCAGGCTGTATCTGTCAAGCCAAGTTACTTGAGGGTTGTGAACCATGAGGTTCACATGTTTCCCAATGATAACTTTGACACCAAGACCCAGACACCTACTTTCTTGTTGGACGATGTCTACATTCCTGAGATTATCTCGCCATCCTTGTTCAATGAGGATTGGAAGTGGTGTTCAGTCAGGGCAGTGAAATGGTATCTGCACTGGACAAAGACATTTGCTCCTCCTGCAGATTTTTCATCCTCTTCAGATGGCAGCACACCACAGCCTCATGAAAAACCATTTTGCACTGACTGACTGAGGATATTTACGCCAAATTCCCAAGGATGAGTCAGGGCTCATAAGGTGCCTGGACAAGCTACGTGAAAGGTGCAGGTGTGGTGGATACAAGGGGCAGATGCCTTTGGGACCTCAGCACACATCCCCCTCTTCCATGTGGTGAGTGTTAAAGGTTTTTGTAGCATCACTTACCCATTTTTGTTGAGGCCCTTGGGGGCAAGCCTAGGTTTAGAGGGCATGGTGTCAGAAATGATTTTGAGTACACTTTGAGCAGGGTCAAATTAAATGCAGTAGTGGAGCAACTGGTAAGTACAGTCACCTGTGAATACCTACACCAGCAAGTTCTGCTGATTTATCAAAAACTGAACAGAATTTCAACCAGTTTGATTCATTCCTCTATCAAGAGATAGAGATTTATTGCTGAAATGACAAATTATAGATAATTTCTTTCATTTGGAGTCTAAATGTATACACACTCAACACGATTCATGGCTTTCTTAATACTAAATATAAACCTTGCAGGTAGAAGTAGTACTTTGGTATCATGTGAAAGGGATCTTTCTTCCACCAAAATGATGATGGAAAGCAATGTCTTCTTTTGTTAATTTCGCCTTAACACAAGAAAAATACGTCACTGTAAATATTTAACACAAAAACATGTCATCACATCATTTTTCTCCTCTTTTGAAGCAAATACATACAAGAGATTGTGTCTTTTTCTTATTTGAGTGGGTTCTTTCTAAATCACAAGTCGTACTCAAAAATCTGATAAAAGAAGATCACTATTGAACTCAAAATTATAGTAAAACCCTGTAAAGCTGCTTAGGTCCACAATCCTGTTTTTTTCTTCATAGAGGGGGCCATTGCAATATTGAAATAAGAAAGAAAATACACCATGTTGTCCTTTGCAGAAAGTAGATCAATCAATGCAGCAAGCTCAAGAACGCTTTGAGTTCTTCTTAGATTGTCAATGTACAATTTGAAGATGAATATACTTGTCCTGTGCCAAGTAGCGAACATATAATAGGGCTAGAATATTCGCTGTGCATAGTGATTGTTCAAAGGTGTATTCTTGATTAGCCAGGGATTATGTGATGTAGTTTTGTGCATATATTACAGGACATATATATCAGTCTTACTCTGCAGTATGTAGTTAACATAGAATGGATGTATATGTCCAATGCAGTTAACTGGTTACAATTGTCAATGCACTGATTCTGAAGCACAATTGAATAAAAATACCTTAGTTTGAAGTATGGGTATAGAAGGCTGGTAGGATAAACTTGTGTAAACTCTTTTTCTTTTTCTTAATCACAAGCTGCTTAAAAGCATGCACAGTGTAGTCTTTTAAATTGTATCATACTTCAAATTGATTGTTGTCAGTCAAGTCTCAAATGGGGCCTTTTGGTGTCGGCTAA
The DNA here is from genome assembly GCA_021234535.1 of Stichopus chloronotus. NCBI lineage: Eukaryota > Metazoa > Echinodermata > Holothuroidea > Aspidochirotida > Stichopodidae > Stichopus > Stichopus chloronotus. The sequence goes on from CM037829.1 coordinate 24,436,068, forward strand.
GGACAGATTGTCTTGATTGTGGTGGTGGGGTAGCCAGCAATAAGTGTCTACACTCAGGTTCACAGAGCTTGTTAAAAGAATATTCTACTAACAAGTTACAGGATTTTTAATTGAAAGAGATTATTCTTTAACTGCAGGAACTTCAAACCCCACACCAGTGCCTAGTTCATAACTCAAGATATTAATGTTTGAAGGAAATCCTCTGGTCCAGAAAGATTTTCAGTTGCCTTAAGGTTATAAACTATGTAGTAACACCAGCAAATTATGCAAGAAGTCTTTGTTGTTTTTTAAATATTAGTTCTTTTGTTACCTTGAAATTTGACACCAGTGAAAACTTTAATTTGGAACATTGTAAAAAGACTTTCAAATACTGTAGACATAATGGTCACATCCCTTTAAGTTCCATAATTTAAAGACAATCAAGGTCTTACGACACTTAAGATTATCAAGAAATGCAAAGACTGTTCAAGTAAGTTGGGTCTGTGTGACATCACAGATTTCATGTAATACAAGGTACCACTTTGATGTAAATATTTTTTCAGAATACCTTTCAAGTGTCACATGGTATTGAAATATGAGTTTCGCCAATGAAGAGGGACTTATTCCCTAATTTTTAGCTCATAACAACCAGCTGATGTGAGCTTTTGTAATTGTGTGGCATCTGTCAGTCTATCTGTCCAAGAAACCATACGTGTATCTATTCGCCGATCCTTTCACAAATTGTCACAATTGCATCGCCTCCGTCATGTTTTCAAGGATTTGTATGAAATTTGGACACAAGTGTTCAGTGTTCGAGGTGGTTGGCCATTTGGTATGTTTAAAAATTTCTTCTTTTAAGGTTGCATGTCGATCCTATGGCCACTTTTTAAATTTGCCAATTATTCTGCAAACTTTTTCACCTTAGTATTAAAGTGTCCCTTGAAGATGTCCTAAAACATCTCAAATATTTCTTTCATGAATGAAGGATAATTGACTAATGGGGTAATTCAATCTTTTGTGACGTACATTTTAAGGTGTATAGATGATAGATGTTTCATAAAATCCAGTTAGTCTTCCCAAACTTGTCAACTTGGTGTCAAGTTTTCATCACATAAGACTTCTAGTGACAGATCATTTTCAAAGTGCATTGGTTCCCATGTGTCATGTACAAATTAACATTTATGACCGAGTAGTAATTGATTTATTTTGGTTTTGGAAAATTTGTTACGTCTCTTTTCCAAATTAGTACTAATTTATATACCCACATCCAGTACAAACCAGGGAGTAAAATGTTAAAAATCAACAGTTTACATAATTATGGATGTGAAACTTAAGTAGTAATGCCAATAACAACCATTATTTATTTGGTAGTTCCCATTAAAATTATCACAAATTGATCGATAAAGTTCAACTTTTGCTCTGTTGGAGCTCAGTTGATGAAATTTTGCAAATTGTGCACTTCTACAAATTCTTTTGTACATTGTTGATGATTTAAATGATACTCTGTTAGTGGTTCCTATATGGCATAATGATATTGTGCCTTCAGGGTGTTCTGTTATGATCTTCTGCACCATTGGTGCTCTAGTTGTGAAATGTTTATCTTCTTCAGTGTCCAATTCCTATGAGGTTCTGAAGTTTTTTTCTTACAAGTTATAAAAACACTGTTGAAGTTGCAATGTTTAAAGTTACATATCGCTATGATTGTTTTTATCATAATTATGCATTGGTCACCTCAGATAAAGCTAATCATATCTCTGCTTCATACAGAATTTCGACACTTTTCGTCCATTTCTGACGGTGTGGTAGTTACCATGGACCTCAACTCGGGTGAACTGCTGTGGGACATGACGTATGGTTCTCCTGTGGTTGGGATGTACCAGCTTCAGGGAGAAGGCTTGCACAAACTTCCATTCACCAGCATAGCACCAGAGACCCTCAACCATTTGCTCGACAGTGGTGACTTCCCACTGTGGAGAGACAGACTGCTGGGTTATGACAAGGAATCACATCTCATGTGAGAATTTTTGTTTTAAACAAAAATCAGAGAAAGATTGTATATCTGAATGATGAGTATGTATATTGATTTAACTGCATGTACTTGCACAGACATATAGTCCTTTGCTGAATTGAAAAGTGCAAATTTGCATTTACAAAAATGACATACCAAGATGGTGACTTGTACTGTCATAGGTGAAATAGAATAACTGTTACAAGCTTTCTCAATCATACTGTTTAAGAAACACAGAGATGGGAATAGATGAATGTGTTTTGTCCACATACAAGGTGTAAATTTGTCATTGTGCAACAACACACAAGAATTTTGTATCACATTTTGATGATATTCATGTGAAATTGTGTGCTGTAACAATGATTTCATTTGATGTTACCAATGGTGATACTACTGATATTTTCATAGGTTGTCTTTTGTGTTCTCTGCCTGCAGTGCAACCTTGTACATCGGTGAATATAAACATGGTGTATTTGCATTTCCGGCGGTAGTGGAGGAAGACACTGTCCCTGTCATCGTAAGAGAATTATTTAGATTCAGTTTTATGAGCTCACATCAGATAACTGGTGTGAGCTGTTGTCATGGAGCTTGTCTGTCTATCTATCTGTCTGTCTATTTGCTTATCTGTCTATCTGTCTATCTATCAGTCTATCTGTCTGTCTGCCTGTCCATTCGTCTGTTTGTCCATCTGTCTGTCTCTGTCTGTCTGTCTCTGTCTGTCTGTCCGTCCATCCATCCATTTGTCCACAATTGTTCAAAATGATCCTCCATCATGCTTTCATAGGTGTATGAAAATTGGGCACAATGTTCCATAGGTGATGGGCCATATGGGATTTTCAACAAGTTTTGATCCAAGGTCCCATGTGGGTCCTATGGCTCATTTTATGAGATTCTGCAAAATGCTTCTCTTCCCAGAGAACCTCCTGTACAATGTTGATGGTTTGTCACAATGAAACACTGTTATTGCTACTTTTTCAGGGTATTCAGGGATTTTTAGTCCAATGCCCCGTGTAGGCCCTATTGCCCATTTTATGAAATTTTGTTTGAAATGCTGCTTCTCACACATGCTTTTATACATTTATATTTACCTTATACACAATGTTCCTTGGGTGGTAGTCCATGTGTGGTTATCAGAAACTTTCAGTCCAAGGTCCCATGTGGACACTGTGGTCCATTTTACGAAAGTCTGCAAAGTGCGTTTCCTTGTACCTACATACTCTATTGTACAATGTTGATGGTTTGTCATACTGAACTGATACTCTGTTAATGGTTATCTTAGGGTGTTCATGAATTTGTTGTCTATGGTTCTATGTGGGTCCCTATGACCCATTTTATGAAACTCTGGAAAATGCAACTCCTTTTACTAAATTGCCCCTTTAAACTGGCATACCACATCTCAAAGATCCCTATCATGCTTGAATGATAACTTAGTGATGGGAAGGAGTCAGTTGGTGCACTTACTGAAACTCTATATTGCCCTCAGGTATGTTGAACAGTATATGGACAATAAAGAGGCACCTTTGAGGCACCATTGTTTTGTCATACCTGTCAATTTTGTGTCAAGTTTCCTTAACATGAATAAGGCTTCTAATGAAGATTGATGGTCAAACTAAGAGGGTCGCCATGATATGTCACCTACAAATGACCACTAATGAGTGAGAAGTTAATCATTTAAAGTGGTTTTGGAAAACTTGTGACCATTCTTTTTTGTACATTAGTATTAATTCATAAACCTCCCTTCAGTAAAAACCATGCAGAAAAATAAAAACTAACAGTTTTCATGATTATTGGATGTGAATAGTGATGCTAATTATATGCATTGTTATTTAGTAGTACCCTCACAATATGACAAAGCTATTAATAAAGTTCAAACTTCTGCATTGTTGGTGTTTATGAACTTCTGCAAGTTGTGCAGTCCTACAGATTCTCTTACAATGATGATGATTTGCTATAATGATAGTTGTTCCTATGCTTTGACTTAATGATATGTAAATGGTACCTCCAGGGTGTTCATGTGTGAGTGTCTGCACCCTTGGTGCTCTAGTTTTTCCTTGACGACAGTGACAATTTTGCAGTAGTAATTCAGTGTGTCTGTGTGTATACGTGTACATTTGTGTGTGCGCAACAAAATCTTGTGAGTGCTTCAGCTTTTGAAGTGCAGGGTGGGTCAAAGTCAGTTTGTAGGTAGATTGTACAAAGACCTTGGCGGGGATTGTATCTGGTGTGGGTCAAAGGTCACAGGTGGTCACCAGCAGGTAGAATGTATGCAAACTATGCTTGCGGTATCTCAGGAATGACATGTTGAATCAACTCCTACCCAGGGATCAGCAATTTAGAAAGACATACATCATTAATGTATGCTCATCCTATTAGATTTGTGTGGTAAGAGTTTCAATTTATAAGGAGTGAACAAGGCTTACTTATACCCTTTGCTTTTGTGGATATATCTAAATCTAGTGGGTTTTTGGTTTTGATGATAATCGTAACATTTGTAATCATGCATATGTGTGTGTGTATGTATGCGTGTATGCGTGCGTGTGCGTGGTTATGTGTATGTGAGTGTGTATGTATGTATGTCCGTGACGCCCTACCTTGTAAACACGATATCTCAAGAAGGAAAGTTTGGACAGATCTCATATTTAGTATGTAGGTGTACCATATTCAGAAGAAGAACTCTAGTGTTTTTGGTGGAGGTCAAAGGTCATTTGAGGTTAACAGGGGTCAAAATGTGAAAACCTTGTAAACACGATATCTCAAGAAGGGAACTTTGTAGAGATTTCATATTTGGTGTGTAGGTGTACCACATTGAATAGAAGAACCCTATTGTTTTTTGTGGAGGTCAAATATCATTTGGGATCAACAGGGGTCAAATTGAAGACCTTGTAAACACGATATCTCAAGAAATGAAGCATGTAGAGATCTCATATTTGGAATGTAGGTTTACCACATTGAGTAGAGGAACCCTATCATTTTTGGTGGAGGTCAAAGTTCATTTGGGGTCAACAGGGGTCAAATTGTGAAAACCTTGAAAACACGATATCTGAAGAAGGGAAGCTTGAACAGATGTCATATGAAGTGTGTAGGTGTATCTTATTGAGTACAAAAATGCTATTATTTTAATGGAGGTCAACGGTCACTTGAGGTCAACAAGACTTGGGACCCCCTCTGTAGCCTAACATATAAACATACACACTGTGATAGAGCCTAGCCAATACATGTATTTCTAACTGTTGTGCTTTACACTAACAGTAGAGGAACAGACTAGACTAGTACTACCAGGAAGTAAACTTTGATCCAAGTTGCTTGAAAATGTGCTTTGTGTTGCCTGATATATTGCTAAGCTTATATTGGGTCATCAGGAACAAGATGGCATATTTTACACTAAAACTTTTTACATTCAACTTAAAAGTAGTGTGGAGAATGTTTCACCACATATAACAGTGTTACGACAAACTAACAACTCAACAACTCCAAGAATCTGAGACCAAGCTCAATCATATTGGCTCATATTTACAGGGGTGGGTTGAAAGAACTCTATGGCACTCCTAAATGTTATACTTTCAATGACCTTATCTCTTAGATCCTTTTAGGCCTACTCAAAGGCAGAGTACACACATGAAACTGAACACATTCATAGACATTTTTTGCAAATTTATTCTCATTTAAAGATCTTTGAGAAATTGACACTGTTTACTCTGACATTTGCATGCGCTGCACCTCCCTACAGATTGCAGGTGTATCTCATTGAGTGTACAAAGTTCCATTGTCTTTGGTGAATGTCAAAGATCATTTGCAGTCAACAGGGTCACGGTATGGAATTCTTGTAGACATGCTATCTCAAGAAGGGAAGCTAAGACAGATGTCATATTCAATTATTAGTTGTACTTCTTTGAGCACAAGACCCAATTGGTCTTTAATGGAGGTAAAAGGTCATTCAGTGTTAACAAGGGTCAAAGTGTGAACACGTAGATATGATCTCAAGAAAGGAAGCTTGTGCAGATCTCATATTTCATATAAAGCATATGTAGCTTAATGTGACACACACTAATGCTATTATATCAGATTCAGAAAAAAAATTCTCTTAAACAGATCATCGAAACCAGAATGCATTTCTGCATTCTGGTTAACTAACCTTTTCTCGAGCCTACAGATTTCACGGTAACGATGGTAGCATGTTGTTACGGTGAAGTGCCACCAACGGAGAATCGTCACTGACAAGAAAAAGCTAAACTTCATACTTTAAACCGAGTTTTACAAATCATTGTAACTCAAACTACACCAACCCATGTCAAATGGGTGATCCTAAAATAAACAAATACTTGTGAAGTGAACCACAAAATGACAGTTTCAAGACTGAAAAAACTTGATGAAATAAGGCTAAGAGAGTAAAATGAAAAATCCCTTCAAAGTATGCTATCATACTGCGTTTATGGTCGGTGACCATGTGCATGTCTCAGGCTAGCTTTTAGCAGTTGTGCCACATGAGTTGGCTCGGGCATGGTATCCAGGAGCATCATTTTTTATCCTGCAGTGCAGAAAGCAGACATAATTCTGAACTATCAGTTCTGTAGGAAAAACACAGGTTTGCAATGACCGCCATAATATTACAGTAGTATATGTATCTGCAATACTTGCACACTGCACATCGCTTATGATCGATGCCTTACTATACATCATTAATTGCTGTGGCTTTGAAGAAGAAAAAGAATAACTCAGTCAGTTTAAAAAAATCCAGGAAATGGTCATTCAATGAAGATTTCGAGATTGAAAGGGGTCCTGGTTGTGAGGATACTGTCGCATGCATCCGATGCAGGATTTGCAGAGAAAATTTTGAGTGAGTATAACGTTAGGCCTAATATCGTTTTTCTGAACTCGGCCTAACGTAAGGCCTAACAAAGTTGTAATATCGACGGTTGAGTGATGTTTGCCAACTATCAATGTTGAGTTTAGGCCTGTTTTGATTTCTACTGTACTGATGTCCGCTGTTACTGTAGCGCAATGTTAAGGTAGTTTACACTGTAAACACGGTCTAACCATAGGATGTATACAAATTATTGTGAATAGTATATGTGACTGCACAGAACCTGATTGTGGTAGGCTAAGCCTATGTGAGTTTTGTGTGGGTTTTTGGTTGGTGTTTTTGTGTTTTGATTAGATTTTTACAGGGCATCCTATGGGACTTTTGCCCTCCCTTTTCTTTGATCTTTTTATGGTGATATTACAACAGACCTTTGTGCTCTGTCTAAAACTAAACAGAACACTGATTTGTACATGAGAAATAACTACAAAATAAAAAGAGACTGTACTTACCTGAATGAATTCACTTACCAATCAAACCAAATATTTTTACGACTGCAAATCCTTACAAACATGGCTATGTAATTTGGATTTTTTTTTTTATAAATTGACAGGGCTATAAGGAGAGAAGCAGCTTCAAGAGGCATCAGTGGCCCTCCGTTGGACGCAATCATAAAGTATGTGGATGGCATCACGTATGTACATAAAGGCAATGTTGAAAAGCACATACATAGCAGTTCCCTTCACATTTGGTCAAAGTCAAAATTTTGTCATCACTCCAGAGATGGAAGTAGAAGTGGAAGTTCACATTGTCCAAGTGGTGTCACAAATGAAAGCAGTCAGTCTACCAGGAACACAAAACTCACTGAATTTGTTACAGATGGTTTGCACAGGAACTATACTACCAATTTACCACTGCATTGAACATTGGCACTGGCAGAAAAGCCTTTCACAGATTTTACTGTGATTATTTCCTTGCAAAAAAGAAATGGTCTTCGATTCACAGCAGGCAAGGATGATGCAGACAAGAGATGATGTTCCATGTTTGTAAAATACTTAACAGAGGTGGTAGGAGATGACATTAGATCAATGTTATCACATGCAAACTTTCTAACACTTGAAATGGAAGGGTAGGAAGCTAGGAAAATGAGAGAAGATAAGTAATTGATTTATTGCAAAGTTGTTGTTCATGGGAAGCCAGTAGAACTGCTCTTGTCAAGCCAAAGAATGGCTGACTATGGAGGTACTGATGCTGTTAGCACCAAGAAGGCTTGTGATGATGCTTTTTTGAAACAATACAAACTTTCAGAAGATAGGTACAATTCGCTATTACTGTCTGTATGTACAGTGTTAATATGGGTAGACTTTCAGGTGAACACACTGTCATGAAATCTAACTGGCCATGGCGAGTAATCATCCACTGTATAAACCACCAGCTGGAACTTGCGATTGGTGATGCTTGTCATGCAGACTCATCATTTAAACTCATTGAAGATATGTTGATAAATATTTCCTACCTTTTTTGTAACTGTGGGAGGAACAGAAGAGGAATCATGTGGCTATCGGAAAGGTGACATGGATTTCCTCAGGTGACATGGATTTCCTTTGTAAGCACTAAAAGCACTCGCTTTCAAGCACATCATTGCAATAGAATTAGGGCAATGATAGTAAACTACCTATCACTTCTTCTCTTTGCTGACAACATGATTGAGGGTGACAGCAACGTGTGTAAACCTGCTCTGAAAGCACAGTTGTAGGGTCACCTAAATCAGTGGGTTACCTATGGGTAACTTGGTACTCTTGAACTCTATTGGAGAGTTCTGAAGCTAACATCACAACTCATCCTGTTAATGCAAAGTCAGTCTGTACTTGTCACTGATATAATGGATGGTATTCAGGAGTGAAAGGAAGAACTTAGCTCTATTTTGGACGCAATAGAGCCTGTGTTCCCATTTCCAGTAGGAACAAATGATGAAGCAACCTTCACTGTAACTGCAACCAATGTCCCTGTAACAGCCCAATTTTAAAGCAAGAGCGAAAAAGACAGAGAAACAAAATATGCAAGCAGACAAGCACATAAAAGTGTTTAAAGAAACATTTCAATCGAGGAAGGTAACACAAGGAAAACAACAAATTCATAGGGTGAAATCAAATCTTATCCCCAAAAGTGCTAGTTGTTTGGAGAAGCACTGCAGGTCCCTCACATTCAGGCATGTGTATTGGTGATCATGCAACATGGGACACTGAATACAAAGAGTTTGGAAAAGATTCTGTCAAAACATTGGCAGAACACTTTCGCGTGTGCCTCTGGAGGAATATAATTTTAATCTTGACCTTGGATTAAAGGAGTTGAATCATGTTAAGACCCTCTAGGAAACACACTGTCCTTTTGGAAGAGGATATTTGAGGGCTGTCAAGCAAAATTCTGGAACTTTTTGTTCATAGTTGAAATGTGTCTGATTGTGACATTTTCTAGTAGCACTGTTGAAAGGGGGTTCTCAACTTTGAAGCACCATCTTCAAGATTGTAGGCTAGTATGAAGAACTCTACACTGAATGATCTTTTGATCATTAGAATCAGTACTCCAATACTTCAAGGACTTGATCCTTCTTATGAACAGAAGCTGGTTAAGAAAGCAGTCGAGAAATATGTGAATTCACCTGACTTAAAATGTCATTATTTCATGACAAAAACTAAGCATACTATGTCAATACTTTCTACAGATTTATGAGAGGGAGAAGATCTATTTCTTCCGGTATCATCAGCAGATCTCCCAGTTTGTCAAAATGAACTGCTTGACACAAACCTGGACTTCTTAAATGACACTTGTGGTTGGTCTGATTGTGGAGAAGAATCTCACATTTTGTCTTCTTATTCTCAGCCAGATGATCCACAGGGGCTGGCATAAATGCCTCGTTGTGTTCTGATATAACCGTCATAGTTCTCTCAACTTCTGTCATTTCCTCATATACGTGATCCTACTTGATAAGGCTTTTCAGTAAAAAAAAAACAAAACATGGACATGGTGATGCTTAAAGATTTCATTGTTCATGCTAAATTTGTAAGAGAAGATCAACAATAAAGGACAACTATAATGCAATTATTCTATATAAAAGTTGCTTTGGAACACTTTCTACAGTAATTTTGTTACTCCTATCATTGTTACAAACTGAAAAAAATATATAAAATATATATATATATATATATATATATATAAAATATATTTGCTGGTTGTGCTGTTCCTACTTTAGTAACTATTTAGTAGTCTCTCGTGTGAAACATGTTTCAAGACAGAAAGGGGTTCCAGTGGGTTCCCATGTTCTTATTTCACGGAACCTGAAAATTGGTTCTCTTAAAATCTGGAGGCCTGTTTTCTCACACCTGATTGTACCCTAGGCAAGGACTGTGTAGAAAAATGCTTTGTTTCAAACATGAAGCCGATAGTCAAATCAGGATCTCTGTCTAACAAATCAAATTGACTGGTTTCCCAAAACTTTCCCAAGTTGCAGATGGTTTAATCATGCTCACCTAATGACAAAATATCAAATTGGTCTACTGTGATATTCATCAAAATGTGTCAAAAGTTGAAAGCTAATTTTGGAGAAGAGTGATTGGCTATCTGTAGGTATGGAAAAATTTTTCTAGAGTAGTGTATGAGATATCAGGCAAGATGAATATTTCATGTTAAAGCTCCTAATAATATCCTTCAAGCCCTTTGCTTCTGTAAGTGGAAGACAACACAGATATCCTTAGAGGCATTGAGATATGTTCAAAGGAAGGACTTTCTGATGTATCTTCTTCTCACTTGCAACTCCCTGCTCGAATTTGAAAGGTATTTACTCCCTTTTTACCTTTTTTGAGATTGTGAAGGTTTTCTTGTTGGTTAAAGATTGCATGGGGTCATCAGAGGTCATAATGTGAAAAGCTTGTGAACTCTCGTGAGGGTCAGACAAGAAGATCTCAGGTGGAATTTTGTTGGAGATCAAAGGTCATCTTAGATCACTTGTAGGCAGACTATAGACAAACCATATTTGCAATATCTCATGAACCACGTGCGGCATTAACCTCAAACTTGGAGGGTTTGTACTGCCTTTTAAGTTTGTAACATTGTTAGGGTTTTCATGGCGGTCAAATGACATATGGGTTAATTTATGATTATAATGTGAAAAGCTTGTGAAACATACTATTTTTAAAAGGGAAATAGCCCACACTTAAAAGTTGTTTTATATGTGCTGTATATAAAGATCTTTGTTGGATAGGTTTTGCTGTGAATGGAAGGTCATGTGGATCACTTCAAGTTGCAAATGTTAAGATGTCTGCTGATATTTGTGTGCTTTTTCTGTATTTGATTTTCTTTCCACAGGCCACTTGTGAAAATTGAGATTTAGAAATTGTTATAAAGTAATCATCAGTTAACATGGGAATTGTTGCACTCTTTGTAACATAGGCCAATTTTGCAGAAATATTGGAAAGTTTGGTGTAGAAGTTCGATTCAGTGAACAAATGTAACAGCATTGTCATGGCTTGCATGATGCAGGTATTCTCTGACACATCAGTTAAAGATTAAGTTGCCATTTTTTATGATTTTTATGTAACTTTAGGTCAATGCCTTATTCATTTGTGAGTGGTGCATGGATCTGAGCTATTATGCTTACTCAGCTGGTGAATTTGAGCCAAAGTATGTCAAATTAAAATTGGGGCTGTTGCTGTGGAATCTAGAACTTTCGTTCAGCTCTCTGGGATGGAAAAAATTAAACAGTCGTGTGTTTGTGCTTGGCATTATGTTTAGAATATACCTCATGCAAATGATTGGAAAGCTATTAATTAATGATCTATGAACTGCAGAATGCTTTTTAGCATTTTTAAGCTTTGATGTATTTACTGTTCTGCTAATCACCTGGTACTTTGGGGAACTGAAATGATTGCTGTCAGTTCTCTTCCTGTTTAAGGATATGTTTTTGCCACCTTGCTGTATCCATTTGCCATCATGCCCTAATGAAAGCATTTTTGCCATACCCATTTTGAAACTTATTTCAAGCCCAAGTAATGACAGAGAATTAAACAGCATAGCAAAGACACGTTTGTTATGACCAAGCAGTGAATTGTTCAGGAGCAGCTATTCAAAGTGCCTGTAGCTATTTGTAGTATTCAATAGGCTTTTGCTGAAGATCCTGCTTACAATGGTCTTCTTAAACCAAAAAGGCATCATCAAAGAATTCACCCAGTCTCCATTTTGAGTCAATTTCTTTGAAAGTGACTTCATTATATAAGTATCCTCCATTCCTAGAGTAACACACTTTCTACAAAATGGTTTCAAATAATGTTGTCTTTTCTCTGTTTATTTCATTTGTACATGATTGTTTCAATCTGTGGCTCATGATACAAACACTATAATATGAACAGAGAATTGTTCATCACCATGGGTGTTTCTTGCCTATTTTGTTTCACTTTTGATCTCTTTGCCTCGATTGGTGTTAATATTTTACATCAATTAACCTTTGTCCCTTATTTTAAAGTGTTTCTTTGTTCTGCTTTGTTTTTATTTCTAAATTTACTTTTTTTGTTGGTTTGCATTTGATGTTCAAGATTTGCTTTGTTGAAGCATTCATTTGATATCAAGTTAGTTTACATGAGTAGTCTGTTGGTGCTGGTATGATTGGATGTACTTAGATCATTGATAAAAAACAAAAGCCATGCCTTGGAGCAGTGCTTCCCCTTTACAAGGAAGTGTCCACAACCATTTGTATGCTGCCCATGTTTGTTCTTGATGACACCACAAACATAATTCTTAAGGCAGATTAATATATTGTTAAAGGTATTTGAAAAAGCTGCTGATTTTTTTTGGGGGGGGAGTATATTTTTGTGTCAGGGATTCTTGTTTATTTACTTTAGCTTACTCAAAATTCACCTGACAATTCTCATTCTAAAAGAATTTGATGTGTCAAATACTTACTGTTTTAAAAAATGCTGACTGTTTGTGCACCAGATACTGTCAGATTCCCAATGCTTGAACTGCCACCCATTTCAGTGGGTCTTCTACCAACAGTGATTCTCATGCTCTTTTAAACTCTTCCCCCATCCACCATCTTGAACTGCCTCAATGCTAGCCTTATCTCCGTGTCAGCCATTCATAATTGGATGCTCAAGAATATTGCTTTTTGATTCCTTGCCGAAGGCAGGCAATGAATCTGTGTGATGGTAATGGCTCTTGTGTGTGTGCGATGTGACACCTTCGCTTGTAAATGTGATATCTCAAGAAAGGAATGCTCCTGGAACTGTAAAGTTGGTGCGTTCCTAGTCCATTGTGAGTAGATGATCCCTACTGAATAGTAAATAATGTTGACAAGGGATCAGTGAGCCGTTCGGCTTGCTTTTTTTGATTCCTTGATGAAGGCAGATGGAATCTATGGGATGGTGATGTCATGTGTGTGCGTGTGTACGTAAGGGTGCATGTGTGTGCATGTATGTATGAGTGTATGTACGGGTGCCCTTGTTTTCGGGTGGGATCGAGAACCGAAACAATAGATTTTAGGTCCTCTGTAGAAAATTCAATAGATTCCTCTCAAGATTAACAATAGACAGTCTATTGTTAAGGTTAGGGTTGAGGAAGAAAAACAGAAGAAAGCACAATGATGTCATCGGAATGAATGGAAAACATAGTTGCGTGTATGTATGGGTGCGTGTGTGTATGGGTGTGTGCAAGGGAGGGTGTACGTGTGTGTGTTTGTATGGATGGATGTGTGTCCACTGTGAGTGCATGATCGCTAGTGTTTTTCATGAAGGTTAAAGGTCATTTGAAGTCTCCAGAGCTTAAAGTATGAAAACCTATTAAGGAAGGTATCTCATCAACTGAATCCAGCTAGAACTTCAAAGTGTCAACATTGTTAGCACTTGGTGAGCAGCTGATGTCTATCATTTGAATTACCCCATGGGAGACTTGTCGTCACTGTAATGTGACATGAAATGAATGTGATAAGTTCATTCCAAAGATCTGATCAGGAGTTAAAATCCCAGTATGTGGTACTTGAGTTTTGCATGTCCTGCATGTGAACATATGAAGAGGTAAATGTTACGCAAATTTAGAAAATAATGCATATTTCTTTCATATTGGAAACTTGCCAAAATGTAGTTCTATGTTTAATAGCAGATATTGCTGCTAGATAGACTTTGGTCTCATTTTCTTTCAGTTTGTGGAACATTAAAAGTCCATTTCCTATGCCCTCTCCAAACAACCACTATCACGTTTTCTAAACATTCAGAGAATGTCCCAGTTGCCAGCAGCTCTCTGTCAAGATTTACAAAGTACTTTTTTGTTTGAGTTACAGTATACACTCCCTTGGGAGGGAAGATGTATTCCAGGTTACCTTTGTTGATTTGCACAGTTTCAGATCCTTAACCACAATTTAATGTCATGAACTTTGTACGGTATTAGCATTCCGTAACCATAATTGGTACAGAATGTGGATGTCAATCTTGTATTTTGTTTTTCATGTTGACATGGTCCTTCCTTTCTCCACGGGTTGCTTTTGTTTGTGATTGTGTGTGTATGAAAAAATAAGATATCACCCGGGAATCACAAAGTCATTTGACTTCTTGGTTTTCTCTGTTATTTTTTCTATTTGTAAAATCAACAGAAGCCTGCCGAATGCCGGCATACCATGAAACTGGTGTAGAGAGCCTACAACTGAAGTCCAGTGAGTGTGGAGGTTTAGCTTGTAATGCCGTGAGTGACAAATGTCTGGTTCCATCCAAAATGGGGTTCGAGGGAGAAAGAACTGGAGGACTAGGAAAATGAAACTCACTTTGAACGCGTTTTTGTGCCCTCAGTTGTTTCAGTGATGTGTCATAATTGTCAGGAAACCCTCAAATTTAGTGGCTTTGCTCCCTGCTTGTTCCCCACATACTTTGTCATGCTCACAGATGTCCTGGAGGGGTGAGGGGATACAGACTAGTTAAACTTTGAGAAATACCTCTACACTAAACAGATTTTTGCTGTAGATCAATGACATTAACCTCATGGTAACCAAGCCAGTGAAAAGGTGCTATATGTGTATGTGAAACTGGTGTAGATTGAAATTGATCCAACATCCTTGTTGAAACTATGTTTAGCTTTGTATGTAGTTTCTGATCTCCTGTGTCCTTTCTAGTTTTTGGATCAGTTGTAGATTCTGATGAAGATTTGATGTTCAAGTTTTTTACTCTGGAGATGAACTATATAAGATTGCTTATTACCCTATTTCTGAGAACGATTACATTTGAAGTCTTCGTGTTTAGTAAACATCACATTTTCCTTATGTTCGAGCTATTTTTTACACCCTGCTAATCTGCATCATGTGGGTTTTTTTATGAGAAATTCCTTTTCTTATAGGCTGAATTACTCCAATTTTGTCTTGTGATAGCCACATTAAATACACAGTGAGTCTAATTTCTAATCAGGTTGGTATGTCGCGAATCAAAGCTGGTTGTCTACTACGTCACAAGTCATAGAGATCACAGTCAATTACAATGGCCTCACACTTCACAGGTTTGCATTGTGTTGGAAACAGATGGGCAGAAGTTTGAACATGTAATGTTGCCCATGAGAGCTTTGTTTCAAAATGTCAAGAATATGAACAAAATGGATTGAAATTGCTTAAATAAGCCAGGAAGACATGTTCCTTGCCTAAAATTCCCCTTTAAACGTGCAAATGCATGCTAGTTGGGCATGAAAGAAAGTTCTTTGGGAAACAAATTTGATACTTTCTTGTGAAGTTTTGGTGATTTAAATATGTAGTTTGTTTGGTGAAACAGCCATGGGGTATCATGTACTATATATATATGTAGTATTACAGAACAAGCAGAGAAGGGTTCTCTTCAAAGCATTATATAATTAAAACTTATAAAGTGGTACTTGAGGTCGAAAAAGATACTGTTTGTTAATAGTCAACACACATCATTAAAATGGCCTACTTGAGAATTTTGTGTTGTTTTGTGAATGATTAATCTTCCTTAGTATATCAAAAGTGTTCAACAATAGCAATTCAACGACATCAAAACCTAGAGAACAATTAGTTTTATAGCTGCTTAAAACCAAAAGATGGAATTGCACAGAGTTTATAGCATAGTTAATGTATGCACAGGGTCTATTATTTATCTCTAGTAGCAAGGGTGATGGACTATTGAATTAGTGAATAAGTTCCACTGTGTTTGCTGATACCCTGGGGATAGTGCAGAGGAGTTCAAATTGTATTTAGGCTCCTGCCTTTTTTATTGGTTTTTCCCCAAATGTCTGTGTGTTGTTTGATTTCTTTTTATGTTTCAGGGTTTATAGCTGAATCTTTTGCATTCTTAAGCTCTTCTCAACTGTAGGTCATTGACACTTTCTGAAAATTTTATGAAATTTCCAAATTTCTGAATATCTCATTCATCTACTCTCATAAACATTGTAAGTTTCTAGCTTATGATTATATGATCATGTTGGCATACCCAATATTTTTGGGGATCACAACATAGACTGTTTGTTTCATGATGTTGTTTCATGACACAAATTCCAAACTAAAGTATGGTGCAAGTGGGATGGCGGCACAAAATGTTAGTTGATGTGAGTCGATCACCTAACAAACATTTTAATCCTAAAAATATGAAAGCATGCTTATAATATATGTAACCTGACAGAACATTCATAAATTTGCCCTTATCTTTCTAATGATTTTTGCTTGTGTTAGAAATGAGTAATTACTTGGAAATAGGTCTTAAATTGAACGTAGCCGCACATAACACTAGGCTAGTTATGATGAAATTTTGAGTTGATCACGTCAGAATAAGATCTATCAAAATACTGCTTATTATCAAATAAATACGTAATAATGTCAAAAAATGATAGAAATATTCTCTTCTATCCAAAATTTAAAGAGGCAATCGGTGTTTGTTCTCAGAGAATTTTCGGCCACCTTACTTCACAGTAAGGCTACTAGACCTCAAAAATTACTAAAAAGGATGAAATTTGCGACAAAAATTAACATATCCTCAAAAAATGATGAAAAATATGAAAAAGAAAGGGCAATTTGTAGCAACGTGCAAGACCCCAAAACACCTAATAAATGTTCATTACTTACAAATTTACCTTTCATTTTACCATGCCGAACAATCTCAAACTGTAAACAAGACACACAAGTGACACATAGTATTACCTGCACAGTAACGTGATCTGACTTTGTCAAACTATCAACAGTAGTTATCTATGCTACATTTCAATTGAGTTTGCAAGGTTTCACTTTAAAGATAGGAATAGTGTAGGCCTGAAACATTGGCCATAGCATTGGTAAGTAGTAAGTTAGAACAGGTAGTCAATTGCCTGATTATAAGGAGGCCCAAGTTCATTTCTCTGATCTCCCTCCTCTGTGTCTTGATGGTCAGCCTGCTAATATAGGTTTGCCTGTGATACCTTGTTAGGCTGCATTTTGGAATTTGTCGTGACTCTTCCTTGATTTAGTCGGGTATCGTTCCTATTCGGTGTGGAAAACAATGCCCAGCCTATATGTAAGTCAACCAACGAGTAGTAATGTTAGGTATAGTGTCGAAAAGCTAGCCTAAGAGTAGACTGTCGGCGTGAGCGAGCCACTATGCAAAAATGACTTGAATACTTAGGGTGGATTAGCCTTCAAATTAGGCATGAACAAACAATATTCTACAAATGATTAGCTGATTGGTACTAACCCTCTGTGCTACTGTTGTAGTCGTAATAAGAGTGACTTACATTGCATTGTAGGAAGGCTTGCAGTCCAACTGCACTATTAAACAGATAAAAGAGAATATTTTGTACAAAATATTTTGAAATAGAGGTTGAAATAGAGGTTGAAATAGAAGTTGACATATCAGTCACAAGTGGAAGTGATAAAATGAAATAAATTCTCTGAGACATGAAGTGAAAGTTTAGAGTAATATGATTTTTTGTTGTAGAAACATTAAAAAAGAGCTTAGATTTGTTTGAAACATAAATTTACATAGCCTCCTCTCGTTGCAGCAGAAGTCTATCAATTTAGTGTAAGTCTCTATTGATGTCAAACTGAATTATTGCTTGTACTTCTTTATGAGACATTAGTATAGTTACAAGACTGGAAGTTTATAATGTCAATGGAATCACTTTTAAACAAGTGAATGCTTGTTTATACAAACATAACACTAGGCTTGGTTTGAAACTTTGTAGAAACATAGTGCACAAAATACAGCAACTAAATACTTGATATGTATCAGCTTGCTTTACATTGCAATCTGCAACACTGTCTGTACTAAACCTTCTCTTCCTTCCAACATTTTCTTTTGCTGTTGACAGCGAAAGGGCAAATCTGGTTACCCACTGCTTGAAGGTCCAGAGTCTGGTTCAAATACACAGACAGTAGGTTCCAGTAAGTCTCCTGAGGAATTGACCATCAGCCTCGATGACGCATTTCCAAAGTCGGAAAAGAAGACTGACAGCTCTTTAATCCTTTTGGGTAAGAATGTTACAAAGCAGGAAAAATGAGCATCGGTTGAGGGAGCATATCGTTGACATAACCCAAATATACATTTAAATACCCACTTTAGTATTGTTCTTTTGAATGTGATGGCCTGCTTCAGCAGCATCATGTTGTGTGTTGACCAACATCATCGTTGAATGTGGAGTGGTTGACAACACCGTCACTCTGTGTGCTAGCTCCCTTTCACTTTTGGTACTTTTCTTGTGATAATCGTTTCAAAAATGTAAATCATGAGTAGATGTTACTGCCATGTACAGGGCCCTCCCTGAGATCAGATCACATTGTAAGATACCAGCTGACCAATTGTAACTGTTGCCTGACTTTCACCTGTCAGTTTTGTCTAGTACATTGCTTATATTCCTCAGTTCATTAAGTTCATATGCTGCTGTTGGAAACCCTAAGTGAATTATAATATCCTTTTTGCTTTGAATAAATAAATCTTACATTTAGATTAAGCATGATTCTCTTGTTTTCTAACATCATGATTCATGTGTTATGTGTGTACTGTCATCAAAGCTCAGGATAGGTCAAATTTCAAATAACTCTTGATAAATTAGGGATTGACAGTTCAGTTGAACCCTTTTAGTGTTTGTGACACTTCTATAATCACATGTATGATCCTTGCAAAATACTTCTGACAATCAGTTTAAAGAGGAGAAAGGAATCACGTAATTTGACTCCTAAATGTGGAAGCCCAAAGTAGGATGTCCCAAGGTATTTTGTCCAAGATTGTAGCCTGGGCAATGATGCTAAGTTTTTCATATTTTTTTTATGAAGTAGTTGGGAATGGATGGAGGGAAGCAATTGGATTTAAAGTAGTCATACTTTTTTTTCGTTTTGAGTACAGCACTGTGTTGTAAGTATAGTAATACTGGATTAAGTGTAGTGTTGGCAGCTTTCACTACACTACAGTATGTAAGTGCACCATGCAGCTATACATCACAGCATTCTCAATAGATGGGCGGACACAATTTGATAGGATGCAAACTTTTCCAGGTGTTTGTGTTCTTGGGACACAAGTTTTCAAATCATAATAAAAACACCTTTTGCTTTCACAACATTTTACGCTAAAGCTGTGACAGCTTTGATCTATTTAACAGTTTGTAACTTGGAAACTGGAAATCCTTCTTGGTTTCAATGATAAGGGAAACCTTTGCATTTGTGTGTGTATGATGTATCCATGTGTGTGTTCTTACATGTTTTGTGACACTTTTCTCATGATCATATCTCAAGAAGTGAAACTGACAGTACAAAAACTTGGTACGTAGATGCTTTTAAGGAGCATTTGCATACATGCCTTTACAGAGCTATTGTTTTTGTTCAGATTCAAAGATCATCTGAGATCAAGGGGTCAAACTCTGAAAAACTTGTGAACATGATGTCTTGAGATAGTAATCTGTGATACATTTCATACTTGGTATGTAGATCCTTTATGACAACAGGAAGAATCATATTGTTTGTGTGTTTTTGGTGTAGGTCAAAGGTCATGTGGGTCACCAGAAGTCAAACTCTGAAAACCTTGTGAACACAATATTTCAAATGAGGAAACTTGGAAAATTTTCATTCCTATAGAAAGATAGCTTTATGATGAGAGGACAAACCTGTTCTTTTTGGTGGATGTCAAAGGTCATCTGGAGTCACCAGGAGTCAAATAGTGAAAACTTTTGTTAACACAATATCTCAAGGTGGGAAGCTTTGCTGAATTCACTATGTTGTATGTAGATGCACCATGGTGAGTGGAAAATTCTATTGTTTCTAGTGGAGTTCATCTGGGGTCAAACCCTGAAAATCTTGTTAACATAATATCTCAAGATAGAATCATTTAAACTTGTGCTTGATATGTAGCAAACAACCAAAAAAAAAATGTAAAGCGAAAAGTTTTCTTGAACACTCTGCTGCAATTGATGGTTGAACTCCACTTACATAGTACTGAGAAAGATGATACTTCTTTTTGGTTCCTTGCGTCAGCAAAGGAACCTGTGCAGTGAGGTTGGCATGTGTGCGCGTGTGTACGTGTGTGTGTGCATCTGTGACACTTGCTTGGGTACGCTCTAACTCAATAGGGGAAATTCAGATGAAAGTCAAACTTGGTATGTCGGTTTGCCATATTGAGAAGGTGTGCCCTATTGTTTTTGGTGGAGGTCAAAGGTCATCTGGGGGAACTGGGGGCAAAAGTCTGAAAACCTTGTATGCTATGGATGCTCATATGTTCCATCAGTCCCCCTCCAGTGCATCATGGAAGTACTGCTTGAGTTAGCAGTTACTTGATCAAATGAAAAAGAAGCAGTGTTGTTTGCACTACTGTAGGTGGTCACACCAGACAAGTTTTGGCTGGATCAGTTTATCTCCTCGTGCCTGAGTGCTAATGTGTGCATTAATGTAAGTGTCTTTTCACTTAGTGAGGTGAGCAGGACACAATGAAAGAAAATAAGTCAGTTGGTGTTCTTGCCAGATTAAACTCGACCCCAGTAGTTCACTCCAGGGCATGCTATCAGTTTATTTGACTTTAAAGGGGCATAGATAAGATAAGCCATGTTGAAATTTGCAGAGCCCCATCTTTAAATGAGAGATTCACAACTGTTTGTGTTTTGTAAAATGAATGGGATATTGCTGTATATTGCAGAAATCAACATCTTCAATTCATTGCATTAATTGAAATGGCTTTTTTGATATTTATGAACTTATGCATATCATTTAACAGTATGTATATTTCAAGTGCAAGGAACCATAGTGCCCATAGGCTGTTGTGAAATCATGCAAAATACTTCTTCTCTTACAGATTGTATGTAACACTGTTGATGGTTGGTCACATTAGTGCTATGGAAGTGGTTCCATGTGGGTGAGAGTTCATGGTCAGAAATGGACCATATAGGCTATCGTACAAAATTATGCAATATGCTCCATTTTACTTCATAATTTACATTGTATGCTCTCCATCTGTGCAAGGAACCAGAGTGCCCTTGGGCTCTTATTTTCAAAGCTGGCGATGTGCAGCATAGAATGCTTGGAGAGTGTGGATTCTGGCCATCTAAGGGCTTGTGAAGCCAATCTTTTCTTGCAGGTCTTGTGCCAACCAACAGTGGTACTCTGCTTAGGTAGTTTTAAGGAGGATAGAATATACTTGAGAAATTGTAGACATGAGATCTCTTTTATCAAGGCTGGTTAGGTGCAGCATAAAACGCTCGGAGAGTGCATTTTTTGACGAAGGAAGGGGGAGTGCAGTGGCTTGTAAAGCCAAATTTTTCCTGTGCGCCTCACATCAACCAATGGTGGCACTTCGGGTAAATAGTACTAAATGTGACATATCCCCCATGTAAAAATATCCAAGATATAAACCTTTGATGTTATCATGTAGTTGAATCCTTATTCCATATTACTAGATGAATCCTCCTATTTTCCCTGGAGGTCAAGTGTTATCTTAGGTGTTTCGGAGCTCAAGGACTGAAAGTCATCTGAACACCATATCTCAAAATAAGATCTTGAATAGTTTTCACACTTCCATGATACCTGGTTTGCTGATTGATTTTTTTGGGGGTGATAAGCCATCTGGAGTCATAATAGATGATGCTTTGATAACTCCACTGCCACAGTAGAATGACCTGTCTTTGCCATATTTTATGCAGAATTTTAGCCTAAAAGAGCCATTTCTGGTAAAGTTTTAGTCTAAATGTTGTGTAAATTAGCACCAGTGCATGTTTGCATTCTGAATGTTGATGTTTTGTCCTTGATGTTTTTAAAGTTGGAGTCAAGCTGCTTTACTACTTTGCACAGTAATTATGGTTCTTAGATTCTTTGGAATAATTTCCATTAAAAATTGGCAATTCTACTGAGAGTTTCTTTGTCTTGTGGTACTTCCGTTGAGGGTTTGTGGTGTATGCCACACAACCTGTATGTTGTGTTGAGTAAGTCAAATTATGTTATAAACCACATAGTCCTTTTGCTAGGCTGACTTACGACAAGGGTAGAAATCTCATATACAGCTAGTTTTGTCTTTCTAAGCAATAGCCTATGGATTGAAGTTACAGATCTTGGGTGAGTTGGCTGAATTAGTCATATAGCCTTGAATATAGTCACATAGCTCTTCTGTCAGGCTGAGTGAACGAATCCATCACCCAGAATTGTACTTGCAATTGATCTGCTCAAATGTGTTCATCAGAAATTGCCTTAAATAACACAGATAGTTTGTCAGCAAGAATGAATCCCTAAAACTTCTTAGAATCCATAGCTCTTCTGTCAGACTGATTGCAAACATATAGCACACAATTTCTTGCAAAGGGTGGAAAGTGAGGTAATCCCCTATAATGCCTTAATGCACTGTACATGGACTGGAAACACTACCTAGCCATAGTAGGGTGTATTAAAATAGCAACTGCAACACTAGTCCAAGTAAGGATACTTTGGTTGGTGGTGTTTCCACTTTTGGCAGATGTGGAGGTTGATACACACCCCCGTTTTCCATGATGCAACACCTCCTTTCACACAGATGCACACACTCGTCAACTTCCTACAGTTAAAGTGTGGCAGTTGTCCAATCAACCTGACAATATAGTCACCCAGTCACAGTAAATGGTCTAAATACAGCAACTGCACTACTCAAACTGAAGTTTAGATAGTGTGAAACCTGAAGAATTATCTTGTGTTCCACCATTTGTCAGTGCAGAAAGCTCCAAGCAGTGCCTTTGCATACACATTCTGTGGCAGTCATTGATATCCCACCATTTATCTAGTATTTATTTTACAAGGGGGATTTGAGTTACCAAAACATGCAGTTGTGAGACCAAGGTAATAGAATTTCAGCCATTGTGTAACAAAATATTTTCCCCCTCCTTTAGGCAAGATGTATTCTCTCTGTTCTTTCTTTGTACTTGCCAGTGACATATTTTGGATATATTTTGCCCGTAAGCTTTGAACAGTTATGATTTTGTTTTTGTCTGTATTAATTCTTATAACTGATCACATAGGGTGTGGTTGTGTCAGCCTATCATTTTACAGTATTTGCCAAAGAAAAGTTGGAGTGTCAGGTTACAAAGGCTGTGAAAACAATCTCATAAGCATTTTTACTTCTGCAATAAATGATTTTCATCTTTAACTTCAGATGCATAATGCTGATGTGGTGATGGTGCTATTCCACTTCATCCTTGCTTGACTTTTGACATATTTAAGATGACACCGGCACAAATGGAATTTTCATCACTGCCTACAAAACTACAAGTTGATTCTAGTTTCTTTTGTTTTACAAGGGTAGAGTACAGTACACATGTGGTTGATTTTTCAGTCATGGAACGAAGTGTATGCAATAAATCACATTCCTTTATTTCCTTTATTTTCTCTATTTTCTTTTCAAGCTACTCAATAAAAACAAGTTTGCAAACCCTAACCTTTTTGTTGACATTTAAGATGTTTGCATTTGTTGATGGATGGCAAGCAGTTGCTTCACATAATCAGCATGATTTTTGCAATATTTGTCAATTATCTGGAATGAGGGATGAACGTTAATTTTACAGATACGTACTTCTTGATATACCATGGGTGTGCAAGAATCAAGATTTTGGTGACATTGCTTCTCTGGTACAAAAAAGTTTCATTTCAATGTTTGCCAATGTTGTACACTGAATC
The DNA here is from genome assembly GCA_021234535.1 of Stichopus chloronotus. Lineage (NCBI taxonomy): Eukaryota > Metazoa > Echinodermata > Holothuroidea > Aspidochirotida > Stichopodidae > Stichopus > Stichopus chloronotus. Next base: position 24,459,963 of record CM037829.1, read on the forward strand.
AATGAACTCATTCTGTGTTTGATAAATTGTAAATTTTAAGAACAGATTGATAGTATGAGTTGAGTATTTTCATTGTTAAAGTGAACCATAATAAAACAGTAATTTATGCTAGAAGTCAAACTTTAGGAGCATATTTAACTTAAAACAAGTTAACTATGCAATTCCAAAACGACTTTTTGAAGCAAAATAATATTGTTAAAATTCTTTCACTGGCATTACTGAATTTGATGGATGTGTTTTTGATTCCTTGCCATAGGCAGGGGAATCTATGCAGTCCTGATGTCGTGTGTGTGCGTGTGTGTGCGTGTGTGTGCGTGTGTGTGTGTGTGTGACGGTTGCTCGTAAACACTCTATCTCAAGAAGGGTAACTCTGAGTAATTTCATTTTTGGCATGTAGTTTGCCCATATTGAGTAGATGATCCCTATTGTTTTTGGTGTCCAAATCTTGCATATTAATGAGGTTATGGGGTAAAACATAACAAATGTTAAAACTGCCATAGTTCCTTATCCGTGGGTCAGATTTGTTTTAAACTTGACAAGGTTGTCTGTTATTAACAGGTTCACGACCCTGTGAAATTTAATGCTTATCGATAGAGAGGAACGGATAATTTTTCACTATAAAACAATAATAATAGCCTAAACACCATTATTGTGGTTATTATAAACTACCGTACAAATGCATATGGGGCTTCATTGTGCAATGGCAGTTTTTGATTCCATCGCACACAGTTAACTCAATGGGATTGCTCCCTACAGTACTGCATTTGTAACTTAGTGAGTAACTTCTAGTGTGAGGGGCCTCCAATAAGTTGTCCAGAGAGATAGTCTTGGTATGGGGGGTCATGGGGTCAGATAGACAAGGTGGCATTATATTTCATGCATTGGAATGTTAATGGGTTTATGAAAAAATGAAGAAAATAAAAAACCATCTGTTCTGTCATTTATTTGGATAATATCAATATCCAGAGGAACAGCTGGTAGCAGAACGAGGTTTCTTAACAATCAAATTGGAGTGCTTTCAATCATATTTCACAATGTCAGAAAGGATGGAGGAAGCAAAAATCTTGAGGAGGAATCATAACTTAGGGTCAGCTTACGAGGACTTTGAATGTGTTAAAAGCTACTTGTAACAAGGAAGAAATTCTCGCAGAGTCGATAAAGGAAAATTTGCAAAAGGCAGAGCGCCAATTTGAGGCAATGGAAGAGATTCATGCTGATCTGGCTGGGTTGTTGTCTGATGAAGCATTTGAGCAAGCAGAAAGCTGGATGTTGGAATACCAAAAGCATTATCCTGAGGAGAGGGAGGAAGCATTGAAAAAGTTAAAGGAGGAAATTGAATTTCAAAACGTTGGAATTACCTAAGGCAGCAATTCCACCATACGATGGAGACCCAAGAACATTCTGGTCGTTTGTGAAGAATTTTGAGGTAAATATGGCAGACAAGCTGAGTTCAGATGAGGTAAGGTTGAGTTATTTGATTCAACTAACAACAGGCAAGACTAGAAGCAGCATTGATTACTGTGTGTTTCTTGGAGCTCAGAGATAATGTTGACTGATGTGATACTCATACTGTACTTGATGTGTGGGTTGTATGTACTGGGTAGGTGATCCCTATTGCTTTTGGTGGACGTCAAATGTCACGTTCATTTTAGGTCACCAAAATAAAGGTCATTTTGGGTTAAAGGCTTGTGGTGTATCAAGAAAAATAACTGCAGTTGATCTTATACTTGTCATGTGAGTAATTCATGTTTGTTGTAATATAACCATGTAGCAAGGAATCACAAAGCCTTTTGGCTTTCTGGTTGGTTTTGGGTGATAATAGTAACCTTTGCAGTCATGATGTCTTGTGTGTGTATGCCTGCATATGTGTGTGTCTGTGACACTTGTTTGGGTATGCTCTAACTTAACAGGGGAAAAGTTGGATGAAAGTCAAGCTTGGTATTTAGGTCCGCCATATTGACAAGGTGTGCCCTATTGTTTTTGGTGGAAGTCAATGGTCGTCTGGGGACACTGGGGGCCGGGGGCAAAACACTGTTTCTGAGGCACTCACTTGGGTAGCTCTAACTCAGGAGGGGAAAGTGGGATGCAAGTCAAACTTTGTGTGTAGGTCTGCCATATTGAGAGTTTGCCCTGTTGTTTTTTTTTTTTTGTTTAGGACAAAGGTCATCACTGGGCACTGGGGACAAAACTCAAAAACCTTTCTAACAGGATATCTCAAGTTCTAAGGCTTGGAAAAAGTTTATACTTGGTATATTGATGCATTATAGTGGTGTAATCTTGGGTGTTCAGGATTTTTTGGTCCAAGGTCCAAATGCACCACATGGACCCTAGTATGAAATCATGCAAAATGCATCTTCTGCTACAAATTCTATAGTAATCAGTTATTGTGTCACATTACCACTTGGTAGTGGCTCCATCAGATTGCCTAGGATTATTGGTCCCATATGGGGCCACATGGATCATTTGATGAAGTTATGCTTTTCTGCGTATTTTCTTACAATGTGTAATTTTGGTCAAATTTGCATTGTGGTAGGGGAACCCAGGGTGTTCAAGATTTTGTGGTCTAAGGTCCCAAGTGCACAATATGGGCCATTTAAGGAAATCAGCAAAATGTCTCTTCTCCCACAGATTGCATGTCATTAATTTGAAATTGTGTCACATTACCACAATAGTAGTGGTTCCTTCGTGACCACAATAGTAGTGGTTCCTTCATGTTGTTCAGGATTAATGGATTAGAAAATGTCTCTTTTCTGCATATTTTGTACAGCATGCTGCTGAATGAGTATTAGTCAGTTCTTGAAATAGGTGATTCACCTCACAATATAGTTAGTTTATCAATATTCCCCATATATATATATATGTTTAAATTTGCAATAAGCAAGCCACCTGTGGTCATATCATCTATCTGCTTCTGGGGTCAGTCAGTTCAGAGAGTGCTGGGCAGCTTGCTGTATAGACATGAACTCTCTGTTTGGAAAAAAAGACCAACAGAAGGGGAAGAGAAGTTCCGATTGATGGTCATTAACATTCCTCCTTGGTTACAATTTTTGGAAAATTGAGTATTTCAGGCTTGGTTTCTGCTATATTCAGCATATGCAGCATTTTTTCATCACTTTGATAAAGCACATCGCATGCTGCCTTCTAGTTCAGATAAGTACTATGATTGGCTGATCAGCATATGTATGGACAAAATGGGGTCAAAACCATTTTGGGGATTTGATAAATTGTGGATTATCCTTGGTTGAGACTAAAGAACTACAATTGAAATAATTTCCACACAAGGAACCACAGAGCTCAGTCGAGATTTTGTTTGCTTTGGTGTCTGGTCACACGTTTTCATGGATTTTTGCATAGTCTTAATAAGTCCCTGTGGATCCATAATTATTTTTCAGATTGTATCCAAATTAAGTTATTGTCAGGTTAATTACTGTAGAATAATTTTGGCTATGTAGACCTAGTGTTGGGAAACCTTGCTGAATTTCCCTTGAACACAAAAGAAAATCTACTGATTTCCCACTCACATATGAAGAGGGGTGGAACCCTTATGTGGGTTCAGGTGGCAAGCCCCTGAAAGATTGGGGTTCCTAGCATATCGAAGGGGTAAAATTGTGCAGCTGAGCACAAAAAATATAACTGAAAACTCATACAATATTTGAAAAATCAATCACGAAAGCTTAACTCTCGGCTATTCGCGTTGTTGCAATATACGGTACCTATTTAAATGTGAAGAAGTGTCACTTACAAAATGTCAGAAACGAGTGGAACTTGAGCCTGATATTATGCTATATAGATATGCAATAGGCCTAGAATAAATGTCTAGATCGTGGCATTCTTCACTAAAAAGCTATACATCAGTCCCGTGGCAAGTAATAAAACAAAAGTTTTGTGTGGTAACGTTGCATAGAATCATAGACCACTATACTGTCAACTACAAGCCATACTACTTACAAACAGCTCTGTGCTTTGACTTAGGAAAATCCTGGCATGTTTCCAAGAAAAGTTTGTAACTGCGAAAATGTCAACACCTGTTCCAAAATGGTAATGTCTGTATCTTATGAGAAATATCTCATTTCATGGTAAATTCAAATATTAATTTATAGGGGGCAATTTCTTCGCATTCACGAATATCGCCACTCAGATATTCCCTTCCCCTTAAGTCCCTTTTTGGTCGGCTCCCTTCACTTTTCGAAACATCCATTTCTATGCTTTTAGCCTTTTAGTGTTGACAATTTTCTCATTTATTTGACGGCTTGTAGTTTCTTGTGTGGACGGTTACCCCAGTCTAAAGTTACACAAAACACCTCTGACATTTATTGCATTCTTAATACTCAAATTCAGCCACCTGTTGCGGCTATGACATTTGTGCCGAAATTTTTTATCCCCGATAAATGTGACCTTTATCCGGCAGTAGAAATTTGCAGCAATTGCAGCAAAAAAAAAAAAAAAAAAGAGTTAAAAATATAACTGATCCTCCCATATCTGAAAATGGTTTAATCGAGGCAATTTTTTAGCTCATACCAGCATGCTGGTGTGAGCTTTTGTGATCATGCAGTGTCACTCTATCTATCTATCTACCTATCTATCTATCTGTCTATGTGTCTCTCTGTCTATCTGTCTCTCTGTCTAACTGTCTGTCTATCCATCTATCCATCCATCCACCACCCACCTACCCACCTACCCATCTACGCACCCATCCACCCACCCAGGGTTGGAAAACCTTGCTGAATTTCCCGCGAACACAGTAGAAAATCCCCCGATTTCCTGCTGACATCTGTGTAGGGGTGAAACCCCTTGTTGGGGGTTCAGGGGCAAGCTCCCGGAAGATTGGGGTTCCTAGCACATCGAAGGGGTAAAATTGTGCCGCTGAGCACAAAGAATATAACTGAAAACTCGTACAATAATTGAAAAATCAATCACGAAAGCTTAACGCTAGGCTATTTACATTGTTGCAATGTACGGTATCTTTTTTAAATGTGAAGAAGTGTCACTTACAAAATGTCAGAAACGATTGAAACTTGAGCCCGATATTACGCTATATAGATGTGCAATAGGCCTAGAATAAATGTCTTAATCATAGACCACTATACACTGTCAACTATACACGCTGTGCTACTTACAAACAGCTCTGCGAGTTTGACGTAAAAAAATCCTGGCATGTTTCCAAGAAAAGTTTTTAACTGCAAAAATGTGAACACCTGTCCCAAAATGGACATTTGTCACATTCACAATACTCAAATTCAGCCACCTGTTGGAGCTACGACATTTGTACCGAACTTTTTTATCCCTGATAACTGTGACCATTAACAGGCAGCAGAAATTTGCAGCAAAGAAAAAAGCTAAAAATAAAAGTCGTCCCCCATATTTCAAAATGGTTTAATCGAGGCCATTTTTTTTTCCTGCGTGTAACGTTACGTTTTTCAGAAGGGTGTTTGGCGCTACCATTGCATCTGGGTGTAAGGCTGTAAATGTAAAGTAGGTACAAAGGTCAAGCCATGCTGCGTGGGTCTGTTGCGCCCCTGTGTACTGTATGTATGCTGTGTACATACGTACCTACTGCATGAAAGCACTCTGTTCTCATTAAATGCACAGAGAATCTTGTGCAGAGTTCGGAAAAAATAAGAAAACACTAAAACCGACGGAGATGAAATTGTGCACGAGCTCTGCGCGAATCATCCTAGGGCACTGGGATTCATAGGGTATGAAGGGCGGCTGAAGTGTGCCTAAAAGTTAACTGGCAATAATTTCTGGTTACTTGCGTGATTGTGGGGCTACACTGGACATCGTGGTTTATTGGCATAGAGGTAACATGCGCTATTTGCCTATGTGAGTATCGTAAGCAATAGCGATCAACAGAGCTTCTTTTAAATAATTGTTTAACAGAATTTTCTCTGTTCTCCCTCATTTACTTTGTTTCTCTGAAGATTTCCCCGTTTTTTCCCCATTTTTTATAACAAAAAAACAGTGTCCCGACACGCAGAATTTCCCGCGAGCATCGCCGATTTCCCGCGAACCAGGTTCGGAGGTTCGCAAGGTTTTCCAACCCTTCACCCACCCACCCATCCACCCACCTATCCATCCATCCATCCGTCCATCCATCCATCCATCCATCTATCTGTCCACAATTTGTTCCGAATGCTTTAATTCCTGCATGCTTTCATGGATTTGTCTGAAACTTTGACAAAATGTTTGTTGGGTGTTTATCCCCGATAAATGTGACCTTTAACCGACAGTAGAAATTTGCAGCAAAAAAAAAGAGTTAAAAATATAACTCATCCTCCCATATCTGAAAATGGTTTAATGAGGCAATTTTTTAGCTCATACCAGCATGCTGGTGTGAGCTTTTGTGATCATGCCGTGTCACTCTATCTATCTGTCTATCTGTCTCTCTGTCTATCTGTCTCTCTGTCTAACTGTCTGTCTGTCTATCCATCCATCCATCCACCACCCACCTACCCATCTACGCACCCATCCACCCACCTATCCATCCATCCATCCACCCATCCATCCATCCATCCATCTATCCATCCATCTCTCTGTCTGTATATCTATCTATCTATCTGTCTGTCTATCTGTCTATCTGTCTATCTGTCTATCTGTCTATCTGTCTATCTGTGTTGACCATACCAAGCAGATGACCCCTATTGTTTTTTGATGGAGGTCAAAGGTCATTTGAGGTCACTAGAGGTCAAACTGTGAAAACCCTGTAAACATGATATCTCAAGAAGGGTAAAGTTAACTGACCTCATACATGATTTGTAAGTTAGTCATATTGAGTAGGTGATCCGTATTACTTTTGGTGGAGGTCAAAGGTCATTTGAGATCATCAGAGTTCAAATTGTGAAATCCTTGTAAACAATATATGTCAAGATGGGTAACCTTCACTGACCTCATACTTGGTATGTGGGTTGGTCATAAGGTTTCATGGTACTGCCTAAAATTGGTATCGCCGCAAATGGTACTGGTACCAGGGCGATACCGGTACCTAGAGAGAGGAAAAAGTCTGATTTTTCACTTAAGAAAATACTAGGAAAACATTATGTGTTAACGTATTTGTAGTGTACTAATTTACTGTACAATACTTACAATTTTTTATAGCATAAAATCCTGAAAACTTGTCGTGTCTTGTGAAACTATTCTCGAAAATTCACCGACTTTGGCAGCTGATTGTATACGCTAACAACATGACTGAAATCCTACAAGGCTTAATGGTCATTCAACACACACTAGTGTATGTAAATTTGTACAGCTAATCTCCTGCTGAAAGCGAGCGAATCACTGTACTATGTCAATGGGAAATTTTCAACTGTTGTCCGCCAGCTCTGATCGAGTTGATCGAGCTACGCCCCACCCCCAAGGCTGCACAGTAGACTCTAGAATGACTGACAGTCTTGAACTGAATGATATCATGTATCAACAAGTCATAGATCTTTTGTTGACCTTTTCACGTAATTTTTGACATCCAATCACAAGTTTATAATGTGAGTGTCAGGCAGGACTTTCTTTCATAGCTCATTAGACACAACGCTAGCGAGAAAGGGTTTTATTGTTGGTGATGCATGTCTCTCCAGAATTTCCAATCCAATGTTATGTGGAAGAGCTTTTCAATACTAATGAGGTCAATTCAGTGATGTATGATATTTGCATAGCTCATACCTTCTTAACATTGAATGAATTGCGCTGAGTATAATCGATTATTAATGAGATCGATGAGATGACATGATTTTGCACCAGATTGCCTCGATCGTACTGAAACTATTACTGCTCATGTGTATCGTTACTAATGACATACCATTTCAGTGTATGTTCTGGCGACTACAGACTTTGTATTGACAGAATTAGAAATAAATATTTTGAAACAGCGAATGCCAGCCAATGAATGCATTAGGAACTTCAAGGAAATGGAATAAGGAAGGAATAACAATTTCCTTAATAATCTGTGTATTTCAGTACCCTTCTAGAATCTAGCCAGCTTATTTTCTGTGTGAAGGAAAGAGTAGACTCTCAATAATAACAAAAAGATGTGAAAACTTATAGCATTACAGTTAACTTGTCACTGCCATTCTCTTGGCTGTTGGCTTCGGCCCGACTGTGTGCTATTGAAAATGGAAAACTGATACATGGATGTCAGGTAATGGTTTCTTTGACTCTTATTAGCAATATTTGTTACCCCGGACTTAGCCAGATATGTGTCCACAGTGGCATTATGGTAGAAGGGATGGAACAGAGTGCCAACTCTTATCCTTTAAGGGTGTCATGATGTTGCTAATGGGGTTTGTGGCAATTGTGATGGAGTTTCTTTCATCTTGTAACTAGAACCTTCTTCTTTTTTTTTAGTGGAGTACAGTTCTGAAAAACTAAAACCTATCTGGGCAGAGGATTTTGAAGCTGATTAAAGGATCGGCAAAACCAGAAACAATGCATGTAATATCAAACAAGAGCCACCCAAAAAAAATGCTAAGTGGTTCTGATAACGTTTCATGGAGAGTTTGCAGACATACTGTAAGATCATTTGGTACCATTGTCGGTGGTACTTTGGTACCTTTTAATTGGTGGTATAGTACTGTTCCAGTACTGGTACAGATCGGTACTGATGAAAGTACTGGTATACCGTGCAATGTTAGTTGGTCGTACTCAGTAGATGATCACTATTGTTTTTTTTTGGAGGTCAAAGGTCATTTGAGGTCCAACTTTCTATTTGTCCAAATTTGGAGAGTACTACTTTTACCATGTACTTATTAATTACTAATATTCCCTCCTGTCGCAGAATTTGAGAAAGATTAGAAGCAAGTCTGATGTGATGTTTCTCGGAGAACAATGTCAAAATAGTGCCGTTGAAACATGAAACCTTTGCACAATCCAGCTGGATAGTAAAGTCAAGATTATAAACCAATATTTGGTCAGCAAGGAATCACTAAGGCTTTTTTTCCTGTCTGGTTTCTTTTTTTTTGTCCAGGGTATGGGTTGGTTCTGTTGTGGCCATAATCATGCATTACAAACAAGTTTTTAAGGTGTTTTTGTACATTTTGCTATGATAGCAGAGTGAATGGTAAATATTTCTCGAAGGTAGTAATAAAAGTTTAGCAAACCTTGGTCAAAATTATCACAGAGATGTAGTTCATTAGTTTCATTACTAATTTTATCACTCTCTAACCTGAGTTAAAACTTTACTGTATAGGGCAGAAACATCAAGCATACATTTTGGTTAACCAAATTGTTTTCTACTCTTTCTCTTGACATCCCTGCAGGGTACCACGAGCTGCCACCTTTGGCACCTCAGGTTGTTCTGCCTCAGATAACCTCTACCACCACTAGCCAGTCCTCCTACCATCACTATATATCCCAGCACCAACAGCCAGCTATGAATCGTCCTCAACCTCCTGTTTCACATCGCTACTCTCCTTATCATTCCATGGAGATGGTGAGGGATCCTCAGACATTTTTCATGGGTCTTGCTCAGAGTGAAGCAGTCTATTTGGGTGGTATCGTCACCCTCCTGATGGGTCTGTTAATGATATGTTACTGCTTACCAATGAAGGTATGATTTCTTTTCATATCCTTGTCACTTTGTGTACGTAAGTTTGTGTAAGTACAATATTTTTCAAATATGTGGATGACTTAATAAGAAATTGATAGTACATCAAACCAAATAAGACATAGCTCCTAAAACAGAATACAGAAGGAAAAACTGACATGAGCACTGCATCGAGGGCAGGCTAACTTTGCAAGTAACAGATAATGGAGAAGAAAAGGAAATTGAAAGGAGAAGCAGTTACATGGTAATATATTATAATCATTTGTATGTGTACTTTTAGATGATATTTTATCTCAAAGGAAACAGAATGCACTATCTATCAGTCTCTCTGTCTGTCTATGTTTGTGTATCTGTCTCTCTGTCTGTATATCTATCTATCTATCTATCTGTCTATCTGTCTATCTGTCTATCTGTCTATCTGTCTATCTGTCTGTCTGTCTGTCTGTCCGTCCGTCTGTCCGTCCGTCTGTCCGTCCGTCTGCCGGTCTGTCGGTCCGTCTGCCTATCTGCCTATCTGTCTATCTATTTGTCTATCTGTCTAGATGCCTAGATGTCTGTCTGGCTATCTGCCTATCTGTCTTTCCATGTATCTGTCTGTCTATTTGTCTGTCTGTCTGTCTGTCTATCTATCTATCTATCTATCTATCTATCTGTCTATCTGTCTATCTCTCTGTCTGTCTATCTCTCTGTCTGTCTATCTCTCTGTCTGTCTGTCTATCTGTCTGTTATCTTTCTTTGTCTATCTATCTATCCATTTATATATCTCTCTGTCTATATATCTGTCTGTGTCTATTTGTCTGTCAATCCATCTGTCTGTCTATCTATCTGTGTTACTATCTGTCTATTTGTCTGTCTCTGTCTGTCTATCTGTCTGGTTATCTATGTATCCGTCTATATGTCTGTCTGTCTATCTGTCTGTCTACCTGTCCCTGTCTGTCTGTTTGTCTGTCTCTCTATCTATCTGCCTATCCGTCTGTTTCTCTATCTGTATCTTGACCTGTCTGTCCTGTCTGACCTGTTTGTCTGTCTGACCTGTCTGTCTGACCTGTCTATTTGTCTTTCTGTCTGACCTGTTAAGTTATGTTGCAATCATGCTTTTGGTCAGTCCACATTTTTATGCTTTATGTAGAATTCTGTAAAGTATCCTCTTTGCTATTGCAGTAGCTGTGATGATACATACAGAGAGCACAAGCAGGGCCATCTCTCTCTTATACAAGGAACACATACTGTATACAGACACTGAACTCCGACACCTCTATGTTCTCCTCCTATAAAAGGACTCCACTTAATTCATAGTTTGGTTTTGGTGGCTATTTTATTAACATGTATATATGAATGATGTTGTGATGACCACAATATCAACCAGAGATTACACAGAGTGTATATGCAAACACTTGATTTTAATACCATAACTACAGTGTATATTCTTTTGCAATTGATTATTATTCATAAGTGTGCTCTCCACAGCCAATTGTGATTGTGTCCCAACAATCAGGATCGATGCAGACTTCACAGTTATCACAGCCCAGCAGTCACAATGGAGAAGAATACCACCTTCCAGATGGACATGTCAGAGTAGGGAAAATATCTTTTGACCCCAAGGATGTACTTGGTCAGGGATGTGAAGGAACATTTGTTTACAGGTAGCCAAAATAATTGTTTTTGGTTTTTTGCTTTGCCAAAAGAAGCTATGTGGTCATGTTATCATGCATGTGTGTGTGTATACAAAAGAAAGTGTGTCACCATTTTCTCTCAGACAGTAAGTCGGATAAACATTAAACTTGGTGAGTGGGTACCTGCTTATCCGGACTAATGTCTGCCTGACTGATGATGTCATGGATCAAATGCTAAGGGTCACAGATCATGAAAATGAAAGACAGTTTTAACATTTTCTATATATGTGAATATTCTAGAGTGATGAAACTACCATATATGGACAGTAGACCATTAATGCTTCTTTTTAAATGTTGATGATGTCACAAGGTCAAAGGTCACATGGTTAAAGGTCAAAATGGCAAAAGTGCTCTGAAAAAGTGTGTCACAATCTCCTCCTAGACGGTAAGTGCACCTGACTGATGATGTTATAGGTCAAGGTCGAAGGTTACGGTTACTGCAGCTCATGAAACAGTTTTATGTTAGGGGCTCGTAGTGTATGGTGTCAACATGATTTTTATATCTTAGCCCTTCCATGAATATGATGTGGTATTTCAACTTATCCAACCATGTTTTGGGCTTAGTAATTATGTCTGGTAGCATTATCATTTCCCATGCATTGATAATACCTTCATTCAGCATGTATTTACAGCATATATATAGGTCTGCTACCCAATTGTACAAGAATTTGAGATATTTACGCACTGTAAAGATATAATTGAAGTATGCACAACACACTTTTCAGAGCATTCAAAACTTCTAGAGTGACCGGGGTGTGCAGATCTGAGGAATCGTTTATCAAATACTATTGCACAGAAGAATATTGTACATAATACTTTTTTTTTTGTATGATGTGCTGTTGTACAGAATGCTATTTTCATAGTATAGAACACCATTGTTTACAAAACTATTGTTCACAAGATACTGTTGCACAGAAAATTAGCAGAAGATAAGCAGGCACTCCTGACATTGTATTATGGGCTTTTCCATCCATCATTAAGTTACTGTATTGAAGTATGGGGTAACACATACAAATCCAACCTTAATCCATTATTCATAATGCAAAAGAGGGCAATTCGGGTTTTGGCTAATGGTAATTATTTAGAACATACTTCCCCTCTCTTTCATAATTTGGGTATACTCCCATTAGAAAAATTAGTTCAATTCAATACTGGGATTTTCATGTATAAAGCATACCACAAGTTTCTGCCACCAAGCTTGCAACTTTATTTTACTACCTCACATTGTATTAATAGCAGACATAAACATTATTTTCATCAAAGATTTGCCAGAACTAAGAAAAAGCAATTTTGTATGTCGTTCTCAGGGGTAAAGTTATGGAGTTCCTTTTCTCCACTTTTAACAGGCTGCAAAAACATTAAGAAATTTAAAACAAAATTAAAAGAGCATCTGTTTACATCCCACTCATAATATAGTTAAAAGACTCCTACTACAGTGTTTCTCCTTTTCCATGCAATGATATTATTCAACGTTTTATTACTATCATATTGTGTATGTCATTGTACACCTTAGCTTGTATTGTTCATTGCGGGAATAAATAAATTGAATTAGAATCGTATTATATAAAATCATTTTTGCTGCTACCTGTCCTACTTTGAAGCTAGGAAGTGTTCATTGGTAAGCAGGAAAATCAATGCAACAAGAATCATCAATATAAGTGTCGTTGGTCAAAGGTTCATCAGAATACACCTATGAAGGTCAACTTCAGCATCATTATCATACAATTGGGTAAGGTTGGCATAACACTTGCTTTCCTCCTGTGGACTATGTCCTTTTCTTTATGTTGTTTAAGTTTTCACTTCTTCCTGCCCAGGAACAGGGTTTTGGGATCTCTATTTTGTTTAAGGGAGTCTAATGTTATCCACTAATCTGAAAGTGACTGCATTATGGTCATAGCATTTGTAAAGAGTTTAGTTAGACCAAGGGGGGCCAACCTGCGACCCACAGAGATGTCATGATAAAAATGAAAGAGAATAATACAATAAACAAAGAAAAGTGGCAAAAGTTATAAGGATATTCTCCATCTCAAATAAAGTGGTTAAAAAGCAATGATATGTACTATAACAAATATTTATTAATCAAATTAAACAAGACAACGTCCCTTTTATCAAATAAATGGCTTCTTTGTCTTCAATAGTTACAGGACTTGGTAAAAACATTTTAATGAAGCCATAGAAACTATTACACCAGTTGCTCGAGTTGCCAGTATCTCAGTAAATTGTAACCCACCCGCTTTCCTTCCTATTTCCATACACCCTTGAAATTTGAAGTCGCCATTGGCAAACCTTTGCTTTTATCCATACCACTGGTGGGCTTGTCTGCATAAAAAAAATAGTTGCAACCTATACTCCCCACCTCAAAGTTCAAATGTAGCAGTGTAGCCCCTTGATTCAAAAAGGCTGAGCAACACTGAGTGAGTGGTACATGCTTTACACCACATGTTTACCAGGCTGATTAACTTAAGTTAGAGATAAGATGAGAAATGAGCACTCCTTGATTTTTTTCATAGAAATGTAAATAAAGTATTAATGCTGATGTAAAATTTTCACAAAAAGGTGTCATGTTATCCAAATATTTTCTGCAGTTGCTGTTTCTACTCTGTAAACAGGAAATGAGATTTGAGCAATCAAATGATGCCTCCCTGGATTTCTCTTCTCTTCAATAATCTTTTTCCAAAATCTTTGACCTGTCTGATGTCTCTTTGTCTGTCCCACAGAGGTAGATTTGATGGTCGAGCAGTTGCTGTGAAGAGAATACTACCAGAGTGTTTCAGTGTCGCAGATCGTGAAGTAGATCTCCTCCGAGAATCAGATGAACACCCCAACGTTATCAGATACTTTTGCAAGGTGAGGCTAAAGATTTCTGTACTTTTTTGAACAATTTCAATTTTTGGTGCCTTGCGTCAGCAAAGGAACCTATGCAGTCAGGTTGGGGTGTGTTTGTGTGCGTGTGTGTATGTGTGTGTGTGCATCTGTGACACTTACTTAGGTACGCTCTAACTCAATAGGGGAAAGTCAATCGTGGTATGTAGTTTAGCCACATTGAGAAGGTGTGCCCTATCGTTTTTGGTGGAGGTCAAAGGTCATCTGATCGAACTGGGGGCAAAAGTCTGTTTTGCTTGGGTACGCTGTAACTCAATAGGGGAAAGTCGGATGAAAGTCAAACTTGGTATGCAGGTTTTACATGTTGAGAAGGTGTGCCCTATCGTTTTTGGTGGAGGTCAAAGGTCATCTGGGGGAACTGGGGGCAAAAGTCTTTTTTGCTTGGGTACGCCATAACTCATTAGGGGAAAGTCAGATGAAAGTCAAACTTAGGATGTAGGTTTGCCATATTGAGAAGGTGTGCCCTATTGTTTTTGGTGGAGGTCAAAGGTCATCTGGGGGAACTGGGGGAAATAGTCTGAAAACCTTTTTATGTTATGGATACTCATATGTACCATCAGTCCCCCTCCAGTGCATCATGGAAGTACTGCCTGAGGTAGCAGTTTCTTGATCAAATGAAAAAGAAGCAGTGTTGTTTGCACTACTGTAGGTGGTCACACCAGACAATTTTTGGATAGATGGGATAAGCTATATTGCAAGTTGCAGAGCCCCCTTCTTGAAATCAGAGATTCACAGCTGTTTGTGTTTTGAAAAATGAATGGGATATTGTTGTATATTGCAGAAATCAACATCTTCAATTCATTGCATTAATTGAAATGGCTTCTTTGATATTTATGAACTCAGACATATCATTTTACAGTATGTATATTCCAAGTACAAGGAACCATAGTGCCCATAGGCTGTTGTGAAATCATGCAAAATACTTCTTCTCTTACAGATTGTATGTAACACTGTTGATGGTTGGTCACAGTAGTGCTATGGAAGTGGTTCCCACGTGGGTGCATGTTTGTCATGTTTGGGATCCAATGTCTGAAATGGGCCATTTTATAGAAGCATGAAATATGTTTCTCTCTCTACAGATTTTATGTTACAAAAGTGAGAGTTCATGGTCAGAAATGGACCATGTAGGCTATTGTACAAAATAATGCAATATGCTCCCTTTTACTTCATAATTTACATTACAGTATAAGCTCTCCATCTGCGCAAGGAACCAGAGTGCCCTTGGACTCTTGTTTTCTTGTCTATCTCTTCTTCTAATTGTTCATCAGAAGTCAAGATGCACAGATCCATTTCATTCTCTCTAAAGTTAGCCTGTATCTACTACTGTTATGCATTACATGTGTTTAAAAGTTAATGTGTGACAGGAACTGTCATTGCACCGCAGAAGGTAGCACAATTTTGAAAAATTTAAGTATGCTTTTGCATTAAGGAACCCACTTTGTTTCTGCTAACCCAGTTTTCTTTGCTTGAAGTCTTTACCAAACTATAATCACATTTTTCCTTTTCCGGTTGACTCCCTCGTCCTCCATTGCAGGAGTCAGATCAACAATTTCGATACATTGCGCTGGAGCTTTGTGCAGCAACATTAAAAGACTTTGTAAATGACAGAAGCAAGTTTCCCGAACTGAAAGAGATGGAACTGTTAGAACAAGCTACCTTAGGGCTAGATCATCTCCATTCATTAAAGATAGGTAAGGCAACCTTGAAAGTATGACACTCAGGTATGATTTGATATTCAATTCATTGTGGAGAAAGACAGGTGAAGATTCTTGTATTATATCCTTTCCAAATTGCTGGCTCATCCAACACGTGCATTAGTTTTGTTTCTAGTCTGAAAATTTGTGGTATAACTCAGTTAGTCCTACAAGTTCATATATACCAGTTTTGCCAAGAACTGTCTAAATGTACTAACACCACATTTCCAAGAAATGCTTGTTATGCCCTAATAGTATAGAACAAGATAAACTTGCAAAACATTGTGACTAGTTAATCTAGCTGCAAGACATCTAAAGATGTATCATGCATCATGCATGTATCATGCATTTTGAGTCTTCTCTTTTATTTTTCTATCCATTATTTCATACATTCCTATGTTAGA
Source organism: Stichopus chloronotus (assembly GCA_021234535.1). Classification (NCBI taxonomy): domain Eukaryota; kingdom Metazoa; phylum Echinodermata; class Holothuroidea; order Aspidochirotida; family Stichopodidae; genus Stichopus; species Stichopus chloronotus. The sequence continues at coordinate 24,476,149 of CM037829.1, forward strand.
AAATTTCGTTGCTCTTCCTTCACGATAAAATTCATTCACAAACTTGTTCTCTTTTCTGGTAGGTTAAAGTTTAATCTCTACATAGCATTTTTATTGGGTGTGGAAATAAGCTTCAGTGTCTGTGACAAGAGAGTGATGAGGATTGACATGTCAAAAGGGGATTCATGCAAAATGTACAGGAGTGAAGAAAATTACCAACAGGATGGCCCAGAATGTTGAGTACAAGAAATGTAGAGAGATAAGTAATGGAGCAAAAGAGCAGTAAGGATGTACATGTGAGATGTTCAGAAGGTTTATGGTTTTAATATCTTTGAGACATAAACAACAGCATTGGTGGATGTGCGGTAAGCAGTGATAAGAAGATACAGACTGAATTTGATCAAGTGCAATGAGCTGTAATTAAACAATACTTAATGGAGGCTGTATGGATGTACCTCATACATGTTATATAATGTTAATGTGCTGTTTGTGACAGCCCATTGTCATTGCTCATGTTTTAATTGCTGTGAGCAATTAAGCTGCTGTAGATTACATCATCAAATGCACAATACATTTTTGATTGGCTTGGCCAAAGGCAGGCAAGGAATCTATGCAGTCATGATGGTGTATTTGTGGTAGTGTGTGGGTGTGATGCCTTAGGTTGTAGACACGTTATCTCAAGACAGGAAAGGTACCTGACTTTCAAAGTTTGGTGTGTAGGTAGTCCATAATGAATAGATGATCCCTTTTGTTTATCATGTAGGCCAAAGGTCATTTGAGGTCATGAGAGGTTAAAGTATGGAAACTTATTAAGGGAGATATCTCAACAACAAAATGTTGCTGGAATTTCAAACTCTTTACATGGGTAACTCATGATGAGTAAATAATCTCTGTTTTTTTTATGGAAGTCAAAGGTCCCATGAGATCACTAGAGGTCAGGTCATAGTTTGAAAACCTTGTAGACACGACATCTCAATGAGGGAAAGTTGCTGGAACTTCAAACTTCATGTGATGGTTGACCATTTTTATTAAATGATCCCTTTTGTTTTTCATGGTGGTCAAAGGTCGGTTTAGGTCATCAGAGGTTAAAGTAAGAAAACCTGTTAAGGAAGATACTTGAATATCTCATTGTTGCTGGAACTTCCAACTCTTTACATTGGTAACACTGGATGTGTTGTTTTTTATGGAGGTCAAAGGTCACTAGAGGTCATAGTTTGAAAACCTTGTAAACACAATATCTTAATAAGACGGCTGGAACTTCAGACTTGATGTGATGGTTGTCCATTGTTAGATGATCCTGTATGTTTTTCTTTGAGGTCAAAGGTCATTTGAGGTCACCATATTGATAAAGTATGAAAACCTTCTACTTGAGAGACATCTCAGCAACTGGATATTGCTTGAACTTCAAACTTACTGCGTAGGTATTTAATAGTGAGTAGATAATCCCAATCATTTTTCAAGTAGGTCAAAGGTAATTTGAGGTCATTAGAAGTTAAGTATTAAAACCTTTTGATGGGAACATATCTTAGCCACTGAATGTTACTGGATCTTGAAACTGTTAAAATTGGTGGCTCTCTAGTGAGCGGATGATCCCAATGTTTCTTGTGGAGATCAAAGGTCATGTGAGATCAGTAGAAATCATTATTTGTGACTTTTTAAACATGTTATCTCTTGAAAAGTAATATGTTTGGACTTCAAAATTGGTATATATTGTCCTTTGCTTTCCATGAATATTGACAAGGAGTCTAAAATTCATTTGATTTCCAGTTGCAGTCTGGTTTCGTTTCCAATTTTGCCAATCTTATATTTAGTCCAATAATCAGTCAATACCCTCTTGCTTGTCCATCTTTTCTTTAACTCTTACATTTTTCCTCCAGTTCACCGCGATATCAAACCTCACAATGTGTTGATTTCATTTCCTAACCAACATGGCCAAGTGAAGGCCATGATATCCGATTTTGGACTCTGCAAGAAGTTGGCAGTAGGGCGGGTCTCCTTCTCGAGACGTTCTGGAGTGACAGGCACGGAGGGATGGATTGCTCCAGAGATGCTGACAGATGAAGAGAGAACGGTGAGCATCAGTAAGGTAGATCTCTGTTGAAGAGGAATTTAGTTGTTGGTTCATGAAGTAGTTAAATCTTGTGTGCTTTAACAAACTCTATTTCCAATAAAACACAGATGGCTCATGTAAAGTATCCTGATCTAAATCACAATTTAATGTAGTCAACTTCGTTTTTGGTTTCCATGAAATCATGTGCTATGTAGTCATGATGACATATGTGTTTGTTTTTGACACCCTGTCAGTAAACACACTATCTGAAGAATAAAAGCTTGTACTGATCTGATATTTAGGATCATACCGAGTACATATTTTTGGTGGATGTTAGATTACAATAGTGGTCAGCAGAAATCAGATTGGGAAATCCCTGAAGTCACAATATCTCAAGAAGACAAGCAATAGAGTGATCTCATATTCTACATTGATAAAGCGACATCAAGTATAAGAACTGATGAAGCTCACAGGTCCACAGATTTCAAACTGAGAACAATGTGAACACAATCTCACAAAAACGCTAGCTTAGTTTGCTCTCACTTTGCTTTTTTAAATGGATGGCATTAATTATTAGAACTTATAGTACTTTGTCCAGGTCAAAGGTCTATTGAGGTCAACAGAGGTCAGACTGTGAGAAGTTTGTAAACACATATCTCAAGAATGCACTTTTGAACTAATCTTATGTATAATATTGTATGTTGATCAACCATACATGAGGAGATGAACCCTATTGTTTTGGGTTTAATTCATTTGATATCCGAGTCAGCCTTGTAACACAATGCCTCAAAATGAAAACTTGGACATTCCTACTTCACATATTGAGATGTCTCCCAATTTGGTACCCTGAGCACAATTCACCACAGTCATAAAATTCCAAAGCTGTAATATGAGCTGTAATGCATTGACTTCCCCTGAATGAAATTTTTCCAGAAGAATGTCAGTTTAAACAAGTCAGTCTCTATAGGCAGTGTGTAGACTTGATGAGCTTCTTAAGAGAACCCTCACAATCACAAATATGGTCACACTGTAGCCTTCTGTATGCTATCAAAAAACAAACCAAGTGAAACCATGTTTCTCAGTGCTTGCCTTTTCACGTTTTTAACAGTGAATGTAGTTGTTGCTTATGTTGTTTGAAAACCATTTGAGCATGACAAAGTTTGATCACAAAAAGTCATTGATATTGCTTCAAAACTGAAATGTTACATGAAATGTTACAAATTTCATGTAAACCAAACTATATTACAAACATTTCTGAAGTTAAAATGTACAGAAGTATCTTGTGAAAATACAAAAAAGCTTGTGTGAAGCCTCCCATAAGTTAAAAATTATCATATCGTAATGTGTTAAGGGAATCCATGCGTTCTCTATCGCTGATCAATCCCATCCCACATGACACACTATCACTGCGTATTATGCACCCTGCATAATGCATATGTGTGAATGCACTGAAGCACGGAAGTGCTATAGACTCCCAAGTCTATACCGAAGGGGGTGGGTGAAAGAGTTTACATGCACTCCTAGAAAGTGCTGTTTGAAATTTTTACCCCTCCCCACCCTTCTCCGTCATTCCCCCTATTTGTTTGCAGTTTTTCATCTATAATGCAAAAATGGTGTGAATAACAGACAATAAAATACAACCACCACAAGTTCCTTTACAGTGCCGGTCCCTTTTTTTGTAACACCTCCCTGCTCGCCAAAAATGTTCTTGTTCATTTTTGTATAACAGGCCTACGTAATGCGGGAGCTAACATGGAACTAAGTGGATTATTATATTTAATTTCCACCAAATATCAAAGACAAATTGTATTTAGGGATATGCCAACATTTTCACATTGTCTTTAAGTTCAATTGGGTGAAGCTGCTGACAGACACTCTTACAAACCACTATTCCTAATCCTAGCTGCAGTGGCTTATGCAGCTCTGCTTTCCTTCTGACAACACAAAACTGAAACAGTCATGGTTATAATCAGCAAAATATGGAGTGGGTTTGCAGCTACTTTTTTGGAGGAAAAATTAAAGGTTTTCTTACCAAATAATAGCAATGACAGAGAGAGGAAAAAAGACAGATGATAAAAAATACCTGGAAAAATGTTCCCATTTTTGGATTGAACCTGTGACGTCAATGTTACACACCTGATCAATGATGGAATAACCAAATGAGCCATTTCGTTCATAGATGAATATATGGAACTAAAGAACTGAAGGTAGATGATACCGTTGGATACATACAAAAGAAAAATGAATAAATAAAAGAAAAGTCAATAAAAACACCACTGTAATGAGTACACAAGTATCTATTTCTACATAGCTGCATTGTTGTATTTCAGTGAAAGTGATTGCATGCAAAGACAAAAAGTAAAAACATTGAAATTTCATCTCCAAAAGTTTGGTAAGGCTTTTAATTGCAACATTAGACAGTCTGGGAAAATAGATACATTTCAGTTGGTTAATTCTGCTATATGATTTCAAATTCTTCTAACATAACAACAAAAAGTGAAAAATGCGATAATGTATTGGTTGACAGTTTTCAATCAAATCAACGGTGTGCTTCTTTGAACAAGCCAGTGGGAAGTATAGTAGTATTGAATATTCAGTTAGTCAAAACAACTCAGGATCCCTGACGCCGCAATGTTGTGATCAGTTGGTAGGTTATTTGTAAGTACAATGCTTTCATTCACCAAGTACTGCAATTCCAGATACTGACCAAGGAGCGACGACTTGAGTATGTGCTTTTGATACACCAGTGAGACCAGTACTGTACGGTGCATAAGCTTTCACGGTAAACCCGTTATTTTACCTATTCCGGTAATAAGCAGTTTCGATACGATTTGATTATTATATTGGAAAAAATCGAAAAATTGAAAAAATCGGAAAATTGAAATAACAGAAAATAATTGAACGTAATCGTTACATATTGAACACAATCGTGCCATATTGCAACAGCATAGTAGTTGCAATCGGCAAGGAGAGAAATGACCCTTAAAAATATGCAGGAATTTCTGTTTAAATTTTACTGGTCCCGCAACGGCTATCGCGCCGTTGCCGATTGAGACTTCGTTCACTGCAGAGTAAACATTGGCATGATCATACTTAAACTGCCGTTCACTTGTGCCCAATAGTTACATTGTGATAAACGGTCTATTCGGGGAGTTAAGTCTGAAAGATTCAAAATACACCAATCTCTGGATTAACTATAGGCTAGGTATAAGTTCATTCTTCAGCAAAAAGAAATAACAAAGAGGTAAAGGTACATGTTTTCAACAAATGATTTAAATGCCCATCGTAAGGTTTTCAATTGAAAGCTGTATAAATAGTGTAATTGCTTAGTTTCAAGCAGAATCTATGTAACAAACGTTGTGATTGGTTCAATTTTACAATCAGAACTCGCGACATCGTCAATGGACATTTAGTGCTTGAAATCTCCCACGTGCGCAGTTTCGATCATGGGATTTGCCCATTGAGTTTGTGTTTCGATGACACAATAATGTACCTCGGAGGTTTGCCAACTGAAAAGCTGATTCGATAGCAGCGCAATGCAAACATTCAGTTACCGGTTCAATGGAAACAGGTGCTACGCATTATAAGTTGTGATAAACTGTGTGAATGCATGCGTGCGTTGTTCTGTATTTACACTGTTACTCTCGAAGTCACCATTTATTTGCCTAGTTTACGTTGCTCTAAAATTTTAAACTTTTTACGATATCGAACATACTGTAAATAGATACTGTGGGGGTGTGTGTAGTGCCATGGAAATCGTACATCTCGGGTCTTGCTGTCTACTAGAAAATCCCTGAATCCATGGTACCAGGTGTGTGCAGTGCCTGTCGTATCTAATACAGAAACCTGTCCGTCCGTTCACTGTCATTCAGAAAGCTTTTAATTGAAGCTCATTGGCTCATTCAGGTTGAGAGCCAACAAGAGTTGATTGGTGTTTACGGCCAAGGTGGCTTGTAATTAGATGTTCTTTCATGAATAACAGTGAAGTGACGCACGTTCTATCATCTTTATACGTGTAAGTACGGACGCCGTAGTTTGTATTATTTGTATTCGTTTTGTTATCAACTTAAATCATTTCGAATTATCTTGAGCAGGTAGTTTTCTTTCAAAAATATGGGCTAAAGGTAGTCACACTGCTTTTCAAGCCTCTTCTTCGTAATTTGTAAAGGGCAAGTTTTGATACTTTGTGGAGTGATGCCTTTGTCATTACTGTGACCTACTGTAGCTTATGTTGTACCATGCATAGTAAAGCCTATGTGAATACGTAAAATTCTTGCATTACTTTGCACAAGTTGTCACTAATTATTTTTCACATTCCTTACCAAATTAAAACCACAATCTCTCCTAACCAGAAATAACTTTCTTTTCTCCTTCTTTGTGTTAATAGAGAGTGTATTTTGGCGAAGTTTACTTGGCTAGACTAGCACGAATTTAGAGTTCTCATGCATCTTAGCCTCAAAGACACATTGTTGACACACTGTCGGTAGTGTGTGCAAGAAAAAAAAACGGATACAATCGTACTAAGATTATTACGGGTCCGATTATACCGGTTATATTTTTTTGACAAACCGTGAAAGCTTATCACTGCATATTCATTATAAAGGCGCATATAGTAAGAACCGTTAACTTTCTGTTTTTATGTCAATCCCGTTGCTATTCAAAGTAGTTGCTGTCATTTTCCTCCATTGAAAGACATAGTCTGTCCATGTACAACCTTGGATGTACATTTAAAAATAAAGGAAAAGTTAAGATCAAATATAGTCTTATCCTTCTGGTTTTTTTCAGTACACATGCAATCACTTGAACTGTTCTTGAGTATGATGCAGAGATACTTTACTCTTTGTTTACAACAAATAACTATTAGCAAATTAGGCAATATGAAAGTCTGACCTGTGCATGATTTTGCTGAATTAATGCAAAATGTCTCATTTTATCAATGCTGAATGATTTATGAATGATTTATATTTGAAGATTTCTGTACATGGATTTAAATAATCTCTTGGCTTCAAAACAGTCATGATTAAGCTGTTACAACAAAAATCATCTATTTGTGCTTGGGTAAGCTAATCCAAAGCAGTCACTGCCACGTGTCAAGTCAGTCAAGTGATTGATAAATGACAGACCAACCAAGGGCATCACTAAATCGGCAAACTTTACACTATACAAATACTTTGCTTCCAAATCTCTGTAACTGCCACACAGGCCAGCAACTTTTACTGTCTGCTATTGTAAATGCATAAAACAAACTTTAGTTAAAAGTAACAACAGCAGAAACCATTTGTTTCATATTTATTTCTTTTGAAATATGCAGCGATATTTTACAGTATTAGTTGACAATGTAGTATTCATTTTGATGCAATGTGTTCAGGAGTGCACAAAGGTTTGTAGAGCAATCTTAGGGTTGCATGTCAAGTTTTGTGAAGAACCTGTGCTTTGAAACATTCTTGAACCATTCTTTTTCCATGTGACAAGGGGTCTAACCTGGTATGGTACTAAAGGTGACCTGGGACCCCCCTGTTAGGGTAGGAGTCAAAACGTATGAAGATGTGGGTGTGTGTGTGCGTGTGGGTGTATGTGTGTGAAAGAATATTTCAATGTCAAAAGTTTGCGTCTGCAACTCCTAGACTGCAAAGCTGATGAGGGTCAAAGTTGATAGATAGGTGACCGGTAAGCAAAATCTTATCTAAAAATCATGTTTGTATGTGTTTGAGGTCAAAGGTCAAATTCAGGGGTCAAAGATCAAATTTGACTTTTAAAATATTGTGGTTGGAACTCCTCCTAGACTGCAAAGCCAGTGAGGATGAAAGTTAGGAGATAGGTGACCCATAGTCTGAAGTTGTGGCTTCCATCAATATTTAAGGTCAGAGGTCACAGGTCACGTCTCTAATTGGCAAAATGCTTTGAAAAAGTGTGTAGCAATTTCCTTTTAGACAGTAGGTCTAATGAACTTCAAACTTGGTTGTTAGGTACCTGATTACGATATGTGGTGATCTCCGATCAGGTGACCACCACATTTCAATTAGGCACATAATACAGTTGGATAGGTTCTGTTAGTACAAGGTGCAACATAACTTATTAGATCTTTGCTTTCCATACAATGTGACTTAATATTTCAACTTATGCAACCATGTTTGGACTGAGTGATTATATCTAATAGTAACGTCGTTTTCCATGCTTTTGGTAATACGGATACTCAGTGTGTTGTGACTGTTGCATGTTGTGTATACACTACCCATGGAATTAAGTTGTTTATGGTACGTTTTGGTGGAGACAGAAATTGAATAATGCAAATGATTGTGAAGTGTTTCTTAGAACTATTACAAATTGCCCAGAGTGGTGGCATGCTGATCTGAGGAATAAAGGAAATCAAAGGATTACTTTGGTGCACACACGTTCTGCATGGGAATATGTACTTTGACGAGCACATGTGACTGCTACATTAACACAACATTTGCGCGTTATTTTCATATCCATGGCTAACCAAGTGTGCTGCACCTAGTTATGTGTTCTTATGTACTGTGTATAATGCAAAGCTCTGGGTCTTCGATCAAACTTTCGATCGACTATCATACACACGTGGAAAAGAGCAAATGATTATAGACAAGAATAGGGATGAGATGCAACTCTGTGGATTGCCCTCCTGTGTAAAGTTGTATAGACTCTTAAAGGATGCATGAATTTCACAGGAATCGGGTTACTTGAAACAGGAAAAGACACAAACAGTATCTCATGAAGATTCTGCTCGTACAATCCTTTAATAAATCTAGCAACTGAACCAAAACATCTGGATTATCCATTAGTACCATTATACTTATTAAACCCCAGACTATTATTGCTATTGTCTACAAATGATAGTGGCACCTCTCTGCTGGTAACTAAGTGCTCATCAACTTTACATAGGTTCTGTGGCGGTTTGCTCTGAAGCATGTGGGATATGCAGGCTGAATAATGAGCTGAAGTGTGAAGCTTTTTGGACCTACGAAGTTTCACCAATTAGTTGTATGAAGCTCCCCTAATCCCAATAACACTGCGAGAATAAATGTACCTCCTCTGTGACTTGTCAACATGTTTGCATTTTAGAATCACTCTCTCTCCAATATTACACAAATAAGCCCAGTGGTTTCAAAACAATTATCAGAGAATCTTTGTTGTTCCAGTGCTTTGAAACAGTAAAATATGAGGAATAGATTGCCAGAACATTTTGTCACAAAAGTTGCATATTCATTGTTACTCATAATGTGCTTATGTGGAACCCTTTATGTCACAGATAGAGGGTATAACTGTTTGTGTAACTGTGTTTTAGGCAATCCTTATGCCTCTTAGATTTTGGTATGTAGAATTTTAGAGAATTTCAGAACTGTTGACATTTTTGGTTCCGATGAAATTGTAACCTATGTAATACTGCAAGGGTGTGTGTGCATGAGGTGTGTGCGGGAGGGTGTGTGGGTGTGTGTGTTTGTGTGAACGTATCTCATGAAGGGAACATCTCATATTTGGTACATAGGGGTGAACCACATTGAGTACAAGACCTCTATTGTTTTAAGGGGAGGTCAAGGTCATTTGGGGTCAACAGGGTTCAAATTGTGAAAACCTTGTAAGCACAATATCTTGAAAAGGGAGGCTTGAAAAATCTCATATTTGGTATTTAGTTGAACCACATTGAGTACAAAATCCCTATTGATTTTGGTGGAGTTCAAAGGTCATTTGAGGTCAACAGGGGTTGACCTCAAATGTGAAAAGCTTTTAAACACAATATCTCAAGAAGGGAAGCTTGGACAGATTTCATATTTATTATATAGGTGCATCTTATGGAGGACAGGAATTCTATTGTTTTAAGTGGAGGTTAAATGCCATTTGAAGTCAACAGTGGTCGAAATATGTAAACGTTGTAAAGACAACTATCTTAAGAAGGGAAACTTAGACAAATCTCTTTTTCAGTATCTAGGTATACCACATTGCATACATGAATCAAAGTTCTGAATCAAAGGTCATTTAAGGTCAACAGATCATATTTTGAAAACTTTGTAACCACAATATCTCAAGAACCAAGCTTGGACAGATCTTAATGGAGTAAGTACAGGTGAATTTCATAGAGTACACAAAGCCTATTATTTTTAGTGGGAGTCAAGTCATTTGAGATCAACAGGGATCAAAATGTGAAAACCTAAAACACTGTATCTCAAGAAAGGAAGCTTGAAAAAAATCTCATATAGTATGTTGATGTACCACATTAAGTATAAGATCCCAACAATGTTGTTGGATGTCAAAGGTCACTTGAAGTCAGCAGGGGTCAAATTGGGAAAACATTGTAAGCAGGATAGCTCAAGAAGGAAAGTTTGGGCAGATCTCCCATTTTGTATTGAGTATACAAGAATTCCGTTGTCTTTGCAGACCTGCCAGCTAGTATGATTTTGTGAGCTATGGCACTGTTAATGCCACATTCCACACAATGTGTAGTGGCTCCTTCATGATTGGTGCAAAGTGACTGACAAAAGAAACATATTTAGGACCGATTTCTCCAATCAGAAAGTTACATCCAAAGACATTTGTCTGTGCATAAAGTTGTAATTTGGATTATAACATCACTCACTGCTCACTGGATCCTATGAAAGTATGGGTATTGCACAGAAGTTTGCAGAGGCGAGGACTAGACTAAACAAAGCCTATGTTACTTAGCTGAGTGGCACTTCTTTTATGGCAGGGTTAGGGTAAACGTGTTGAGAAGGCTTAAAAATACCAGGCTCTCTCGTCACGAACATTAGGCTTTATGTAGCTACGTATATGGTAGTGCACCACTTAATTTTATGATATTTAAAATTGGTAATATTTGTCAAAACATTGAAAATAATGACAAAGGCTTTTGTTGGAAAGCATGCAAACTCTGTGGCAATTTTGTTATTAGGTTAATTGGCAGTAAGTTGAACATTGTTTAGGCCAATTACAAAGCTTCCTTTGAGGATTATTGGAAAAGTGACAAAACACAGCTTTTCACTTTCAGAGTACAGATTGGGATCTCAGTAGTTGGCAGGTCTGTCTTTGTTGAAGTTCAAAGGTCATGAGGTCAACAGGGTCGCTTATGGAATTCTTTTAAGCATCATATTTTTAAGAAGGGAAGCTTTGACAGATGTCATATTCACTATGTATGTGTATCTCATTGAGTACAACCATTTCACTTTTACTGGCAACCTTGTAGGCATGAACTCAAGATGTGAATTTTGTGCAGATCTCGTTTAACATAAAGCATAGGTAACTTGTGACACATCTTAATTCTATAATGTCAGATTGAAAAAATTCTCATAATTAGATCATCAAAACCACAATGCATCTGTGCATTTTGGTTCTGTTGAAAAGAATGCCAAAAGTTTTGTCATGTGAAAAAAATAGTGGCTCTTGATTTTAATCAATAAGTAAAAATTTTATTTGAAAATTTAATCACCAGCTTTGCCTAAAGTCAATAGTCAACAGTCATCATTCACTTTTTATGGAACCAGCATTGACTATAAGGCTGTTCGGAAAGACGGTTTTGATTTGAAAACCGGTTTAAACCGGTTTTGTTTGATTCGTTTTTTGGAATTTTTGAGAAACCGAAAAACCGGTTACTAGGAAAAAACCGGTTCGTAACCGATTGTGATTTTTGTTCCATTTCAAATTTTACTTCCATAAGGCATTCGACACTTTTTTTTAATGGAAAGTTTCTACTTATTACTGGTGTGTTGAAGGATGTGTCGAAAAACTTGAGTTTCTGTTTAACTTTTGACCAACAGTTGTGCGAATTCTTATTCAAAATAATTTGCAGTCGCCGCCACGGCACAGTGGCGGTTCCCCTAGCCCTATGGCATTAGCCTTGTAATCAATACGATCATTATCTCGATGTGAGGAAAATAAAATCTAGCAACGTAACAATGCTTCTTATCAATTTGTTATTCTCCCTTGTACCAACCTCATTTTATTTTAGCCTAGTATTCTCTGATCCCATGTGGACTGGTTTTTGGGCACGATTGCAGAAGTGTTTATGAACATGAAGGATTTATCGTAAGTCACGTTAGCTCCATAGGCTTGTCTGTATGTGAAAAGATGTGCGACAACAGTATGCAGTCTTTGGCAGTACATGTACAACACAGTGGCATTCACACCAGTGTACGTTAGTGTTATGTTGTACGAAGGGCCGTGTATGCTAACCTGTGGGCTGTCGCGGGCGTGTTTTCATTCTCAGAAGAATGTTTCTGTCACATGATCGATCTGAACCAATAGAATCCTACAAACTTAAAATTCACGAAGCAAAGTATTATTGAGTGAGCTGCACACTAAAGGAGTAAACAGGTGAAATGTTTCAAAACTTTCAATATACGGGAAGAGCAATTAAATCATGGAAGTTCATCGGTCAGTCAAATACACACTTAACAGAAAGCACGAAGCACTTATCCATGTAAAAAAGGGAAATATTTGTAGTTTAATTTAGAAGGGAATGCTACGAACAGTTAAAAAAATAGGAGTTAAAATAATAATCTGGGTCCCCTGGAGTCTGGAGATACTCTAAATTCCGAAAAGGGGAACATAAAATTATTTCTTTGTTGCCTTGATAGCTGAATTTCCCGTAAGCCTAAAGGTTTTCTTGCCACTCCTTTAAAGTCTCTACCGGTGCCTCACCGCACGCGCATGCTCGTGTCACTGTGTAACTTTGTGATTGATTGGTCTCAAAACTTTGCAGCTCTAACTTCTTAATCCTGGTACACTGATTTCTTCTCTCATCAGTTTAGTACTTATTAGATTAATTTTCACGAAACTCATTCAGTTTTGGTGTTGTACGATCCATACCATTATGATTATAATTACGAAATGCGAGATTTCGTGTGCTTTGAATTACGAGTAAAGCAGAAAGTGTGTTTGGATTTGCATGCATCAACATGGGCTTTACCAACTGACCAACGTTTTTGTTCTCTGTGTATGAGATGTTGTTGTACTATACTGCTTGCGTAGTGGCTAAGTTAAGCTGTATTATTCCAGTACTGTGTACTGTGTTATAGTGCACGCCAATATGGTCACACCCAGCCTCAGCTGTATGTTCCGTTCACTGAACTTGCTGTAAGCGGTGAGCTATGGGGCAGTGGCACTGATCGTATATTGTACACGTTTTGATAGTTGTGATTTCTGTAGTAATAAAGAAGTATGACAACTTATATATTTTAGGCCTAGCCATTTCTCTTCTCAGACATTAATATTGATAATAATCGTTCGGAATTCAGAGGTGGTAATTTGCGCTGCAAGCAGCATAGTAGCCTTAGTACTAGCAGGCCCTACGGCCATTTAGGAAGCTGCCGTACGTAGAGACATTTTACTGTTAATCTGTGCACCGTGTACGTATGACAAGTGTTAGTTCTTGAAAGAATGGTTTCGTTACCATAACAAGTCACTGAAGATCGAGGGAAACTAAGTTCTAACAAATAAGTATGTAAAACAAAAGAAAGAACAAAAGAAAAACTTGTATTTGTGGTCAATATTTTTTCTCTTGTGTTATAAAACAAAACATCGTTATTCTTCTGCCTGTAGGACAAGAAAATAGATGCTTGTTGTCATAACCTGTGGCGCCTAATACAGCGTACGTACGTGAACTACAATAAAGAACTCCGTGTGCGTACGTAAGTGCGTTATGCATATGGTCAGAGTAGATTTTGAAAAAACCGGTTTTGATTTAAAAACCGGTTTTCACGGCCACCAGAACCGGTTTCCAATTTTTTACTAACCGTCACAGCCTTAATTGACTACAGTTACCCAATAAGCCAAACCAGCCCAGCATATGACAGTCAGTAGATGTCATTTTTGACATTCATCAGGAAGGGTAGTATCTGCAAATACAGCTGACATTGTACCAAAAGAACAAGTTAGTTTCAACCAAGTTAAATAACCAGACTGTTCTCTGATGTATCTTTTTTAACTCAAATCAATTGTTCGCTTTTTTTTTTCAGACAACAGCAGTTGACATATTTTCTTTGGGTTTGGTATTTTACTACGTTCTCTGTCAGGGAAAGCATCCGTTTGGAGATACTCTCCAGAGACAATCCAACATCTTGTTGGAAAAATTCAGCTTGGACTCATTACCAGAGGGTAATATCTTTTACACAATTTTTTGGAAAGATCTTATCAGTTGGTGCTTAGTTTGCATGTTCATTCAACCTTGACACAATTTTTTACTTTGTTATTGCTGGCTTGTAATTTTGTTTTTTTTGTTTGATGTGGAAAATGATTATGCAAGTATACTTTTTCCTGGAACAGAGTTGAGAATTCCATGACTGGCCGAGTCCCCCCAGACAATTCTCACCCGGACGATTTCCCCTCAGGTAACATCCCTGAATAATCCCCATGAGCACAGTTCCCAACCTGAAGAATTTCCCCTCAGACAACTCTTTACCTCCAATGAATTCCTTCCGGGAAAGGGTTAAGTTTAGGACTGATGGGAATTGTCAAAGTTGGGAATTGTCAAAGTTGGGAATTGTCAAAGTTGGGAATTGTCAAAGTTGGGAATTGTCAAAGTTGGGAATTGTCAAAGTTGGGAATTGTCAAAGTTGGGAATTGTCAAAGTTGGGAATTGTCAAAGTTGGGAATTGTCAAAGTTGGGAATTGTCTGGGTGAACTGTTTGGGGGCGGGAGTTGTCCAGGGGCAATTGTGTGGGAACCAAGAATTCTGCAAGGAATCTTTATTGTTTCTCCCTTGCAAAGTGTTTAATTAATTTCAATTCTGAATAGATTTTGGCATAGTCCAAACATAGTGTCAGTTTGGATGACAGTCTTAACCTTTCACTCTTGGTGGCACTTGTATGTGTGGATGGGTGTTTATGTTTGTGATGTCTGCATTGTAAAATACAGTATTTGAAAAAGGAAAGCTCAGACAGATCGCCTATTGGGTATGTAGGTGAACCACATTGAGTGTAAGAACTGTATTGTTTTGATCGAGGTCAAAGGACATTTTGGGCTAATAGGTGAAATAATGAAATCCTTGCAAACATTTTATTTCAAGGAGAGAAGTTTTGAGAGATCTGACATGCAGTATGTAAGTGTATTACATTGATTACAAGAAACCTGTTTTTTTTTGTTGGTCAAAAATTCAATTAGGATGAACAGGGGTTTAAGTAGTATGAACCTTGTATCGCAAGAGGGAAACTTGGACAGATTGGATGTATAATTTGTAGGTATACCATATTGACTAATGACTACAAGTAGCTTCTTTTTTTTTTCTTTGGGAGGCTTTGATGAAATCGTAACTGTTGTAATCATGATCGCGTTTGTGTGTGCAGTGCATGTGTACGTGTGGTATCCATGTGGTAACCATATCACATGCTTTCTGTTGACGAGTTGACTACGGAATGGACTATGACATTTGTCATTTACAGCGTTTCTTGTAACTGATGACATGTGCTTTGCCACTTACAGACCCTTGTGAATTTTTATGACTCAACTACGTATGTCATTATCTGTACCAGCAGTGTAGTAGTATTCAACAAATGTCTAATCTGAATAATGTAGTGAGCCACCTACCATTTATTCAATCAATTTATTATCTAATACTAATTCTATGTTAGATTGCACCCTGGTACAGTTCTAGATCTCACCAGTTAATATGATCAACGACTGACATTTTGACCTTTTGATCCTAGTATTTACAATTGTTTTTCATAGTCAGCAAAGAATCTAAGTGCTGAAGAAAAAATAACCTTTTATGCATTAGGTTGGACACAGTCAAGAAAAGATGATTTTTTGTGGCATTTTTCAATCATCATACATTTTTAGTATGCCTACTGAACATCAGCAAATACAATCCCTGATTTTGCAGTGGAATATGATGATGAGCGGATCCCAACTTTTTATGTAAAGGTGTAAACAATGTAAAATAGAACAAGAAGTTGACACTACATTTTGAAGGTAAATTCTGACCAAATTTTGCACCATTTGCCAAAAATACACCTTCCAATTTCTATTTTTAAAAGGGCTCCACCCCCCTAGACACCTCCCCAGGACAGCGATTCGCAAATTATGAAGAGTCCCCCTCACTTTTTGACATGGATCAATGCCCATGAAATTTAGTAGGTAGGTGACCCACATTGTGTACAAGAACCATAATTGTTTTTTGTGGAGGTTAGCAATCATTTGTGGTCAAAAGAGGTCAAACAGTGAAAACCTTGTAAACACAATATCTCAAGAAGGGAAGCATGGACAGGGCTCATATTTGGTTTGTTTTTACAGTGATTACAAAATATATCCCCAAAATCCTTACTTTATGTATTTTTAAAGAGCAGCAATACAGTTCTGCATCATGGAAACCATAGAGCATTTTCTAATTCTGGTTTATTTTAATAATAGCGCAGACAGTATTAAGGTTGTAGGTACCAGTAAAATCGGATACCAGTACTTTTCCCCATCTCAGTGGTATCAGTACTAGTACTGGTATTGTCCTCAGGGTACATGTACATTTCTGAAATCCACTTTCAATGTTTAGCGTAAGTTGAAGTAAAACTATTCATTTCGTTGAACTAGTCGTATGTCTTATGCACACTTGATATTTTCTAAGTTAATAAGAAAAGAAATGTTAGTATGTTTTCACAAGATTCTATGTTCTGCCTATCCTACTTTCAATATCGATTGGCTAAAAAATATAAGCTTTGGTAAGCTTCTACTCTAATTTTAGTCATAAAGGCAGAGAAATTCTGAGAAAAAAATTGTAGCAAAATATTGATATACAGCATGTATCAAGCTGTTTTTGTGAAAAGTTGACGGAACTACATAGGCCGACATACTTTATCTACAAGTGTTATTCCTAACGTTACACTAACTTAAGGCACCTACAGTAGGCAGTTTGATGTTATTGTGCTAGGTAAATTTGCTACAGAGCAGTGTTATAAATTATACTGCAAAATTTGACATGATTGATACAGAGTAATCCTAATGTCTAAAAGTAGCTTAAACCTTATTGCTTTACAAAAATATATTGCTTATTTGTGATTGTAAATTAATTTGGTAAAATTTTGGCACTATTTAAAGACCTGTCAGTAGACCCTATTTAATCTTACCTGTCACCTGTCACTGAACTACTGTAGCATTTAGTTATAGAAATAAATACACTAGAGTGATATCGTACCGGGAGCAGCAAGTGGAGGACACATTGGATACATATGCGTGGGAAGGAGCAGAGCTGTTTTGACTTTAGTGCAGTGCAAGGACACTAGCTTCTAGTTTACCTATTTCTATGTGATGATGAAGTACTGTAGTTTATGAGGATACTGCTATTTCTTTGAATATTGTGCACCTAACCAAATTAATTCTAGACTGTTTGGGCCAAAAAACATTTGTTGGATGCATACCAGGGATCTTTCTGACACATGTAATATTACCAGAAACAGGTGTGTAGAATGTTAGCCTGAAGTACATGTTACATCCTGTAAACTAATGTTGTTTACATCAAGTCTTGAAGTTTTGTGTGCAGAATAGCCTAAACTTTTTAGCTGACGTTTTTTTGTGTTAGGCTCAGAGAATGGTTGAGGGCTACAACAAAACAGTGATGTCTTTTAGGATTTGCTGTGCAATCCATAATAATATGAAATAACATGTTCACAACTCTTAATCTTCTCTGAGTCTTTGTGTCTATATATGGATTGTTTGAAACGGTCAAAAGTTTTGAATAGACTGACCAAGTCTATGATGTAGAAGTCGCACAAAGACAAAATCTAACAAAACCGTTATGTGACTTTTATGTCATCATAACTATAAATTGTTAATTGGGGCTGTTAAAACATTATTTATTGTGGAAAGCGTTACAATTTCAACGTTCTTGTGGACGAAGAGGGAATTGCTGTTATTGTAAATTGTCTGATATGATCGTTATTGAATATTCGTCATTTGTGACAGGAGTTTGGGATTGTCAGAACTATTCTTTTAAGATCAGAATTAATTTGTGCTGAACAATGTTCAATTACTAAAATTCTTGAGATCATATCAAAGGGAAGCATGGATAACTCCCATATTTAGTATCCAGGTGTATTGTATTGTGTACAAAAACCCTACCTTTTTTTGATATATGTTGTATGTCGTTATAACATTATATATGACGTTATGTCATTTGGGATCAAACAGCTCGAATTATGAAAGCCTTGTAAACATGATATCTCAAGGAGGGAGGCTTCCACTCATCTGATATTTGTTGTGTAGATGTAGCTGTGTACCATATTGGGCATAAAAGGCTATTATATTTGGTGGAGGTCATTTGGGTCAACAGAGGTCAATTTGTGAACATCGTATACACATGTAATCTCAAGACAGGAAGCTTGTTCATGTATCTTTTATTTAGTATGTCGGTGTGCATGTTGAGTCACAATGCCTATCAGTCATCAAATAAAGTCAGTAGATGTTATTGTGTATACAGCACCTGTTACAGCTTAACTGATGACAAGAAATTTCTGCAGTATTACAAAGACCAAGCATATTAACCTTCACCTTATGCACAATAACTTTGAAAATGTATCATATGAAAAGTCTCCTATTTCCAAAATGGATTGATGATTCCACAAATGTGTCTGAATGTTTTTCTCAAAATTGTGTGTGAAATGTCAGTTGACAGTTTTAACTTCTGTGTACCCATAGACTGATCAATATGAGTTTTCAACATTGTAATGCTGATAAAGATTTGCATCCTAGTAATGAAGATAAAGACATAGTCACTCAGAGTGTTGCAAATTCACTATGTATTCATAGGAATCTTTTGTCAAGATGTGTGAGCAAAGCAGGACAGTTTAATTTTACCTGATAAGATTGGGGCCTTCACTATACATTTGTGAACAGACAATGTCATGGTTTAAGCTGTGCAATGAAACTGTGAAGTAAAGGTATGGTCATCTGATTTTGCAAGGCACTGACCCCACTCTGATAATGATGTGTCGTGAATGCATAACTTTCAGAAGGAACAGATGCTAAAAGTAAGTTTCCAGAGTGTTTATCATTCTTCTGTCATAAAATTGACTAGATAAATGTAACAAATGTTCACTCTAAGCTAGATAGTTTTATGAGACATTTTGGAATTTACTCACCATTAATTTTGGATTCTTTGTAGACTGAATGTTTGCAGTAAAAAAAAGACAATTCAACAGTCATTCTTTGTTATTGGAGATACATCTCTGATACCATATTGAGTCCAAACTGTAATTTGTGGAAAGAATAATGAAAGATAGTGATTTAACTCATTATATTTGTTTCAATTTTCCGTTATATTTTGTTTAAATTTTTGACACAGTCAGTTTGATTTTTCAGATGACTTTGTATCAAGGGACTTGATAGGAGAAATGATCCAATCAGATCCAAATGTCAGGCCTCACATAAAGGAAGTTGTGAAACACCCTTTTTTTTGGAATCTGGAGAAACAGCTTGGGTTCTTCCAGGTATTCCCTGCACTTTTTGACTTGCTGATATAAATGATGAGTGACTGAGGATAGCAATTCAGTAAATGGGCTGTTAGCTATTCCAATGATCTCCTGTAATTGTATATTTATCATTCTTTCTCGGTTAAATTGATAAGATTTGAAGAAGCAAGGTTGAAATGCAGTGGCTTGTGTTATGTCAAATATTTTTAAAATGATTAGAGTGACCTTATTGAAAGTCTTTCATTACATTCCACTCAACCCATAATGCATCACTCTATTAGCCAGAATGCTAGTTGTTGTTGCATTTTCCATGATTGATCAATTAGATATTTATTTATCATTTTAATACTGATAAATTATGAACAGGATGTGAGTGATAGAATCGAAAAAGAAGACCTTGAGTGCCCCCTGTTGCAGTCTCTGGAGTCCAATGGAAGTTCAGTTGTGAAGGGAGACTGGAGGAAGAACATAACTGTTGAACTCCAGACTGGTAAACTTACCTTCCTTGATAATAAGCAAAAATTATGATATGATGTAAGCACTATTCTGATTGTTCTATACAAGTCAGTTACATGAATCGTCATAGTCTACTTAAAATTTACATTTCACTGTCATCTATTCCACCCTATGGTACTGCACCATCTGAACATTTTTGTTCACCTTCGGGGTGGGGGAAAAGGTAACACAGCTTCTAGTCCTGCACCACCAACAGATGCTAGGGGGATCTGGGGAAGGCAAAAAAAAAAGAGTTTATTGCACCTTTACATTCACTTGTGAGTGTTTACAATGCATTACACCAAAAAGGATGAATTAAATCTATTGCCATGTCATGTTTCCTGGTATGCTTGTTCAGAAAGTTTCAGTCAAGTAGTTCAAGATATGGCTTATGGTTATTACAATTCTTCTTTATTCCTTATCAATTTTACTGCATTATCTTCTTTTAATAAATTACTTGTGTGTTATGGTACTGCCATAGCATCATCCCCTATGTCATCAACACTGTCAGTCAGAGTACAAATATTTAAAGCAGTATGTTGCTTGTAAACGTTGTGTAACATTCGAGCATAACATGCCTTACATTAGCTCAGTTACCTTGGTATCATCCTAACAACAAAACGTATGGGCACTATATCACTTAGTTTCATTGAGATGGTTCCTCATACCCACACAAACCATCTAGGAGTATTTGTTTTGGTTTCGATAAAATTGTAACCTTTGTGTGACATTGCTTCTAAGCACGACATCTCAAGAAGCTTGAACGTGAATGACTGATGTCATACTTGGTGTGTGAGTTGGTCATACTTAGTAGATGATCCCTGTGGTTTTTGGTGGAGGTCAAAGGTCATTGGAAGTCACCCGAGGTCAAATGTGAAAACCTTTTAAACACGATATCTCAAGAGGCGTAACCTTGACTGATCTCATATTTGATGTGTGGCTTGGTCATACTGAGTCGATGATCCCTATTGTTTTTAGTGGAGGTCAAAGGTCATCAAAAGTCAAAATATAAAAACCTTGTAAACATGTCTCCAGAAGGGTAACCTTGACTGATGTCGTACTTAGTGTGTTTGTTGGCAATACTGAATAGGAGATTCCTCTTGTTTTTGATGGAGGTCAAGGGTCATTTGAGGTCACTGGAGTTTAAATGCAACATCTCTAGGAGAGTAACCTTGACTGATGTCATACTGGATGTGTGGATTGGGCATACTGATTAGATGATCCTTATCGTTTACGGTGGAGATCAAAGGTCGTTTGAGGTCACCAGACGTCAGACTGAGAAAACTTTGTAAACACTATAACTCAAGAAGGGTTATCTGATATTTAGCATGTGGATTGCCCATATTGAGTAAATGACACATACTGATTTTGGTGGAGGTTGAAGGTCGTTTGGAGTTACCAGGGGTCAAAGGATCAAAATCATGTCAACTTCTGTATCTCAAAAAGAGAAACTGTGAGTGATCTCTTACTTAGCATTACTTAACATGTCTGTCACTCATATTCAGTAGCTCAGTATTCAGTAGTCAAACTCTTGTAAACACTTTATGTCAAGAAAGTCATCTGTGAGGGATTTCATACTTAGTTTGTGTATTGCCCATGTTGAATAAATAATTACTATCAATTTTTGCATCTTTATGTTTTAAGAGGAGGTGAAAGGTCATTTGGGGTTAAAGGGTTATTAATATGGTGTTTCAAGGACAATAACTCCAGCTGATTTCATACTTGTCAGGGGGTATTTCATGTTTGTTATAATATAAACCATATGACAAGGAATCACAAACCCTTTATGCTTTCTGGTTGGTCCCTTGTGTTAAAACAATGGAACCTTTGCAGTCAGGTTGATGTATGCAGGTGTGTGTGTGTGTTTATGTGACGATTGCAATTCTAGCTGTGTCACAAATAACTCAATAACCAAGTTTTTTATTTTTCTCAAACTTTTGTGTGTATGTGTATCGCATTGATTAGATGTGCCCTATCATTTTTGGTGGAGTTCAAAGGCCTTTGGGGATCACCAGAGGCACAAAAGTTCAAACTGTGACATAATCTTAGGATAAGATAGATTTATATTGTAACATAATACTATTGTAACATAAATCCCATTAATATGAAAGCATCAAAAGATCAGAAAATGATGTTGTATTGATCTATTTCTTCAATCAAAGGTAGCAAGGGGATGATATTACGGAAAATTTTGTTTATCCATGTGAAGTGCATATGATGACCTCATTTAAACTTGCTTGGCCTTTGTGACTTTTTCGTGATGTCTGAATAGATTTGGTAAAGATAAATCAAACTGGCAATTGTACTACCCTCCTATCGTACTCCGAACTCAAGTTATTGACATGTTAGTGAAAGCTCATGAGTAGTGAAACTTCTAACAGAGGTACACAAGGAAGACTTTTGCAGGTGTCACTAGATGGGTGTAGTACTTGGATTTTGACAGATGATACTGTACATGAAAGTTAGGGCAGCAGATCAGGTTGTGCTGAATACAGGCTCTGTAAGTGTATACATATATGCACATGTTTGCATGTTGTTACGTCATTGCGTATGCATAGAAGGTACACACGAACAAAAATATTGCGCCCTACCTTTAGTGTGTACTGTATTGGAAATGGAGCAATTTTCCAAATAATAAAAAAATCCCATTGCACCCTGTTTAATATTTGGAAATAACCTAATTGACCTCTGTGTATTGATCTTTTTGAAAATAAATCAGTAAGGTTGTGGTGATTTTGAAGGGTATAAACACATGGCAATACTTGCAATTAACATCATTAGTCATGTTGCACATCCAATAGTTACAAAAACTGTCAAAATTTTTGATTGTTACTTGTACTGGCTGCTCATTTAGAACAAGTGTTATTTCATTCCACCTTTGATGTTACTTTGGATAGGCAGCAGGATACAAATAGTAGGTTACAGGCAATTTATGATGTTACACACGTTTGATGTGGTTCATTTGAGAGCTCGCTGGGTTGAGGAAGTGGAACATAACACCAAGTATTTTTGAATTAAGAGAAAAGTCATAAAAATTGTAATCTTATTGGTGAGGATGGTAGACATATTGATTCAGGTGACAGTATTTTAATGGAAGTCAAGAAATTCTACAGGTCTCTTTATACTAGTGAAGGATGCATTCCATCTGCCTTTTGTAACAACATTCCTTTTAGTAAGACTTCAAGTGCTGATGCCGCTACTTGCAATGGTCAGCTAAATCTTGAGGAACGCAGACATGCTTTGTTTTCACTAGGGAATGGCAGAAGTTCAGGCACTGACGGGCTCTCTGTCGGGTTTTATAAACACTTTTGGCCAGTGATAGGTGATATTGTTACCAATTATCTCAATTCTGCTTATGTTAAGATGAAAATATCCAAGGAGCAAGGTTGAGGAACCATTACCTTAAAAGGGCTCAGAGAGTTGATATCAGTAAGGTTGTGGTGATTTTGAAGGGTATAAACACGTCACAATACTTACAATTAGCATCATTAGTCATGTCGCACATCCAATAGTTACAAAAACTGTCAAAAGTTTTGACTGTTACTTGTGCTGGTTGTGTGCATGTGAATAAAGTACTAATATGAAAAGTATCTGGTCACGAATTTTCAAAAACCAAATTAAGTTGTTAATTACTCGCTCATAATCTCCTGCAGTCTGCAATAGGCACCCAAATAAATGAATGGATGGATGATGGATGAATGGACAAATAAATTGAATGATTAAGTTAATGAATGAATAAATATTTTTTGTGGCTTCATCTTCAACAGTGAATACAGACAATTTACATAATAATTCCTTAGATATTAAAATTTCAGAAAACATTGCTCATATCCAAAATAGTTAATTGTTAACTGAATGATCTCTTCTAAAACTGATCTTCTCTAAAATGTACTTGTCCACTCTGAAATGAAACTTGAATCAATGTAAAAATTAATGAGAGTGTGGTTTACTCTGATTAATCTTTTTCTCAAATATGTAATATTTCATGTAAAAAAATCATAAGGATTTTTCGATTAAACTTTGTAACCAAAGAAAATGTCTTGTTTAGTAAAGAAAAATTGCCTACCTAAAATAAAGTCAGAGGTAAACCCGCACTCCCAGAACAAGTGATGAATTGTTCATCACAATTTCCACAAAACACACAAGAGGGATTTTCTGTCAATGTCATGCCATACAACAGGGAATTAGTACCTAAGATCCTTCGTAAAAATCTAAACTGGAAGAATTGAACGTTACTTTTACCTACAGAGGTGAAGGGAATCCTGAAAATGATACTCCAGAGATCTACAATATCTGGAAAGATAAGGTTCCTTTTAGCACTCAAAGAAGTAGCACAAGCAGTTAAGATAATATGCCTATAAATAACATGTGACATTTTGGGGACACTTAAAATACTCTTGTTGTCATGATGATGATTACATTAAAACCCTCATTAACAAGACTATTCCTCCAGTGAGCAGGTATAGCATGTACAATTTCATAATACAGCAAGAACAGGAAAGCAGTAATATTAATTTCCTTTGTGAAACTGATATAGTGAAGTGTTTGGTTGTTATCATTAAGAATGTCCTTAATGTGAATGACATGCTGATCATATGAGTGTTTGTAGAAAATTATTTTATTATTAACTTTGATACAGCTATTATTCCACATTTTTTGATGGCCATAGTCCTTTGGTGGGCTCTTTAAAGGAAAAGCAGGCCAAGGCATGAAATACGTCACAAATAAATGCGTTATCTGTCTTTATTTCAAAGATATCAAAGTTACATTGGCATAAAAAAGATCTTCCCTTATCATTCAAATACAAGTTAGAAAAGTCTTTCCAGGATTCTTTTTGTGTCTTTACAGTATCTCCTTAACCATTAACATCTTAAACTGCAGGGAATAGTTGGAATGTGTATCGCATTATCCCCCTTCCAGACAAGGGTGCAACAATTTTGCCTCATTTTATTCCATCAAGTTTTCATGACCAAATAAATTTAAAAATGTAGGTAATTCCTTTATAAATTTCTTGGGTGGCTGGGGGAGGATTTTGAAAAAAAAAAGACTAACTGAAATAGGCCAAAGGACTTAATGAAAGTCACTCTCCCAGTGGGAGTGAGGTCACACTGTGACCATAGATTAAGGATACTTTTAAGAAGACAGAGTTTTGGGGAATAATTTTATCAGAACAGGTTATCTTTGCAGTGATCAAAAGTAATCCAGAGAGCAGTGGCAGACCCAGTTTTCCGATTGAAATTGAAATCACTGAGAAAACAGGGCTTAAGCTCTTAAAGGGGCCTAGTGGAAAAGTGAGAGACTTATCAAAGTTAACTTTAAGAACTGCAAAACTCGAAGATCATGGACAATATTCACGACTTCATTCAGCAGTGAATGATAACCATTGAGAAAATTACAGGTGTCATCTGCATACTGAAGAATTTTAGTCTCATGGTTTGAAACAGATAAACTCCTCTAGAGAGAATATGTGTAGCAAGAAGTTCTGCACAAATAATGAAAAGATATGGGCTGATAGGACAGCCTTGTCTAACTCCTCTGAGATTTCATCATTGATAACACTCCAAATAACATTTTTCATTCAAGCCCATTGGAACATATTTTGTAATTGAAATTTAACAGTGAAATTGGATGGTCAATTTTAATGAGAGTGTGGTCTTTACGAGGCTTAGGAATGAAAGAGTTGATTTTAAATTGAATACTTGCAATAAGCATAATTAGTCATGTTTCACAAATTGTTGTTTTCATAACCATTGGATGTGCAACATGACTAAGTATGCTAATTGTAAGTATTGTGATGTGTTTATACCCTTCAAAATCACCACAACCTTGGTGATATCAACTCTTTGAGCCCCTTTAAGATAATGGCTCCTCAACCTTAGTAACCAACAGAGTTGAGTAGAAATTTAGTTGTTTTGTGAAATCCACTGAATTTTTCTAAACCGGTCAAGTTTCCTTCACATTCTAATGACAAATGGTCTAAGTAAGAGGATCTCAATGTTTCACATAGAATGGAACATTAATGAGTGAGTAATTAACAATTTAATTTGGTTTTTGAAAATTCGTGACCAGACACTTTTCATTATGCACATGCACAAAACCAGTACAAGTAACAGTCAAAAATTCAAAACTTTTGACAGTTTTTGTAACTATTGGATGTGCGACATGACTAATGATGCTAATTGTAAGTATTGTGATGTGTTTATACCCTTCAAAATCACCACAACCTTGCTGATATCAACTCTCTGAGCCCTTTTAAGGTAATGGTTCCTCAACCTTGCTCCTTGGATATTTTCATATTGACATAAGCAGAATTGAGATAATTGGTAACAATATCACCTATCACTGGCCAAAAGTGTTTATAAAACCCGACAGAGAGCCCGTCAGTGCCTGAACTTCTGCCATTCCCTAGTGAAAACAAAGCATGCCTGCGTTCCTCAAGATTTAGCTGACCATTGCAAGTAGCGGCATCAGCACTTGAAGTCTTACTAAAAGGAATGTTGTTACAAAAGGCAAATGGAATGCATCCTTCACTAGTATAAAGAGACCTGTAGAATTTCTTGACTTCGATTAAAATACTGTCACCTGAATCAATATGTCTACCATCCTCACCAATAAGATTACAATTTTTATGACTTTTCTCTTAATTCAAAAATACTTGGTGTTATGTTCCACTTCCTCAACCCATCGAGCTCTCAAATGAACCACATCAAATGTGTGTAACATCATAAATTGCCTGTAACCTACTATATGTGTCCCTCAGCCTATCCAAAGTAACATCAAAGGTGGAATGAAATAACGCTTGTTCTAAAGGAGCAAATTTTTTTCAAGAGATCCCGTTTGGTACCACGATTTTCTCTGGTCTTTGTAGGTTATGGTCGACTTGCGGATAGCATATTTCATGCATTCCCAAGCGAAGAAAGCATTGTGATTGATATACATGCATTTAACATTATTCGCCAGATCAGAAATGAGCTGCAAATACTCAGTATCTTTAAGGAGAGAACTGTTGAACTTTCAGAGGCCAGTCCCTCTGTTATTATCACACAAGTTAATATCCAAACTCATAAAAGAATGGTTAGAGTTTTACACTGGGAGAAATGTTATTATTACCAACCCTATCCATAGAAGAATGAGAGACAAGGAAAAAAATCCAGCCTACATTGAGTATTGTGGGAAACAGAAGTCCATGTATAATATTTGTCACTGGATGTTGAGGGGTGTCTTTCTCTCCAGATATCAACAAGATTCTAAGAATGAATTATTTCATAGCAAGTATTCCTGGAGGGAAAATGTGTACAAAGATTTCCTCGATCCAGCCTTGTTAAGGTCCAAATTGAAAAGGTAATTAAAATCTACAGCAGTAATAATTGTGTCCCATGGGAACTGTGGCAAGATAAGATTAAGAATTTCAAAAAAAGGAGGTCATTGTGGTTTGGACCATAAAGGCAGACTATAAGATGAAGTTTTTAATTACTAACAAAGATATCAGGAATAATAAGTCTACTGTTGTTGCACACCCAGGAACTTTGAATAGAAAATGCAAGAGTGGGATTAAATAAAATACAGACACCTCAACAAACGGAGGTGCCGTGGCTGAAAAAAAATCCTGCCACCCCATCCGTTAGCCAACAGTTTTTCATCATTAGGAATGTATGGGTTTCTTGGATACAGAAAATATCTGTTTTCTGCCCTGGAAGGAATTTTAAAAACCTAAGGATTTTTCTTCTGCTGTCTCAGACCCCTACCATACCTCAAACTTGGTAGGTCCAAACCTTGATATGTGATAGGGTAGGCTGCTAAATGACCTTTATCTCACTGTTACCAAGCCTAGCATTTTCAGACTTTATTTGATGATGATGAATTCAAAGTTGTAAGCATCTTCACGGAAGGAAGCATTGTGCCCATGGGCTCTAGCTAAAAGATGGAACTGTATAATAGCAAAATGTGTCACAAATAGTGTGTGGACTTCTTTTACTCTTGCATTTACAATCAGTGATGTGCAAGGTTGAGATATGAGAGGAGTATCCTATTTCCAAAGTGAGATAGTTACAATCAGTTTTGCTGTCATTCAGTGCAATCACTAGTTTAATGTTACACTATACTGTACTACATGTTTCTCTATATCATTTCTTCATCATTTCTCCACAGAGGATTGGGGGGAACCCTCCGATAGTAAAGATCCCAACCTTTTAAAATAGCATCTGCCCCCCAAACATGAGTCCCGTCTCCCCTACAAAAGCTTTCAGCCCGAAAAGTTGGCAATAGACTGCTGCCATTTTGAAGAGTAAGAAATCAACTCTAAGTGGCACTCTTTTACATCATTAGCATCTCAGTTGTCAAAAATTTCTATGGGTGAGGTTAAAACCCTTCCCCCTTAAATCCCTCACTGGTGGTCAATAGCTTCGTGATCATGCAAATGTTTCACGCATGGCTGCCCACCTCTCTTGAAAATCTGTTTGGAACACTGATTAACTATTTAATTTTTGGTGTCATCTTCATTTCAGATTTGCGAAAATTCAGATCATACAAAGGTCGGTCTGTAAGAGATTTATTGAGAGCCATGAGAAACAAAGTAAGTGGAGCTTTTGAGCTGTTGATAGGACCTTTCTTTTAGTGAAGGGAAGTGTGTTTATAATTTACAGAGTAACTGTAAAATTGATGAATTTACACCAGCTTTTTGCTACTGGTTTATGAAGTGTACCTGCTTATAGTCTATGGAAGCAGTCGTTAATGATCCTAAATACTGGAAATAGAAGAATGACTCCATTGCTGTTAGTTTTAAAAATGTCAACATTACAAACATTTAAGGATTTTGTAATTCAGTGAAAGCAATTAAGTACTAACACCGACATACTTTCAAGAGTTTGTTTTTCAGTGTTCACACAATTTCAAGAATTAAGCCTATTTATATGGTTTTCAGGATCAGTATATTGTCTCTCACCCAGTTAACTCTCGTTTACAATGTTCCATGTAAATGTCTGTGATACATTTGATCTCTCCTAGCAATGATCTGATGAAAAGCATCACAAGGCAATATGCTCTCACTCAAATCATTGCACATTGTGTGAATACACTCTGTGTACAGTGTGCAGTAAGTGGGAGGATGATGCTGTAATGCCAATGTCAATTTGAAGGTAACCTTGAAAGTGAAGTATGGAATACACCTCAGGCTCCTTTGCAGTGGCGGCGCCAGAATGTCAGACTTGGGGGGGCAAACTGAGGGCAGAGGAAAATGTTGGGGGGCAAAGATTTTCGCGCGTAGCGCAAGGCCTTGCGGGTGGGGTCCAGGGGCAAAGCCCCGGTTGGGGTCCAGGGGGCGAAGCCCTCGGAAGCTCTGAGGTTTAAGCATATTTCTGGGTGGAAAATTAAGTCCCAAGAGAGGTATATTATTTATTTTTATATTATTCATTTTTTCGGTTGACCCTACTCCAAGGTTCCCAACTTTTTTCTTTGGGGGTACTATTTCACATTTACGCGGTGCCACCATAGGCTACATACACTTCCATTCCATTCCCATATTTAGGAAAACAACGACATTCCTATATTTAGGAAAACAACCACCTGCCAGCCCTTCCCTTATGCTGGACGGTAAACATTCCAGAGAAAATTGGTCTGATCAGACTGGCCTACTGTTGAAGTGGCTATGGGCATGATATAAAACAGGCAGCCTGTGTAACATAAATTAGTCATTTATCAATTATGGTTCCCTGGAAGCTGTTCTTATTCAGTCCAATGCCAATACATAGTTTTGTGATTAAATTAATTTTGGATGAGTACAAGATCTGATTAGGAAGGGTGAGAGCAACTGGGAGGCAAGGAAAAAATCTGGGAGGCAAATGCCCCCTCATGCCCCCCGTAGCGCCGCCACTGCTCCTTTGTGTTATACTTCAAGTGGCCAAGTTGCCACTGTCCAAGTCAGTTGTTACTGTCAAATCTAAGCCAACAAGGAGTTAGCTTTCCCATTCCACATAGCAATTTTGAGGCCTATCATAGTGTCTATAGCTCTTTGAAAATGTCACTTTAACAAAAAAACATCTGCCTTATCCTTTCTAGCATGTTCTAATCATTGTTACCATTGTGTGTAGAAAAATACTTGACCAACACACGCAGCTGTCACATTAACCTGGTAAAGTTTTCTCACTTTCATCAAAAGCACGTTGCTTTGATGTCACTCACAAGGATTGCTGCTGTGATTACTGTCACATGTTCAGTATATTCAATGCTTTGTAGTTGCTGTATATTGCTTCTAAAGTTGGAAATATTCTTACAAATCAATTTTCTCACAGAAACATCACTACAGAGAATTGTCTGAGGAAGTGAAAGAAACACTGGGCCCTATTCCAGATGGCTTTCTCCGTTACTTCACATCCCGGTTTCCTCTGTTGCTTCTTCATGTTTATCATGTGATGGAGGCATGTGCCAGTGAGAGAGTGTTTAAGAAGTACTACATGCAGGAGGAAGATGTTGCTCCCCACAGATGATAAAAAAGCCCTTTGAGATTAGCAACCAACAAATACTGTCCAGTCAGCAATAATGAACTTGGCAGATATGACAAACCATCTTTCTGATTGGGTGTCCTGTATAGACAGTTTCTCTCGTGAGAGTTTAAATTTCATTGAATGTTTCATGTGGTGCAGATTCCAAAAGCATTAGGAGACTAATTTATTCCACATATTGTCTCATTCATGTAACTGACCTATGTAGCTTATTGGATAACAGCTGATTACCTAAGATTTGTAGGAGATTCCAAGAGAGGGCAGATGTTTGCATTCCCAGAGTGGAAAACAGGAGAAATGAGATACTGAATATTTCACTGAGATAGGAAAGAATTTAGGAAAGTTAAGATTGTCGCTAGTCTGTTCTGAATCATTTGTAGGTATGAAGTAATGATGGATTACCACATGTATGTTACATCCTTGTTGATATTCTTTGCAGCATCCTGCTTCAATAAACAAGCATCCATTTAAATGCAAACACAATGAATGCTGCTGTAAACACCACATCCTTTTATTTACTAAAGAACTAAACAAAGTACAGCTTGTTTTTGGTTTTGGTCCTGTTGTCAAATTTTCAAACTTTGAAAGCACTAATAACCTAGACAAGCATTAAGGTTGTAAATGTGCAAATGCTGACTACCTAGTGTTAAGAATTTTACTCGTGATAAAAATGTTTCCTTCTTCTCGTGCCATTTTAATGTCTTTGTGTGAAATTATGCTTTATGGAGGGGAGCGTAACTCTAAAGCAATAATTACTGATTAGTCATGTAGAATTTGAGAATTCTGAAATCATTCAATAATTTCTCATTTCTTTGCTAAGGGCAGACGGATCTTTGAATGTACTATATTCATATTTATTTCCAATTGAACAAAAGTTGATATAATGTGAATTGCTAAAAAATCTTGAAGGGTTTTGTATCAGTTTTAAGCAACATTTGAAATAATTCATGACTTTATTTAGATACTGACACTAATTGTTTTGCCTTTCTGGTTTCAATGAAATCGTAACCTTTGCAGTCATGCATGTGTGTGGGTGTACATGTGTGTGTTTATTTATGTTTGTGAAGCCTACCATGTAAACATGGTATCTCAAGAAAGGAAACTTGTACAGACTTGGCATGTGGGTTTGTCATATTGAGTATGAGAAGGTTATTGTTTTTGGTGGAGGTCACAGGTCATTTGGCTTCATCATGGGTCAAATAGTGAAAACCTTGTAAACATGATATCTCAAGTAGGGAAGCTTGCACAGATCTCATATTTAGTGTGTAGGTATACCATATTGAGTACAAAAGCCTATTGTTTCAGTGGAGGTCATTTGGGTCAACAGGGTCAAATAGTGAAAACTTGCACAAGGGAAACTTGTGCAGATCTTATATTTGGTTTGTAGGTGTATCTAATGAGCGACAAGCAGTTTATTGTTTTTGGTGGCAGTCAGTGGTAATCCGTTGTCAACAGGGTTCAAATTGTGAAAGCCTTGTTAAGCAATATCTCAAGATGGGGAACTTTTACAAATCTCATATTAAGTATGTGGATGAGCCTTGTTAAGTTCAAAAAGTCTATTGCGTTTGGTGGAGGTCAATGGGGGTCAAATAGTGGAAACTTTGCAGACAAATTATCTCAGAAGGGAAAACTTGCATGTATGTCATTGGTAAGAGGATGTACCAAAACCCTTTTGATTTCTTGTGGTGGCCAAAGGTTACTTGGCATCATCAGGGCTGAAATAGTGAAAACCTTGTAAACACCAGTGTTGTAATAACTTGAGGCACTGATTCGACTGGAAATGGACTCCAGTTATGATTTTTGATGATTTGACTTGACTCAAGTCTCTTGGGTCAAAAGACTAGACTGGACTCGAGTCAGAGGTTTGAGAAAGTGCAAAAGACGTGACTCGAGTCAGTAAGTGGAAGGGACTCGACTCAAGTCACTATGCTGGATGACTCTACTTGACTAGAATCTTTTCACACAATGACTTGAGTCAAACTATCCTCAACATATTCTTAAGTGATTATCTTGATTACTTTCCTCATTTTCTTGAACAGATTGAGTAAAAAAAAACACTAATAAAAATATGCAAAAGCAAAATCAAGCATAATTGCATATAGGCCTTTCTCTTTTGAACTGTTTCAAAAGTGTCGTATAGATCGTATTGCTCTAGTCATTTTCTGGGTGTAAGAAACTAAATATTTATTTTAAGTATGATTAATTTGGTTATTCTCACCAAATAAGAGTCTGTCCAGGGAGCAAGGTACATTGAATCGAGATTAGTAGAAGAACTGATTTGTTTGTGTTCCACTAGGTTTTGTAGAATGACTTTGTTTTTGCTGATTTTTTTGTTTGTTGTAATATTTTCTAATTGAGGAAAAGGTTTGCTACATGAAACACTTAAAGTGAAACGTGGTGGTGAGACATCATTACGAGCTTCTGATATTTTCCTGGATACAAAAATAGAAATGATGTGTAATTCTTGATCAAGGAAAGAAACAAACTAGATGACTAATTTTAGTGACATGGAGTGAGCAAAGTGAGCAATGGAGTGACAAAGTGAACTGTACAAAGTAAAAAGTTAACAAATGAGTAATGGTAGAATTCTTCTTATTTTGATACTCGTTGACATATGGATGAAAGGAGGAGGCACAATTCTCGCCCCAACAATGGTGTCAGGATCTGGGGTGACCAAGCCAGCATGTTTAGCAATTGTGTAAATGCCTTGCTTGTCTGATGTAGTATTAAAGGTCAATTCTAGATCAATATGCTCAATTGACTCGAGGCGACTCCAACAGACAGAGTGACTGGAGTCAAGTGTGGTTGGGGACTTGACTAGAGCTCAGTTGATGACTCGACTCGACATTACATGTGGTGAAAGACTCTGACTAGACTAGTGAAAGACTCAACTCAAAACTTGAACTTTAGTGACTCAATTACAACACTGGTAAACATAATCTCTTAATGTGGGAACCTTGGTCAGTTCTAACATTTGTTATGAGGGTGGACCTTACTGAGCACAAGATGCCTTTTGTTTTGGTGGACGTCAACAGTCATTTGAGATTAACAGGGGTCAAGTTGAGACAACCTTGTAGATGATATCTCAAGAAGGGAAGCTTGAACAGAGTTGATATTTGGTATGTAGTGAAGCTTTTGAATATTTCTGTAGTATGCAGTTATCCTTGTTCTAATGAATATGTTCAGTATCAGTCACCATCTTAGGTCTGCAGATGTCATTGAACATCTCAACTGTTGATATGTTACATCACTGTAACGTTACAATAACCAGGCATATGACACTTACTTGCCTTAGGCTATATATCAGATTTATGAAAAAAAAACATCCTCATAATTAATTAATTGAAACCACCATACATTTGTGCATTCTGGTTACAGAAAGAGTGGAAAATGAAAGTGGGGCAACTAGCAAAGAGGATTACAATTTGTACCTTTTATGTCAGAAATGAGATCATTTGACTATATGCTAATACCACTTTGCAATCTTGGGAAGGCAAATTAGGCAAAGAGTGAATTAAATTATTTGTATGTCATCTGCTTTCAGTATCATAATGCCCTGATGCCAACTGTGATACTGTCATCAGCAGTCGTATTCCAATTTGAAATGTCAGTAAACGACAGTAAATGATGTGTTAGATACGTATATCAGATCCAGTGAAGTTGAACCATTGTGCTGTAAGGTGCCAGTGTATGTTCATGCTCTCATAGTTTTTTTGTGATATGGCTGATCAATTTCTGTCATTCAAAGTTGTTTCAACATGTTCTGCGGAGGAAAAGCCAATGGAGGTAAATGTATCTGAAAGGACATGTCAATAAAACTTCCAAACCTCACAGTTCACTATCCTGCGCTCACAAGTATAAGAAGTTTAAATTTCACTCTGTTGGCTATGACAGTAAAATAATGTTTCTTTCAATGGAGTCACTGACTTTAATTGTTGAAACTCTAGACCTGTCACCATGGACAAAATTTCAACAAGGAATGCTCAACCACACAGGAACAGAACAAGCTAAAGCTTACACAGCCTGAGGTCATGTTACCACCAAAGGAGACATGCACAGTAGATATTTTTAAGATATGTTTCATTAATATTTCCCTTAGCATAAACTGTGTTCTTTTCCCTTTGATTGTTATGTGCTGTGTCAATTTTACTCACCAACTCCCTGCTCTGAACACCTTTTTTTTGTGTGAAACATACTGAGAAACGTGTCTGGTGGTGTTTCTTTTCCTAGCTCATTCTTTCATCTTTATACTAGTGTTATGGTAGCAGTGTTTAGCACAATTTATTCTATTTGATTTCTTTCAAAATGTGCAATGTAAGGTAAATATGTAAAACACTGAAGTACTGGTAAAGATTATGTTGGATAAATGTTGGTATAAGTTTTTGTGTTATATGTTCATCTGTAAGGTTGTGCAAAGTTAAGGATATGCATTTGTCCTTTTTTTTTCCACCTAGACCAAAGTCTGAAATGCTTCTTTGTTTAATGGCATTTAAACCCATAATGTAAATATCTTGGTAGTGTGTCTTACACTTTACACCTAAACACCATTAAGTGATCATGAGAATCTTTCCATGTAGTCTGATCGATAGACTCTGGTTTAATCGGTTAGTCTTGGGATGAGCCATTCCCCTTGCCACCATATTTAATCGAGGGTGCAAGGTATTTTCCCGCAGCACATGTACTTGGAAATATTACGCTTGCTAGCAAACTATATCAAGAAGGTAAGCTTGTCTGTAAACCTGTCTTCAAAAGAAAGAGACACTCAATGCAGTTGTCCTTTAAAAATCAGTCGGAGACATGCAATCTTTTAATGAGTATATACTGACCAAATAGCTGGAACTTTGACCTAAAATACATTTATGATTCCTTGCCAATGGCAGGCAAGGAATCTATGCAATGGTGATGGCGTATGTGTGTGTATGTGCCACCTTGGCTTACAAACACAATATCTCAAGAAGGGAATGGTGTTCGAACTTCAAAGTTGGTGTGTTGGTAGTCCATCATGGCAAGATGATCCCTATTGTTTTTCATGGAGGTCAAAGGTCATTTTAGGTCATCAGGGCTTTGAGTACGAAAACCTATCAAGGGAGACTGTAGCAACCGAATGTTGT